>JACCIC010000007.1:6542500-6971717 GCA_018907035.1 Sycobia sp. Sy_11
GAAAGTGACTTAACGAAATTTTACAAATACTGTTATTAGAGTAATAGTTTACTATTAAATTTATTTGAAAATATATTAAAAATCTTTACTATTGAATATAATGACCATATATTTTTTATAATTGACAACGATCGACTTACCATCTATTCCACTCCTTATAACAGCAGGTATAGCTAAGGAAACTGAATCTGCGTTGCCTGTTCCTATACTTCCAGTTTCATGTTGCATAATAGTAGCTCTGGAATAAATTTTAAATTATAAAATGTTTTTAGATAAGAAGCATAATATGAAGCATTAAGGATGAAATAGTTGAACTATAAATTAGTCTCTAAAAGATACAACATTAAAATGATTATAGAAGGAAAGATAATAATAAATACTTTTCGAATAAGATTGACTTGTCAGTATAGTAATTAAGAAGTAAATATAGCTGTATATACGATTGTACAAGTCACATAAGACGATAGAAAACCCTAATATACCAAGATTTTATCATACATATTTTGATGAGGTTCATAAAGTTCTCTTTCAACTGATTTTATTGAAGACTCAGAAATACCGCTAGTGTGAATATTTTTAATCATATTGGGTGTACAAAAAAGTTTCTAGCGTTTATCAAAAGAGTACGTCACCAGTCGATCCCAGACTGAATTCTCAGACCTCACGTGTTATATTTGTAGATTGTGTATCTGTCAACGATTTAGTAGCATTATACGTGAACATTTCTTTCGTTTATTTTATCGAGCAAAATCGTAGCAAGTTTCCAGTCAAATAAAAGTAATTTGAGGAAAGCGCTAGTTCTATTGTTTAATATGAGGAAAAATGCAACTGTGCCCTATCATTTGCTTTCGGAAACTTATGGGAAGGACTGCATTGGAGAATCGATGTAGACTTGAGTTGATAGTAGCTCAAAACACTCATCAGTAAATTCATTTTTCTCGATAATTATTAACTTTAAAGCAAAAATGAATAGACCATCAAAAATTCATTTGAATAGTATCAGTAACTTTTATTTGAACAAGTTTTTTCTAAACTCAAAATTATTTCAAAAACTTGGTTTTTATAACTTTGTTAACGTTTTCACAGAGTTCAGATGCTTGGCATTGCCACATTCAGATCAAGTGCCGAAGTGGACCATCGGTTCAAAAAGTTCCACGAGTTCATTCAAAGGAATCATTTAAAGTCATTTTTGACTGAGGATAAATTGGTCACTAAAACATGTCGCTGGTTTACGGAGTATAAAAGTGTTCTGCCTTGATTGAAACTAGTAATAGTCAGATGGTGCCAACTCTGGAATGTAAGACGGGTGAGACATAATTTCTCATCCACTATTTTCGAAATAAGTTTTTGACCGAAGCCGCAACATGTGGCCAAGCGTTATCGTGATGAAAAATGAATTATTCATGCTTAGTTTCATAGGTTCTTTAGTTTTAGAATATAAAAATAATTTGACTTTATTCTTTTTGACTTTATTTATTCTTTTATACTATTGTCCCGGCTTTTTCTTCAATTCCCTGAGTGTTTTTATAACCAGAGGAGCCATTCTTTTTTGCAGCGAAATTAAGAGTTTTTGTTTTAAGATCTTTTTATAAATAAACTTACTCAAGTCTGTAATAGCATTTTAAGAAATCTGAACAGATCTGACGCATTAAAGCCAGCTGAGAATGAGAAAAAAAACCAAAAGACTCAATGCGGGAACTAAACTCAGAAACTAAGGAGTTTAGTTCTTGAGGATGAAATGTAACAGTTCGAAACGTCGGACACCAGAGGTGATTCTAAATTTACGGTAGTGAGGACAGTCAGGTTGTCCTTTAATAACATAGAATATTGTTCTTAATATTTTTATTTTATTTTATTTATTTTTATTTTATTATTAATTTTATTTTATTTTTAATTTTTAATATAATTTATTGTAGTAATAAGTTTTATTTCAGATTCTACAGAGGTGAATATGAATATGAATGTGTGAATATGTCCTTGTTTATACAAGGACAGTCGGACTGTCATTATTTTAGCTTATATATTATATTATAAAGACTGTAAGGCCGATAAAAATATTTATTAATTTAATAGCTACTTATGAAATGAATAAATGATAAGGGCGCGTAAGTATATGACTCACATACAAATGAGATACTATCGTAAAATGCTTGTTTTCTTAGCAAGTTAACTTGCAACGATTTCGGATGAAAAAAACAAAATACATGAAAGATACTCTCTACTTAAGAATAAATGTACCATATATCGCAAATTAACTATATTCTCCAAGGCTCGCTATTTACTGATAGCTAAGGAATGCCTCATATACTTTAAACGCGGTAAATTTTTCGATCTGTATTGACTAGACTTTAAAATGCTGAGACAAAATTTACTAAGGTTCATCAGTTTTTCGAACAAAAGGGTTATAGAGAACATATACCTGAAGAGCTATAAATTATCGAAAATGTATTAGAAATGCAAATTCTGCTTCATCAATTGTGACACTCTGCAACCTAATATGAATTAATGAAAACAATATAGCAAATAATTAAGGTAATAATTGATAATAATTTATCGAAAATAATTGACAATAATTCGTTCAGAAATTTTCCCGCAAATACGTAATTGATCAGTTCAACCAGTGTCCTATAAGTCGCATACAAGAACCCACTTGGAACAAACTCGGTCCAATGTTCCGAAATCTCCTGTCTTACATAAAATACTCTTATGTTTTTGAATCCTGTGAAATGCACTCAACTCAGTTGCAGTGTTGCTCCTGATAAAACTGGCATCTAAGGAATCACGGTACCGGAGGAATCAACTGTTTTAGTTGCGAGGTATCTCTTCAAACGACTATTTATTTAAATTTACTGCTTACTTGCATGCAATTACCCTCTGCAATCTTGAGCTCAGTCGCGCACCTCCAAATCCTGTGCAACTTGGTATATATCTTTGGTAAGAAATATGAACACGACAAAAATCAGGACATACTAATAAACGCAAATACTGAAGATGATATAAAGATTAGATTATAATTATTAAACATTTGTATTCATCAATACACATGTATTTTGTAACATTTAAGAATATTATCGATTGAAAGTCTTAATGCACAAATTGATGAATGTCATTTTTTAATGTTTGACAATTGTAAGCTTCCGCCAGTACAATCGCGTCTTGTTACTCAACCCTTTTCCCTTAATTTAGAAATCGACCTTATACGATTTTACAAAGTTCTAAAAATTATATTAAAGAACGTATTATTTTTAAAAAAATTTGATACTTTCGATTCTCTCTACGATTGATTCAGAAGTGTACAATGACTCAACAATGAAAAATATTTTAAAAATTGTAAAAAATTTCAAATGAAAGCTTTCTAATATTTTTTATGGGATATTTCATTATTGGGAACATTTAGGGTAGTGAAGGTAATCTATGATTATGAGATAATGATAGTACAAGAAACTAATATTCAACGAACATTTAGAGAGCAAAGAATGTTTTATTAAACTACAGTTACAGTCAGTCAAGTAGGAGCGTGGTCGAATTTCCTGACAGTTAATGAAAGATTTCTTCTCTAATTCCTACGCGAGCTGATAGAGGGAAGTTTCGTCCGTGATGCATTATCAACAAAGATTCAGTTGTCATTGATCTTTTGAAAGAGAATCACGTTAAACGCCATGAGTGCTAAGTACGCGTAGCGCTAGGAGGCTGTGTTCTTTACATCAACCAAAAAGGTTGCAAAATGTCGCAATCAGCGGTTGCTAAATATATGAAAAAGTCGAAGGCATTTGTACAGAAGTGGGTACAGCGATATAAAGTGGATAAAAACGTCCATGATTTAACAGAATATGGCTCGATATGAAAAGTGGACATAAAAGATGAAAGAATAGAGAATCTGTTTTCGCGGAATCCTGCTTTAACAGTGCGGCAAGGACAAGCAAAATTAATCGCAAAAGGTTTAGATATATCCTACGAAACTATCCGAACCTATCTTCGTACTCATGGCCTGAAATGGCACAACACAATGAAAAAGGCTCTATTGACTGAAAAACATGTGACAAAGCGACTCGCTTAGACGCATGAGAATATTGATAGAGATTTTGAAACTGTTATTTTTACTGATGAATGTTCTATATGGGCACGTTGTGTCCTCATGCGAGCCTACACTATTGAAAATGTGTTTGTAATGTGTACAATGTAGCACTTTCCCAGCTTTATTTATGAATAGTATCTTTTAGATTAAATTGCCAATACAAGTAGTTTGCGAGAAAGAATCAAGAAATAATCCAGATTTTTTTAAATTTATATACTCGTATTTCATTTATCGTTCTCGTATTTCATACTACTTATATTCATTTTACTAATGGTTCAGTATACTCTTGGCTTTGCCACTTATTATCTATTCTTCGAACTTACTATGGAATTGGTTACTCTCCAATTCTGCAACATACGGACAAGTAAATTTCTTATTTTAAGTTAAGTTTTTTGAAGTGAGAGACCTATGTTGGATTTTATTAAAGCCCTTTGTAAAGATATCAACTTGTTGATCTTTTGACCGTATCAATTTTACTAAGTTCTACTTCATACATTCTAATCGAAATGTTTCTTTGAATCTATCATATGCTGCAACTTATTACCGTACATCGTTGCACATGCTTGTGCAAACCTGTTGTCGCAGCACAGGATTACCGGGAACATATCGATGTTAGTTATATGCCTGAGCAAACATTGTGTATAGCTCTCAGTTCCTGGAAATCTTATACAAAATTGTCGTTACATCTACTCCCAAATAGACACGGGTTAAAATCATTCGCTTGAAAAACTTATTAATCAACTTACTGCGAAAACGTTCCTCTCTTACGGCTTATCTTTAAAGCATATAATCTATGTTTTAACTGTTAAATTATCGTGCGTCTATATTCTCTACTGATCTCAAAATTGTACAGGAATTCAAGATATATTTCTTTTGAAAGTTGACCGTACAGAAACAACGTCTTAACATTTTGATACGCTGGGAACGCTCTAAGAAAGGATATTCTAAGTACGGGGGCATATGTTTCGCTTAATTCGTAGTTATTATTGTCTTTAAATTCACTTATCGATTTTAACACCACAGTTATCGATTTTAGATTTACCATGTTATCAAATTTGACCCAGACTGACAAAAAAACAACATTTTTACGTATTTCAATACAAATCTTTATTATCTCCTTCAAAACAGGCTCCTTTAGAACCAATACAAGCATGTCAACGCTTAATCCAATATTCCATACACCTGTTGTAAGTCTCACCTGCGATTGCCTTCAGTTCCTTTAGCGAATTAGTTTTCATGGCTTTAATGGACTCATGGTGCGTTTCCCGCAGCGGATTTTTGAGTTTCGCAAAGAGGAAAAAATCACAGGGAGCCAAATGTGACGAAAACGGTGCCTGAGCGATGACTTTTATTTCGTGTTTGGCCAAAAAATCAGACAAAATCATGCTGGAATTTGCCGGTGCATTATTGTGGTAACAAAAGCATGAATTATCTGCCCATAAATCCGATCGTTTACAACGAATTGCTTCAAGTAGACGCCTCAAAACGGCCAAGTAGTACTCCTTATTAACCGTTTGATCTTCTGGAACTAACTCATGATGAAGCACCCCATAGTAATCGAAAAACGTTGACCATCACCTTGATTTTCGATCGACAGTAACGCGGTTTTTTTGTTTCGGCTCATTTTTAGAGCGCTCTTTGCTAGATTGTTGGGCAATTTTGACTTCATATTCATAAACCAATGTCTCGTCACCAGTAATGATGCATTTGATGAATGTAGGGTCTTCAGTTACGTTTTAGTTATAGTTAACTTATACAATGCGTTTAAATGAATAATATTGATCTATTGAATCATTCATTAGTTAAGAACTTGCCAAATAATATCAAGAGGCATACAGCGAATTATATGTAAATATAGGTTAATACACAACCAAGATTGCTATACATTATTTTGAATTATATTGATTTAAACCTTTTATCCTAACCTTGATCAGTATCTTTTATTAAAACTATGATGATGCTTTTGATTGAAACTTTTATTAATACTTTAAATGTTTTAAAACCAATATTTCAGGCCCAAAAATTTAAATCTAATAATGAAGTTAATAAAAGCACCGAATAAAAACACTTCTCCAGGGAGTTTCGTGCTTGGATGGGAGCAACCGTCGTTCAGGCATCTATTAACGACTTCCACGGGTTGTTTCGTGTTCGAACTGTAAAAACCGATGTCCAGGTGTTTATCGATGACTTCTCCGTCTAGATTTTTAATCAGTAAACTAAAAATAAATCTTTGCGTCGTAAACAAACAGCTGACAAACAAACACTAATTGAGATATAGCGCACAAATTTCATACGGATATCAAGAAAGGTTGTACCAATATAGAAAAAAAAATTTACCAATTCACTTTACGCGCGGAGTTTAAATGCACCAGTCTGCGTCAATTTTGATCATATGGTAAACGCCCGTTGCAAATCTGTTATATTAACCTTACCTTTACGATTATCTAGTTTATCTTTTTCATTGTTGGGTTTAATGTTGATTCTTTCTCTTTTTCTTTTCACCTCATCTGTCACATGTGAGCCATTAATGGCTCGCAGCCTTTTGTTGTCTTCTTTATATGACCTAAAGATTTCAAGAAATTCTAGCTTATCGTTTTTGCTGTTGTAGAAATCTGTGTATCAATCTATTGTTTTTACTTTTATGCATGCGTTTTTTTCTGAAACAAGGTGTATATACACCTTATGCGAAGATATCCTGCTCAAATACCCATCGTTCTCTGCATACCAAATTTCTGATTGCTATTCCTGTGGATTCTAAAGTAAGCTAGGTAATCGAAACATTTAATTTGTTTTTTCCGAAGTTAGAGTTTACGTCTAATTTTCCGATTATTATGTCAAACTCTATTGACTTATGAGGTGTTCGATTGAAGATATATACGGCGGTTTAACCGGCAAGATTCCAGCAGCTATCAGGTAAATCGGGTGTGACGCAGGACTAATTGAACCCATTATATCTCTTGTATGATACTAAGTGGCTTATTTACCCGCATTCGTAAAACTTAACCGGTAATTTTAGATTTTTCATCAAATTGAACGTTTTAAAGTTTTCAATGTTCGTACTTTTCATATTCGAAAGCGATAAAATGGGTATTTATATGTGAATTATTTTACATAGTCTACGGGTATGTGTTCTAGTTTTACGTGTTACGACTTAATTAGTTCCAATTTTTCAACTTTTGATATTATACATTTGTTGTACCAAATGCGCTTTCTGACCCTAGAATTTGGTGGCTAATTTGTCATTGAAAGCGTTCTCTTTGCGGGATAATTCAGGAGTATGTTTGTTTACGTAATCATGAATTTTTGGGTTCCAGGGATATCTTCTTTAAATTTAATAGTGTCGCTGTTTTTGAAAGCTACATACGACTTCACTTTTTGTTAGCTTTAGTGTAGCTATACGATTCTGAACGCAAGGGGAGTACCCTGTAGATTCACACATTATGGTAATATATGCAAAAGCAATTTTGAAAGTAGATAATAGTTTTAATTACTCGATTTACTCACTCAGCTGGATTATATTGAGGGGTTTATGTTTGATAAACTATGTCTGATTTTTGCTATTTCAATTATATTTTTAAATTCTTTACGAAGTGACGTCCATTTTCTCATATGATAGCTGTCGGACAGCTAAAACATAAATTAATCATTTTGTTGACAGTATTTGCGATAACTTCGCCTGTGGCTTTTCGTAAAGGTTGTAATTCCACCAATTTAGTCAACTTGTCTCGCATGATTAATAACCAGGTGTTTAGATTTGATGAGCAAGGGAGTGGTTCTATTAAATCTACAGCTAACATTCCCCAGGCTTGTTTGCTGGAGTGGCATGTAAAGTTCCTGATGTGATTTGTTGCTGAACTTTAGATCGATGACAAGTTGAGATATTTCTTACGTATTTTTCTAGTCTTCATAGTATACCAAAGTATATTCGAGTTTATTTTAGCTAATTCGAGTGTATTTTACTCCTAAAAGTTCTGCTATAAGATCATTGTGAATCTCTTGTAGCTCTCGGTTTTGTTCGATTTTGGGAACGCAGATGTTCCATTCCTGTGATTCCGCGGTGTAATTCGAGTCCAATTTGTACAGAATGTGCTTATATAATCTTTCGTTTTCTATACAAGAATCTGAACGTTGATTTAAATCGGTTCTGACTGCTCACTTCACTTTCTCATACCAATCTTCTTCAGTGATTTTTATCTCACAAATTTCAACGAGCTGGCGTGAGAGTGGTCAGTTAAATTGTTTTTTCCAGTACACATCGTGCCAATCTTCGTGATGTGTTCTCGGTTTTATTTTCTCATTTCAAAGACTGGAGATCAGTTAAAACAATGAAGTGTTAGCCTTCAATTTTAGCCATATGCCGCATTTAATAGTTAGGGACTTTAACTCTGTTACAGAGTATTATTTTTCCGATGAGGATAATGAATGACTGACATATTCTATAGAACATTCAATATTTTCATGTGGTTACGTTAATGCAGCTTCAAGCCCTTCATTACTAGCGTCTGCATATAACACAAATGGCTGATCTTAATCCGGAAATGTAAGAATTGGTGCATTTGTTTATAATTTTTTTAATTTTATCAAATGCGTATTACTGTTTTCCTCGTTATTTCCACTAACAGTTTTTTTTACTAAATTTATGTATAAGTACAGTAACATTTGATATTGATAACTTTCAAGAACCGTCTATACCAAAAAATCAGACCTATAAAACCCTGACTTTCTTTAATATTTTTTAGCGGAGTTAAATTCATGATTGCGGCAGTTTTTTCTAGATCCGTAGACAGTCAATCTTTATCTACTGTATGTATACTATATATTCTGGAGGTTTCGTTTTCATTTCACATGATGTAATCATTATGAGACGTCAGTTACTATTTTCAGATGCTCTTCAAGTGTCTTCGTTATGATAACAATATCATCTAAATAGGCAAAAACATTTGAAGCTAGGTCGGTAGTAACTACTTGATCAAGTAGCCTTTCAAAAATTATTGGCACCAAATTTAGCCCAAACGGTATGACTTTAAATTCGTACAGTCCTTTTCGAGCTACTAAAGATGGTACTCCGACGACTTTTTGGTGTCTAAGGTAGTTGCCAATAGCCATGGTTTAAGGCGATCGTCGACAAATATTTTACTTCTCGCGTACGTTCCTATCTCTCTCGAGATAGCTCACGCGGTATTCTTGCAGAATACTTTGAGAGGGGAGGAACTATATTCAGGATCGGGTGGCGGATTGGGAAATGATCTATTAATCCGGCGCTCTTTACCGCACGCATACCCGGTGTTAGTTTCCACGAGCGGAATTTAAACTAGACAGATCGAATTTCATATAGGTAAAACTAAGGTTGACTTCATTGCACTGTTTTTTTTGAGGAGCGCCTCGCAACCAGAATCAAGAATTAAGTGGACAGTAAACGGCTGGTCTTTTGAGGAGTGCCTCGCAACCGATTTTTAAGGCAAGATTTATCGAGCACTGGACAGTTTATAGCTCCGGGAGGAGTTCAAGTGACACGATTTCGGGTCAGCCGGTTGAGAGACCTGTTGTATATGTTTGGAATGTGAGCGCCAGTGTAGAGGCTCGCGCGTTCCTCTACCACGGTATTCATTATACCGTGTCGTTCGATGAGAGAGTACAGTATTGTGCGTCCCGGTATGTGTCAGAGAGGGATAGCTGACGCCGGCCTAATACACTTGGCGTGGCTCTCTCTCTCTCTCTCGCTGCGCGGGGCGTATCCCCACTCGCGCACTTTTCTGGTCTTCTTAGCGGTAGAGAGAGAGAAGATATATTGCGTTCTCTCTCTTCTTCGGTTTTTGGCTGTCCCGTCGAATTTAATCTATTAAATTTATTTCGTAATTTAATTGTACTTTTGTCGACTGCTTATAAACAAATTAATAAATATTTTTTCATTAGTCTAACAGTCCAATCAAATTAATCGAAAACAATACGTTACAACATCAATACACATCTACAGTAACATTAATACATTAATACACAAAAATAATAAAAACAAAAATAAAAATAAAAAATAAAAATTAAATTAAAAATTATAATGACAGTCAGACTGTTCTTATTTACAATCACCCCCGTAGACTAATCTGAAAATAAAATATTAGCTGAAAAAATTTTTTGTTAGTAAAATGCAGTCTGACTGTAACCACCCTTACCTAATTGAAGACGTAATCCAACGTTTCGAGCTCGCTACGGCTCCTCATCAGGGACTGAACTAAACCTTATATTCTAATCTATATATACCCTATCTCTACTACCAAATTTAGTAAATTAAATCTAAATTCCCCCCTCTATACAAATTGTTCAAAACCAATCAATTTAATAAGGAATGATAAACATTGTCCAATTTACTAGACTCTAACATTAAATTCACATTATTCTGATACCTGGAAATGTGAATACTTTTAAGACTCTCCCTTTTATACTTATTATTAATACCATGCTCCAAAATATCCACATTCACAAAATCCAAAGAATGCAAAAACTTTAAACAATGCTCTTTTAAACCGGAAGTAATATGTGAGCTACGCAAACTATATTTATGTTCATAAATTTTCTTTTTTAATATCTACCTGTTTGTCCAATATAGTATTAATTACAATCCATACAATTAATTTTGTAACCAACTCCTGATTTTAAACATAAATCACCCCTATCTTTGTTTGACATTTATAATACCGAAAATAGACATAATGCACGAGTTGAAGTTAACAGAGGCAAAATTATTGTCCTACCATATGTTAGACGATTATTTGAAAGAATTAAAAGAAATTTTCGGAAATATAAACATTCAAATTTTCTTTAAAAATAGCAATAATTTGAGTAGGTTGTTTAATAATTGCAAAATAGAGATGATTTATATTTAAAATCAAGAGTTTTTTTACAAAATTAATTGTATGGATTGTAATAAATACTATATTGGACAAACAGTTACAGACCAATAGACTATTGAGCGGCTATTATGAATGCTCCTAAATAATTTCATGCTGAATTACAGAAGTAGCTACCGAAATGTTTTCTTGTTTATTTTTTGCCGTTTTATGAAATTCGGTTACTAGGCTTATTCGTGAATCCATAATATAATTAAAGTTCATACTTGTTCAATAATGCACAATCTCGTCGAACTGAATCTATTAAGACAGACATTTTATCCTCTCCTTTGAAAACATCAGTAAAGAATCTATTATCATATATTCTATATGCTGTTTTCGGGACGGGACTGCTCTCTTGACCGGTCGCCACTGGGCGCAATTCCTCGTGTATGGCATTTACAATTACGCATATGTTATCAAATATGCTGACTTTGACACAATACGAACCAGAGATTTTACTAGCGTTATTACATTTATATCGATCATGTCCTATCTGCTTACATTGACAACAATATTGTCAACCGCATTATACAGTATTCGGTGCGCATATGGTAGCATATTGTCTACTTGTTAATTCTCACTGTATTAGTGAAGACTCTCCTGGCTTCATTGAGTTCTTGTTTACGATTCTTAATCTGTAAATCAAGATCTCTTAATTCTCTGACATGCTGATAATAATTTCTCAATTCGATTTCGAAACCTTCTAATAATGTTGTCGTTGAAGCATAGTTTCGATACCATAACTGTGAATTCCTGCGTAACAATGGAGCGCCGTTGGCAGGGGAAGTTCTTCGAGGCCAATTTCACATATGTCAACTATCTTTCGTTTCATTTTCTGCGGATATTATGGCCACGCAAAAATATACAGAATGTGTATCTATTCTATATTTCGCATGATCGCAACTAACACTTTCATTACAAATAATTTATCCTTCGTCAAAATCAAAATAATACAGCTTATATAATTTATCAAAAGCATATAAAGTAAGAACCCTAAAGATGATTTCAAAATTTGCTAAAAAATTTCCTTATTTTATAAGTAATTATATTTAAGACAGCAAATTTAAGGATACAGGCAAAAAAATAAAAATTTTTCATAATACTATCATTGGAGAACGTAACAGTAGAATAATAAGGTTGAAATATGAACAAAAAGAAAACATTTTTTAATATTAATTCCTCAAATTCAAGTATCACATATGTTTTTACTACATTACGTAGTCTTTTTACACACTCACTCAAGGTAGTATGTGAAGTAACTTTCTTAATGCCTTAATATTTTTAGAGCATTTTTAAAGACAAGCAGTAATGTGCTAAGGATATCTCTAGGACACTGAACTCAACTTGACTCCTGTCATTCTCATCTTAGTATTCAGACATTTGTGTATTTTTTCTTTTCGTTTTTCAGTGTTCAAAACAAAATTAAAAAGCTAATATTGAGTGTATAAAGAAGTTTCCGCAGTTTTTTATAAATAAATAAGAATTTATTGTAAAAAAAGATGCAAATAATGTCATTCAAAATATTGTCCATCAGTTTCTACTACTTTTGACTATCTTTCGTGCAGCAAGTGAATACTCCATGTAAAAAATTGCTCGTCTTTTGAGGCAATCCACGAATCGACCCATTTCTTCAATTCCTTGTAAGAAGTGAAATGCTGCTCAGCCAGACCATGAGTCATCGACTGGAATACGTGGTAGTCTGAAGGAGCAATGTCTGCTGAATACGGCGGGTGGGATAGGACGTCACAATTCAGTGCTTCTAACGTTTCCTTTACGATTTTTGCAACATATGGCCGAGCGTTGTCATTCTGAAAAATGACTTGATCGTGCCTTTTGGCATATTGTGGACGTTTAATCATCAATGCTCGGCTCACTTGCATCAACTGTTGTTTGTGACGTTCCTCGGTAACGGTTTGATTGTGCTGTAGTAGTTCGTAATAAATTACCCCAAGCTGATCCCACCAAATGCACAGCATTAGCATCTTGCCATGAATGTTTGGGTTGACCTTCGAAGTAGAGGCATGCCCGAGCTTTGAGTTGCCGTAGTGAATGCACTTTTCGTCTCCAGGCACGATTCGATCGTAGAAATTCTTTGCGATCTTGCCTTTTACGCAAGTGTTCTCAAGCTAATAAGCGACGCTCGACGTCTCTTAGCTTCAGTTCGTAAGGAACCCAATTTTCTTGCTTTTGGACCATGCCAGGGTTTGGAGACGTTATGAAATAGCCTGTTGAGTCATTCCTAACTCTTGTGCAAGTTCTTCTTGCATTTGGCACGGAACATTCTCCAGTAAAGCTTCCAATTCTGTATCACCATACACTTTGGGCCTTCCACGGCGTGTTTTATCCTTCACATTAAAATCACCACTTTTAAATTTTTAGAACCACTCCCGACAACTTCTCTCACTCAAATTAACATCACCATATGCCTCTATGAGTAGCCGATGTGCTTCAGTTGCAGATTCCTTTAAACAAAAGAAGTAAATTAAGAATTCTCGCAAATGACGCTTACTTGGCTCAAATCTTAACATCTTAACACAATGAAAACTAAGTGATGCTAGCAAAAAGTCAAAGGTATTAAAAGATTATACAGTTTTTAGACATCGACATATACTATACGACTTTTTACTGTTAACAATTTCGATGTTGTCTTATCGGTGGCGCTATCATGTCAAAATGGCGGAAACTTATTTGTACACCTAATATTTGAGACTCTTCTGAGCACTTAATTAGTAAATATATATAAATCTTACACACATAGTGTTAGATTAAAACAAGTTGGCCAATATGATTGGCTATGTGCATAAGAAGTCCACTTTAAGGAATTCCAATGTTTGATTCACTGTTACTAATATTTTCAAAAAGATAATAGTTTGAGCATTAAGCTATTCGATAAAATACTATATAACGATATTGTAACTGATATATATATATATATATATATATATATATATATATATATATATATATATATTATAAGAAAACGACATAAATATCGATATGTAGTAGAATACAGGATATTAATACAAATTGATGATTGATAATTCATTGAAATATAAATTTATAAATAAGGTTACATACTTCAATGGAGAAATACTATCTTCCACCATCGTTGATCCTTCATCACCCTCAATTCCAAAATGATCTTTTGTTTTTTGTTTTTTAAGAATAATATCAATGTATCCAGAAATTAATTGTAAAATTTGTTCAGCTTGAGTTGCCTGTACACTATAATATTGGTCCGAATAATCACCAAAATCTAGGGTAAATGTATTTGGCGAAGCACCCCATCTTCTCACAGTTGTTAAAGGCCAAGTTTTTAAAATTTCTTTTGTTTTTTCATCAAGCCTTAAAACAGAATCTTTTGTGACGCCTAATAGACGAGGCACTAACTTATTTTTTCCTTTCATTTTTTCCTTTACAAGAAAAAATGTAACTCCATAAGTATTTAAAGATCTAGCAGTCTTCGTATAAAGCAGTTTAGAATCTAGTTCTGATAATCCAATGTGTTTTTTGTGCTCAAAAAAAATTTTCTTCTCAATATTCTTTATTTTTAAATAAGACTGAGGTAAGAATTCTTTCAGGCTGAAAAATTTTTGAAATATTACATAATATAAATAGTAATTCTAAATTTATATACTAATATTTTATTGTATATCTATGTTTTCTATTAGATCTTTTTTCAGCAAATTGGAGAAAAATACAATTCAAATTAATTATTTGTATGAACATTTATGAAAATTTCTATCGACTATTCGTATTGAAAGTTTATATATGTATTCACGAAAGTATCAATAATAATCTATATCAATTTTACACACCAATATTATCACTTCGTGCAAGAATTTATACAAAATCTAGATTTTTAATAATATTTTTAAACAATACAGTTACAGAAAATAAAAAGTATTTTTGATTCATTTATATATAACTTCAAAATACTTAAAAAATATAACTTTTCAAATCTAGTAGCTTTTCAGTCTCACTACATTCTATAAACAGCATTAGTTGTAACCACAATTCTAAAAGTCTATTTATTTCAACAATTTATTTAATTATTTTTCAAACTCTGAAAATTATTGTCCTGCTTTTCATTAATAAGTCTATGCGTGATTGCAATATATTCTTTATCGTAAGCTCTTGTTTTTACTACGGACTGCAGGACTTATGGTTTTAGTAAATTATAAACATGGCGATCTGCCATGATATCGGCCGAGGTAGTGGACGGAAAGGTATTGGTTTGGTCTAATTAGAAAGTAAGAGAGATGATAGCGTGCCATCCCCCAAAATACCATTAAACTCACGGAACGTTTCTCTAGCGGATTTGCCTTTGAAGAAGGAAAACATTCAAATAGCGCGAATTTCGACGTTAGTGAACTCCATGTTTACACGTCTATAACTTTAGATCGCAACATCCAAACTAATCATGCATAGCGTCGTTTTGTACGTTATGTCAAGATCTTTCCAATGATGTATAGTATTGATAGATATGAGCTCTGTAGCGCGTTGTATATAGCCGCGAAATTCATAAGACAAAAAGGCGGAAGGGAGATATTTGACAACCTAACATATTGTCAGTATTGAGGTTTTTTTGAAAAAAACAAAGCAAAAACTTTTATAAATTACATATATATATATATATATATATATATATATATATATATATACATTCAATAAAGTCTTGGATAAATAATTAAAAGCAATATACCGATAATTGTATAATAAATTAGTTGTTATATAATTGTTGTATAATTTGTTTGCTATTATAATTATATTAAATTAAAATCAAATTTATTTCTGACATTCACATTGGAGTTCACTAACATGATTAGTTTAAATACGGATACTTTTACTAACATTATAATTGTATTAGGTTATAATTCAATTGTTTTTGTAACAATCAGATTTTGTCCTTCACTAACTACATTCTCTTACCTAATCTATTAACAATCTCATAAACATAATTCTACAAAAGAAGAGACCATCTGGAAATTCGCGGATTTTTCTGTTTTTTATTGAGTTTTAACCGTAAACTATCGTAACCTGTAATAATTTTGAATTTAATACGGGTTAGATCAATGTGAAATTGCTTAATCGCATACACCACAACGAGACACACTAACTCAAAACTGTGATATTTTCCTTCTACCGTAGTCACTAACTCAAATAAAATACTGACTACAATACATTTTTACTTTTTTGTAGCAAAATTAACTCAAATCCACTCACGCCCGCATCACAATGTAATTCTGTTTCTAGTTTAGGGGAGAAAATTGCGAGCGGTGCCGGTTTTGCGAGATTTTTTAATTACTCAAAACTTTGAACTTCGTTTTCACCGAATATATACATATCGTTTTTTCTAATTCAATTGTAAGTGTTTTTCTAATATATGAAAAATTTTGTATAAATTTTCTAAAATAGCTAGCTAAACTAATAAATCGATGATCTTTTATATTTCGCGGTGATGGATACTCTCACACGGAAACTATCCGCATCGATTGGACAAATCCCCTTCTCGCTTATTTTGGCACTTAAATAATCGATTTCATTTTATGCAAATGAATATTTATCTATATGAAATTGTAGATGATTTTTCCCCACCAATCTAAAGACATTACGTAATGTGTCCAAGTGTTCATCTAACGTTTTAGATGAAACAAAAATGTCATCTGCATAAATTAATAAATATTTCTATTGGTTTTACAGTCCAATTAAATAAATAAAAATAAATACATAACAATATCAATATATATTTGTATCAATACTAATATATATCAATATATACTTAATTGAAAATGATGACAGTCAGACTGTCCTTGTTTAAAATCACCCCCGTAGACTAATCTGAAATAAAAATATATTAGCTGAAAAAATTCTTTATTCGTAAAGTACAATCTGACTGTCCTCACCACACCCAATTGAAGATTGACTGAGGTTGTCCAACGTTTCGAGCTCGCTACGATTCTTCATCAGTGACTAAACTAAACCTTACATTAATATTCTAATTTATATATACCCCTATGCCCACTAAACTAAAAATTTAGTAATTTGAATATACAATCTCTTCTCTACAAAAAATGTTTAAAACAAATCAATTTAATGAAGAATGATAAATTTTATCTAATTTACTTGACTCTAAGATTAAATTCACATTATTTCCATTCCTTGAAATTTGAATACTTTCAAAACTCTCCCTTTTGTACTTATTACTAATACCTTGTTGGAAAATATTCACATTTACAAAATCAAAAGAATGTAAAAACTTCAAACAATGTTCATTTCAAGCAGAACTAATATATGAACTACGTAAACAATATTTATGTTCAGAAATTCTCTTTTTTAAATATCTACTTATTTGTCCAATGTACCACCCATCACAATACATTCAATTAATTTTGTACTCCAGATTTTAAACATAAATCATCCTTATCCTTACAATTATTGAATAACTTACTTAAATTAATACTATTTTTAAAAAAAATTTACATGTTATATTTCTAAAAACTTCTGTTAATTCTTTCCGACAATTGTAACATATCGTAAAACAATAATTTTTTCCCTATGAACATCAACTCTTAAATTATGTCTATTTTCTGTATTATATAATGTCAAACAATCTCTCTGCAATGAATTTATTAACAAATAAATTCAATTGGATATCCAATATTAAGGAAAGTTTCCCTTTTCATTTGCAAATTATTTTGTCTGAAATCCTTATGTGACAATTTTATTGCTCTGTCAAAGACACCCTTCAGTGTCCCAATTTTGTTTCCGAATGAGTGGTGTGAATTAAAATCTAATAACCTATCTGACCAAGTAGGTTTTCTTTGATTAAGCTACACTTTACTATTATTATATCTAATGACATTGATGTCTAAAAAACTCAACTGATGATTTATTTAAATTTCTCTGTAAATTTAATTCTGTCATGTACAGAATTAAAAACATTCACCATTTCATCTATTAAAACTTCTGGAACAGTTATAAAGATATTATCAACATATCTCTTCTTTATAATTGGTTCAAAAATTAATTTTTACAGAGCAATACTTTTTCATTTTTCCATATCTAAATTGGCTATAACCGGCGACAGTATAAACACCAAGTATCTTTAATATAAGAACTAGTTTTTACAACTATCTGGACCAATATATCAGATAAAAATCTGGCAATATTATAAGTTGGGAAATTAAAAGAAGATATTATTATTCTAAATGTCACTTTTTCTTTATAATTCTTGGGAAGCTCATAACAGTTTTCTACAGTACCAAAAAACTTGACTACTTGTCGGTTGACTTTGTCGCTTTGGCTCCTTTTATTCACTATTGGTGGCGACTGGTTTGCTGATATAGTATCCTTGTTTCCTCTATTACTTTCTCTATTTTCTCCTTCTAATTTTTCCCAAATCGGAGGATCAAACTCTTGCAGACGAATACTCAACTTGGCTTTCATTGTCTGTCACTGTCAAACTCCTCTAAGACAAAAATCTTTCAATTCTCTCACAGTAAAATTATTAACCATCGTATACGAAAAAAAAAAGTGTAAATTTCAAGTACACTGTATTTAACTCAATAAAAACTGACATACTTTAAGTAGCTCGACGTCTCACTGGAATTCTTAAATAACCGCACATGGTCTTAAACAAGTGAAGTTCAACTTACATACTTCACAACTATTAACGTCGAACGTTAATGAAGCACATAAAAATTTTACCTATACTCGTTAGTCTTACATGTATGACTCGCGATAAGCTTTAGATCTCACTTCTGAGACTGTAGGCGATATAAAGGGCGGTGGAAGTAATAACTTACTGTAAAATAGAATATAATGTTTGCTAGTATATTTAATATATATATATATATATATATATATATATATATATATATATATATATATATACAGTTCAATAATATCTAAGTAAAAAGTACTCTAAATATAAAAATCTGTATGACAATACATTATTTACCTTAATTTTCCTACCGTCGCTTCAGTATAAAAAGCTGCTTCAAAGCTGCTTCCATTTCAAAAAACCTGATATTTTGCTGATTATTTTATAGAATATATATATACACATATCTATATATGTATATATATATATATATATATATATATATATATATAGACATGTGCATATTACATACGGCTTTTATGGGAAAAATTTAACTTTCGATTACCAGCGGTAGAAACATGTGTCCAAGTATCTCAAGATGACGTTTACAGAGAGTATTATGTGAAAACGATGGAATATGTCACGGTACGACTGCTTTAGAGAATTTAGTGTTGGGGAGGTAAAATACGATGTTTTGGTAACCGGGGACGATTTCTACTGGAAGTTTTGGTGTTCGAATGATAGAATATGAATTTCTTCATAAAAGTCATCCCGTCATACCTGGATATAGTCCTTTACCATCCGAACATGCAACTTCCCATAGAAATTATCCTGGGCATCGTATTCTACCGTTCGAACACGATATTCCCTGTAGAAGTCATCCTCCGAAAGCTAAACATCGTTTCCTACCGACTAAACACAATACTCCTCGTAGAAATCAGTCTAAAAGATCTGGAAATAATGTTCTATTGTCGCAACACGAAACTCCCCGTAGAAGTAGTTCCAAAAGACCTGGACAACGTATTTTATGTCCGAACACAAAACTCCCTATAAAAGTCGTCCCGATAAACCTAGACATCGTTTCCTACCAACTAAACAGTATACTCCACGTAGAACTCGGCAAGAGACACTCAGACATCGTCTGATCATGAATGTATGCGTTAAAGTTGTCCCGAGCAAGCTAGACATAGTTTCTTACCGACTAAATGCAATATTCCCCGTAGAAGTCGTCTGGGCCTCGGGGCTCTCGAGAACGGCCATGCGGATGCTTCAGAGGTTACGGACGACGCCTACTTCGTCCGGAAGTAGGCGGAATGGCTATCAATTCCAACTCCCAATCCCAAAATGGGAGCCTTCGTGTCGCAGGGACTCATAAAACCGCAGGGCTAGTAGCGGTATCTAACGATACCTCGGGCACGTCGGACGATCTTCTGGAGTAATTAGCCTAACCGGCACATACGGGGCTCTGTGCCGGTGGTCAGTACTTCCCTAAAGAAAGGCAAGGCTCGCAAAGCAGTACTGCCCCCGGATCCCTCAAATACGTCAACTGGCAGGCCGGCTGGCTGGAGTTCAAGGCGGACGCAGTTCCAGGCACTAAGCCAAGAATGGTTGTGACCCCTAGACCCAGGTCAGTGAGGATGGAGATAACAAGTCCTCAGGTAAAAAGAAGCTGTGCAGCGCAACCAAGAGGAAGTTAGTCCAGCAGTGTAGAGCTACCGATTCTAACAATTCAGGCTCCGCTGCACAGGTCACGGTGGCAGTCAAGAGGCGAAAAGGGTTTAATAAAACCCCGCTCTTGGCCTCTAGAGAACTTAAAAAACTTAAGGAGGTGAACGGAAGAGGTACTGGATCAAAGTCTGGCCGTCAACCCCCGTCAGGGGGAAAGCTGGCGGGTGCTGAAATCCTTTCGCACGTCCAATGATCCAACCCCCTGATCATGTGTCGTGGTGCACAAAGGTTATCCGGAGACATCCATCACCAGAAAAGTTTTCAGCGTTTCTCGAGGCGGTGCCGAAGGTTATGTACAGTGCACCACCTGATATATGGCCTAGGTTTGATGCCTCCGTCTGCAGAGGGAGAGCAATAGTGGCAGTGGCGAAGAACCCGGAGGCGAAGGAATAGCTAGTCGAAAGACTGGACACTGGAGGTGTTGAGCTGCTGCAGGCCAGACTGAAGGAGATGATGTGGATATCGGGTCCCACGGTGAGCCCATGAACCGCCTTGGAACGAATTGAGCGGCTCTTATTCACAGGCCCTGGTACCTCATAAGCAGGATCACTTTTTAAGTGAGCCGCCATGAGAAACAGGTGCCTGCGGGCAATGCTGAGGACGAGATCATTATGGAGACATAAATGGCTCCATTGGATATCTCATTCCTCCAAATTAACTTTAATAAATAAAATTCTAATTCTAATTGACTTGCGCCACTGCAAAGACGCCTCTGCAAGTATGCAGAGGAGTTTAGCGGCGGTACACACATACACATCACTAATCCAAGAATCTTAGATAGTGATGGGTACGATGAGGGGACAAGGGCGGTGGTTAAGTGTATCAGAGACCCAAAGGCGCTAAGGCCTAGAATATACTGTACCTAACAAAGCGTGTAAGTGTTGTGCCGCTACTCGGACTCTGTACTAGAGACCTAGCAGTGGTCTCTGTGGAGGTAGAGGAGATCGGTCAAGTAGTCGTTACATCCGCCTACCTTCCATATGAAGGCATTGACAACCCGACTGGAGAAGTCTGGAGACTGGTGGAACATTGTATGGTTAGCCACCTTCCACTAGTCCTAGGGTATGACGCGATCACGCACCACAGGGTGTAGGGTAGCACAGACACGAACGAGAGGGGTGCTAATTTCTAGAGTATCTAGCAGGTACAGAACTAGAAATACTCAATGTAGATGACACTCCCACTTTCGGAAATAGGCTAAGTCACAGGTTATTGATATAACTCTCTGATCCACGGGACTAGTCAAATTAATTAATGGGTGAAGATCCGCTGATGGAATAGGAAACTTGGTTATCTAAAAGAGAAAACTCTTTTTAAAGAAGGTGTAACTAACGTTACACCTTCTTTACGATACGAATCCCAAAGTTGAATAGGACCATTCAAATGAGCTGGCCTGGTACTAATAGTTTAAACTGACTACTTTGAGTTGATATTCGCGAGATTGGAATAATATCGGGCAATATGTCTTATTCATCCGTTTTGTTAACCTATTCGAAACAAGACTCGCTATACTCATGCATTCTATTCCTCACATTACCTCTTGTTTACCCCCTCCAATTATACTCTTACTGAAACGCGCAGGTCCCTTCTGGTAAAATGCAGGATTAAACCCTCGAAATGTCGCTAAATGGCATAAACTCCGACACACCTGATAAAATATTTTGTGTAAATAATTACTTGTTTCAAACCAATTGATTCAACATAAACACTAGCATCATATATCTGATAGAAAATGTTGAAGTCTGGATAATCGTTCACCTTGCATCTCTTACTGAGAAGGATCGGGACATTAAAAGGGTGTACATAGATCTCTATTAAACAATACATTTTCGTAAGTAATTATAAACTTACTTCTAGTAAGACGATATGAAATCAACAAAGTGATAATAATACATGTTCACAAATATATATTAAGTTATTTGAAAATATATTGAGTTCTTGTTACTTACTCTAAAAATCCAGGTTTATGTTTGTCTTCCTTATAATCTCCAAATTGGATTTGACATTGTATACCAGCAAAAATACAAGCCTGATCTAAAACAATTGGGTGCGTCCCATCAATAATAGCATCTCGAGCTTGCACATATAATAAAGACAGTTGAACAGGATCTCTACTGTCAATATTCTGATCAGAAAAAAAAAATTTTCGACGCAACAGAACTGTTTCAGTTTCATCTATACCCTGTTCTCTTAACGTCTTTCCAGGATCAATCCAGTTCACTACAATCCAAAATATTATAAAAAGATCAATACAAATATATAATACATAATTGTTATTATATACGAGCATGACCAGTCTATTTTAATAATAGTACTCTCAATCGCCGTTTCGTTAACCATATTTATAGTTTTTGTATTTAAATATAAAAAATAAATTTAAAGCAGTATTTAGACCCTCGAAAAAAACGTTATGTGAAATTTTTCTGAGAATGCTATTGAAGATATTGATGCAAGATTTGAAATGCTTAATAAATACACTCTTGAAGTACATAAAAAAATTTTTTTATTTATTTGATACATTTTTTATACATGTAAAGTATGGTCAAAGCCAACACCTCAAACAGTAGGTAACGTTGTGGTGGTCGTAAAATATTGCCGACGGATGGTCTGAAACAAAAAAATCAAATAGGTGTATGTTCAATATGACTCCAGAAACCGATCTAACTAGAATATTGTATGTACGTATAAAATCAATAAAATGGCGGCTAAAGTACGAAAAAAAAATTGCTTTTTTCCGTCTTTTTTACAATAAAAATATAGTTAGAATTAAAATTTTTAATTGTAGTTAGGACGGTTGATACAAACATATAGAATATGTGTTCAAAATCTCATAAGGTTCGTTTCAATAGTTTTTTAGTTTTCACGACCACAATACTTGAAAACGCTGTTTTGAGAAAAACGCATTTAAAGTTTTTGTAAGTGCAAAACGGTAGAAAAAATTATCTTACGCTCAATCAGCGATGCCTGGGCCATACAATGTGCCTTCAACTTGTTCCAGTCGAGTATTTTCATCTAATTTAGCCTGCTTTTTTGAGTTCTGCTCTCCTTAGAAGCCTTAGTCGAGCGGCGGTTCTCTCGAACGATGCACTGTGGTCGCGCATATTGGCGAACTGCATGGCGGTTTGGCCGATTTTCAGGCCCATAATTTCCATTATTTTCAAAAGTGGGCTGAATCCTTCATTGAAAATGCAGACAGCAGTGAGGCATGCAATTTTAACGATTTTTTTCCATTATAGACATGCTTTGGTGCCATAGCCCAAACTGTTGAGTTGAAACACTCATTGTTATTTTGAGTGTTTCTGCCCAAACATCTCTCCAGAAATTCCGTTTTTGTTAGATCTTCGTAGATCAGTTTCAGCACCTCTTATACATCACTAGCAAGAGCAGGACGATGTTTATAATATTTTAAAGCGTTGTTTGCTTCGGCCGTCTTATACTTGCACCAGCTGTCTGAACAGTACGTATGCTGTGGTTTGGAATCTATTGTGATTCTGTGGTAATAGCCGGCCCAGATCTCGATTCGCATGACTTCTACTGAATTTGAATTCCTTTCAATTGCAAGACTGCAGTTTTGAGATAACTCCTTCATTCATTTGATACTTAGATCAGCAGTCTTCACTATTTTAATCATGACTTTTGGTTTCTTCACAACTTTCTTCGGTGCAGCTGCTTTTTTCGTTTTTTTCTCCAGCCTTCAGTTTTGCAGTCTCAGCTTTTCTCCTTTGAGTTAAAATTTTCTTCGTATCACTTACACGTTTGATTTACAATAGGGGAACAGCTGCTACAGCGAACAACCCAACGCGCGCGCTGGGCGGGTCGGAATAGTGCGCTCAGGCAAGTGCGTTTGAAAGGTGAAAAAATATAGTTAGACTACCTGAATCTTTTTAAAATTTTGAGCTAACATTCTTGAATATATTTACTTTCGAAAAATGTAAAAAAAAAAACATTTTTTTTCAAAGTTGTAAAGTAGAATACTGCCTTAAATCATATTTATTAAAAAATTAAAAAGGAACTTATATCTCGTGTACTGTTACGAGGTGAAATTTCGAAGAAAAACAAAAATTCGTTCTTACATAATCGTAATTATCCTCTTCGATTCTAAAAGTACATATGGTATTATCGAAAGTTACATCCCTCAGACTAAATGCACGTCCGCTATTATTTATCTATTTTACTTTAACTTGGATGATACTACGTAGGCGATCATATGTCTTATACTTTCACACTAGTATTTTATTCACTAACGCTTATATATTATTCGTACACATTCATTGATTCTTCAAAACATCAATTTCTCGTATTATGATAAAAATTAAGTACTTGAAGTAGATGCGTAACTAAGCAAGATCTGCAAGATGTCCTCGATGTGTCGCATCTTTTGTGATCATTAAACGCCAGCGAAACTTTTCAATTTATTATAAATTTTTTAAAACTACATAGAGCTTTAAATAAAAATATCTATGAATGTCCCATCTTCTGCACAACTTTTAGAGAACATTTTTCGATTCAAGCGTCAGTTTCCAAACTATTAATAAAAAAGTTAAATGAAAATAATTTAATTGTACTTATGTCGACTGCCCATATACAAATTAATAAATATTTTTTTATTGGTCTTACAGTCCAATCAATTCAATCTAAAAAAAAACAAAAGTAAAAAAAATAAAAATTAAAGTTAAAATTAAAATTAATTTAAAGTTGAGTGAAGCTAACCTTCGAAAGTCCGAATTACTGTAATACTTGCTTTATATTATTTACGGTACTTAATACTTCAACATTTCAAAAGATTATTCCATAAAGAAGTGGATGGTAGTACGCTTTCACCAGCAGAACCGTAGCCGACATAGCGGCGATAGGCCCTGCCAAACCCGTAGAAAAGTATAGAATCGTACACGCAAGAGTATGGATAAAATAAAGGAAAAAAGGCCATAAATAGAAATAGAACATAAATAAAATCTTTATCACTATGATTCTTACAATTGCAAATAAGCGTAGAAATAGAAGTACGGTATGCAAGGTGGAAATGTATACTTGTGCGACAGAACGAGTTTCTGATGATGAGATTACGGAAATGAACGGATTAACAAAATTGCAATCAGCGACAAAACTTCTTTTCCCTCTTTCCCTCTCTCCCTTTTTCACGCACTCAATCAGCAATCTACTTCAACTGGCTCCTAGAAGTCCTATACCACACCATACTAGTCAACGCTTACATATTTCATAATACTTATGCTAACTATACGATGTATAATAAAATATACTTATATAATTCAACATTTTATAATCAATTAAACAATAATACTTATTAATATAATTTACCTTCATCATCTGTTTTCAGCTTTTTCCTTAGTTGATCCATTTTAGAATCTTTTTCTGCTCGTTCTTCCTTTTTTTTCTTCAATGTCAATGTTCCAAAATTAAGAGACTTATTATTTTCAGTTTCATCTTCAATTATATCACGTACCAAAGAATATTCATCGTGATTTGTTATACCAATTTTTGTACAAATAACTACCATAAGGTTTGCAACGGGCTGACTATCATCAACTAATATAGTTTTAAGTGTTCCATCTAACATTCGCACTCTTAAAGTTCGAAGTTTTCGTTTATACTCTAAAAGGTCGCCGTTTCTCAATATGTAATAATCTAAATTTCTACCAGCTTCTAACCAAACGCCCTTTTTACTATCTTCATCAGCAAGAAATAACCCATAGTCCATTGCTATAAAAACACAAGTAAATGTAAATTAGTGATATCGCATATGTAATATAACCAATTGACTGAAAATAAAACTTTCAATGCCATAATAAATGAGCACAACTTTTCTGAAATGCATTAATATATCAATAGAAAGTCAAAAGTAACTTATGCAAAGTCACAAGTCATAATCTGGAAAATGATTAAAATACAGATTAATTTTTCAAGACTAAATTCTACCAGAACAAGGTGACAGTATCTAACTGATGATATGTGCTGTTATCCTTACGATTTCAAATCCTTATTAATTTGGGTAAAACTATACAAATGAAAAATAATACTTCCATATTTATTGAGGGCAATGGAATGCATTAGTTCTTTTATTTATATATTTATCTCTTTGATTGTTCAATAAGTATGATTTTATCAATTGTATATTCTGTTGTAAGTCTGTCTTAGCAAATCCAAAATCGGTGGGTGATAAAGGATCAAATAGAAATCAATCACCAATGTATATCCCATGCATTCGTATATATAAATATACTCTGCTCTCTTCCCATCATGACAAATCTCATCCTGCGATATCACGAAGAGAACTGCCCTTTATTTAGAAACGAGTAACTTATCCAGACATTGAAAATCATCCGTAACAAGAAGGTTGCAGAACTCGACGAAAGTTCAGGTGATGAAAACAGAGGCAGAAATATGTCCGTAGCTCATTTTCTTTATATACAATTCTTGCCTCAAACTTGTCATGAAGAGATCACTCCATATCTATGAGCGCTTCACTTATAAAAGTTGCAGTCGTAAAAACAGATAGCACGGCTAAGAGGGAGTCTAAATCAAATCTATCTAGTGTAGAACTAATTGTCTATCTATCAGTGTAATCCACTGTCGTCCCTAAATCTATCATCTCGGAGTAGTGCCATTTAGCTATAAGACTGTATATTATACATTTTGACTTATGCATTTATTAGCGGGTCCTCTTACAATTTATGAAATTATGCTCAACATGAGACAATTAATCATTGACTTGAACTAGAAATGTGGTATGCCAATAAATTACTATGATTTTTACTTTCTTGAGAGTATTTATACCTATTAGTATTTATAACTCACTATTGAAATCGACGTCGTTATTCTAATTACAACTTAAAATTTTTTATTTTATACTTTAAATGTTTAAATGTTTAAATGTTTAAATGTTTGCTCTTAAACTTTATTGATTATCATGGTAAAAGAAAGTTTTATTGAAAACTATAAACTTTTAAATTGGATTTAAAGAATTTAAACATTCTGTTAGAAAATTAATAACATTTTTAAATTTCATTATTAAACATGGTGTCAATGGATGTATACTCGCTAACTGTACTTCGAACATTATCTAGAATAATATTATGAATTACCGCTGATAAAAAAGGAATTTCAAGTTTATTCTAAAAGTAATACGGACAATACTTTTTTAGATAATTTCAACGACTTATTTTATTCAGAGGCACAACTTTTTCTACGTCATTTGTATTAAAAAATAAATTAATTTATATAAAAATATCACATAGCACTTTTTGCTATGCTGAAAATGATTTTCAAATTTTGTAGTCAACATGTTTAAAAACATGTATAGTATAACATGTATAACATAACTCGTATCAATTTTTCTTGAATTATTCATGACTAACTAATTTTCAAGTTCAGAAATAATATTATACATAGGTATTTACTTTTATGAAATATTTATAATATTTATATAAATATTATATATACTATTAATAAATCATAATTTATTAATAGAACGATTAACTGAAGAAAATTTACTAAGCCGCAATTAATAGCCTGTTCATTTAATTATTAACCTTTAGACTGCCGGAAAATCAATATTTTGAAGCAACAAAAAAACTTCTTCAATCTTTATTTTTAGACTAAAATATGCATAACCTTAATAGAATTTTTACTTTTTACAACCATTTAAAATAAATTTACCCCTTTACACCCCTTTTCACCCATCCGACATCCCTTAAAACTATCATTTTTACTTTGCACAAGCGGTTTTTTTTATCGATCTGACCATAATTGCAACGAAATATAATTTCAAAAAAGTTTTTGTTACTACAATCGAATACAATTTAATATAAATCTATCTCTCCCCACCCCTTTCAACCCTTCTTTACCATTATTTACCCGTTCTATGCCTTGTACTACCATTTGTATTATTTTTTTTTGAAAAAATTCATTGCTTTTTTTGCAAATATCTAAAATTATCAACGTAATATATTTTATTATTTTAATAAAAATTTTAGTTACTGAATTTATTTTTTTCACTTCAACCCCCCCCCCCCCGCCATCCCTTCCTCCCTCCCATATTTATGATGCTTTCATCTTAGGTTTTTTTGAAAAAATATGTTGCTTTGTTTGCATGTGGCTTATAAATAGATTTATTTTCATAAAATAATTTTTATGAAAAATTAACATAGTGAATCAGAAATAAATTTATAAATTATTCTCTTGCATAAGAAAACTGGGAGATTGAACTCCAAATTTATTGAATTTAGATATTTTTTATTGAAAATACAGTATTTTTTCGTTTTATTTCTTATTATACAAACTGCGTAATACAATGAATGTAGAAAACAATGTTTGGAGTAGTGGAGAATCAGAGCCTGAAGAAGATGTTAGAGATAGAGGCATTGCGAGTGATATTGATTCAAATAATATCCCAAATGATGACTACGAAACACCTGACGTATACTTTGATCCTTATTTTTATCCGACGATAAAAGATTTTCCTGACAAAGCTCAACTACGTCCTGAAGTGTCAAATACATATAATAACAACATTAGAATGTTTTAAATATATTTTAGACCCATTTCTTGTAAACCTTATTGAAGAACAAACAAACCTATTTCAAGAGCAATATCCTGAGCTAACTCGAAAAAACATGAAACCATGAACTGATTTGACTGAAGATGAACTATGGATATTTATTGCTTTGTCAATAAATATGGGCCATGTTGTGAAAGCACAATTGAATCACTATTAGAGCCAGGATCCATTGTTGTGTACTCCAATATTTGGCGAAACTATGCCCCGAAACCGATATCTTCAAATTTTAAGATATCTTCATTTTTCTAATAATTTAGAGGTTTCTAACCACCCTTTGAAAAAAATTAAACCAGTGATTGATTATTTGAAAAATAAATTTTCCAGCACAATTCTTCCAGGTAAAAAACTTTGTATAGACGAAAGCTTAGTCTTGTGGAAAGGAAGACTTAAGTTCAAACAGTTCTTACCTTTGAAAAGAAAACGATTTGGACTGAAGTTATTTGAATTAGTAGATTGTGACACAGGTTTTCTTTTAGATTTTATTGTATACACTGGTGCAGACACTGATTATGATAAATTTGATTTAGGCGTTTCTGGTGACATTGTTGCATATCTTATGCAACCTTATTGTTATTTACGACGTCAATTATTCACTGATAATTGGTACACTTCACTACAACTTGCGGAATATCTCCACGATAAAGAAACTGGCCTTTGTGGAACTGTGAAAAAGAATCGAAAAGGAATACCTACTCTTGACTCGAAGTTGAATCGTGGTGAAACACAAGTTGCTCACACCAATAGTTGGATGGTGATCAAATGGATGGATAAAAAAGAAGTTTATGTTTTGACAAGTATTCACGAATTTAAGTACTGTGCCACTGGTAAAAAACATTATAAAACTAATGAAGATATTATGAAACCAAGTTGTATTCATGACTGTAACAAAAATATGGGTAAAGTTGATGATATCGACAGACAGTTGTCTATGACAGAGACAATCCGAAAATGTTTGAAATGGCATAGAAAACTATTTTTTCATCTTCTTGACTTGATGTTGACAAATTCTCATAAATTATACGAGATGCTGACTACAACTGAAATTTCATTCCCCGATTTTCGATTGAGCATAGTAAGAGAAATTCTAAAACTAGACATGGAAAAAGTTCCAACCCTATCTCTTGCATCTAGAATTCGACTAAACGGTCGCCATTTTCTTAGAAAAATTAAATCTGAAAAGAGTGATAAACCATTACCACGTCAATGTGCTTTATGTGATATGCTCAACAAAAAGTCCCGATTTACATATGAGTGTTCAATATGTTCTAAAGTTCTATGTATTGAACCTTGTTTTGAAATTTATAACACTAAAGAATCTTTACTATAAGTTAGAATTCTTACACCAAAGTATTTAAAATCTGTATAATATTACCAAAAAAACATAAAAAAACAAAAAAAAAGAATAAAAAATAAAAAAAAAGTACAATAAACAAAAAAAAAACAAAAAAACAAAAAAAAAAAAAAACATAACTCTGCCACAGTCGGTCCCAAGCTCGCGCTCAAAAGAGGAGGGTGTTTCGTAATCGTTGACGCGAGACAAAAGGGGTAGTTTGTGATGAGTACCCTATTTTAGGGATGGTTTTTGGACTTATTATAATTTAATCATTGGATTCAGAGCCAAAAAATACTCCGGAAATGTGTAGTTGCATTACAAAATAAATGAAACTTGAAAACCGTGTCTAAAGGGGTGAAATACCTTCAAAACAACCCCTAAAATTTTACTAACAACCCTTTAAAATACTTTAAATAGTTAACTAAATCGATAAATCTAACTTATATAATATTATTATGAAGAAAGAAGTACTTTTTACCATTAAAAAATAATATTTTTAAAATTTTTAACATTAGCAGTTCCGTTCCCTGCCGGAAAAACAATATTTTGACGCACCCCCTGATCGACACTTTGTGTATGATCAATCGTTGATATAAGATACCTTATATACCAGTTTTCTGAGGGCGATATGCTCTTTCAAATCCCGGCAGTCTAAAAGTTAATTTAAGATCATATAAATAAATAAAAATGTTTGACCCTGGCATTAGTGATATTATCTTCAAGAACATCTTTCAAAAATATCTTGCACTTAAAACAACAAATTCAAAGCAAAACTCATTAAATATATTTAATTTTATAATATTTATAATTATGTTAATTTGAAAAAAATTAAGTAAATCAAATTATACTAAAATATAGGTTCTTGTTTCTGATAATTGTCATTTATAACCTGCTTCGAAAGTTATTTGGAATTATATTCATACTTTTGAAATATCTTGTATAATCATTCATATTACGAAGTAAGATAAAAAGTAACACACTATTATTGTATAATAAACCATTTGCAACATCGTTTCCTATATTGCAAAAAGTAAAAAATGTTTAAAAAATATCGAAAGTGATAGAAAGTGACATAGTAATCTGAAGATTAAAAAGTGACTATCGACTAAAATCACACATCTTACATGAGAACATGAACCCGGAGGATATATATATCGACGAAAATTGCCTAGTATCAATAGTTAAGTTATTCACTTTATGTTAATATTGACAAAAATAGGGTTGCCATCAACTAACCGGCTAAGAAACTGAATGCTGGGCATGTTTATTATGAATATGCGCGGTGCTGTCTTATTTAATATTACTACGCGCATTATTTCTGATCTTCGCCAGAAAACTCATAATATTACGCAGATAGTAGAGTACTAATAATTTATTAATGAAAATAAGATTAAGTTATGAATTCGAAGATAATATAAAATATATATTTAGAATTTTAGAAGAATAATTTAATTGTACTTTTGTCGACTGCTTATATACAAATTAATAAATATTTTTTCATTAGTCTTACACTCCAATCAAGTCAATCGAAAACAATACGTAACAATATCAATACATATCTACATTAACATTCATACATCAATACACAAAAAAAAAATAAAAATTAAAATTAAAATTAAATTAAAAATTATAATGACAGTCAGACTGTACTTATTTACAGTCACCCCCGTAGACTAATCTAAAAATAAAAGATTAGCTGAAAAAATTCTTTGTTAGCAAAGTGCAGTCTGACTGTCCCCAATACCCTCACCTAATTGAAGATCCAGTCCAACGTTTCGAGCTCGCTACGGCTCCTCATCAGGGACTAAACTAAACCTTATATTTTAATCTATATATACTGTAGAGGGGGGAATTTAGATTTAATTTACTAAATTTGGTAGTGGAGATAAGGTATATATAGATTAGAATATAAGGTTTAGTTTAGTCCCTGATGAGGACTGGATCTTCAATTAGGTAAGGGTATTGGGTACAGTCAGACTCTACTTTACTAACAAAATTTTTTTCAGCTAATATTTTATTTTCAGATTAGTCTACGGGGGTGACTATAAATAAGGACAGTCTAACTGTCGTTATAATTTTTAATTTAATTTTAATTTTAATTTTTATTATTTGTGTGTATTGATGTATTAATGTTAATGTAGATATGTATTGATATTGTTACGTACTGTTTTCGATTGATTTGATTGGACTGTAAAACCAATGAAAAAATATTTATTAATTTTAGAAGAATCAATTTTTTTAGAACTGCAGTTTTTTGGATTAATGTGTATCACCTAAAAAATGCATTGTCTTTCTAAATTAATATGTAACGTTCCTTATCCCCCTCGAGACAGCCTACGCGGTATTTTCCAAGGAAGTTTGAGAGAAAAGAAAATATTTTCAAGAGCGGACGGCGCATCAGGTAAAATAATTTAAATAACACCGTATAATTTGTAACTAATAATACAATAATAATTTATTCAAAACAAAATTAGCGATACTACTTGTACAGAATTTGGTACGTTTTCTGTAACAAAATAAAAATAACGAAGAATAATTACTTAACAAATAAAATAAAGTTAACGTAAAAATAAGTTGAATATTTTAATACTAAGCACATGCTATTTTCCGCTACGTTAATGATTCGGCGTTCTTTACCGCACGAATACCCGGTGCTACTTTCCACATTGGGAATTTCTATAAATCAGGGTGAAGTTACACAGGAATATAATAAAGGTTTGCTTATACCGCTGGTCTTTTGAGTAGCGCCTCCCAACCAGGGTCAAGCATTAAGGGGTAAAAGATTTACGAAAAAAGAGAACTGCTGGTATTTAACAAGTGTCTCACAATAAAGATCACGAACTCTTTAGATCAGGACAATTATTAACCGTCTGTCTTTTGAGGAGCATCTCGCAACATAGATCAAGTTAATAATTTTATTTCGGAAACCGATTATTGTCAGAATTTTATTGAGATCTGAATGGATTTTTAGATCCTGAAGGAATTCGCACGAATCGACTTTATCGGAGTCGGTTCACTGGACAAACTCCTAATTTTGCCTTATGCTGGCCAATTTATATTATTTTAGTCGGCTCATTTCGCTGCCGCTCCTGTAACATCGAACGAGCCGCCGCTTTTATAATAATAATAATAATAATTTATAATAATCGTGATAATGGTTTATAATAATTATAAGAATAATTTAGAATAATTATAATATTAGTTTATAATAATTATAATAATAATTTACAATAATTATATTAATAGTTTAGAATAATCACGATAATAATTTATAAGAATTATAATAGTTAATAATTATAATACTAATAATATACGCTGTGATGCTGCACTTACATTGTTATTTGTATATACGGATATGTACGTGTATAGATATCGCCAGACATACACGTAGGCATATATGTATGTATATATATATATATATATATACATATATATATACATATATATATATATATATATATATATATATATATAGACATATGTAAATATTATATGAAAAATCTTATCAGAATTATACCCATAAGGGCGCTTATTTCAATGCGCATTAAGAAATAATTATTGTAAATACGGAGGTATAGATACTTATTATTGCTCACTACCGTGGTATAGACTTCGATATTTGCGCGAGCTGAGTGAGAGAGAATAGGAGCGCGTGGAAATGTATTAGACGGCGATAGCTCCCGCAGGCTTATGATACTCGACTCAGTTCTTTCTTGTCGCTCGAGATACACCTCCTCCCATATACTTTAAAACTTCTATTTCGCGGCAGAGAAAGATAGAGTTTATATCGCATACTCTCTCTCTCTCTCTCTCTCCCTCTCCTCTCCCTCTTCCTCTCTCTCTCTCTTTCTCCCTCTTTCGAGTCTGTCGATATAAGTTAGAGCGTTTAGTGTACGTTTTGTATTGATCGCATTGGTCGTCGCTTTCGCGCGATTATTATTTCTATTCGTCACTTTCGCGCTATAATTTTCTTTTATAATTTATCGTGTCGCGTGTGATATATTATTTATTGGTATAATCTTTTGGTGAATTAATGCAGTATATTAATTTGTGTAATTTTCGCGCGACTGTATATATTAAGTCGTCGCAAATATGATATGATATAATAATAATTTCATTTTTTGTATCTAGTTAAAACTAATACATATGTTTATATTTGAATTTTCTTTGAACGTCTCTCATTTTATAATAATATTCGGAGGCGAACTTATTTTCCGACCTTTTTTAATGGAAAAAGGACCATTATTATGGAAAGCGAATACACGGTAGCTTAATTAAAATATTTTTCGTCATTTTCTACTACTTTTGCGCATCTTTCGGACAATATTGCGATACCGTGGCGAAAGAACGATGGCGGTTTCGAGGCGATCCAATCATCCACAAATTTTCACACTTCTTGAACATGTCGAAAATGCGTATCAACGAGGTCGTGCTGCATCGATCTGAATAGGTGGTAATCAGAAGGTGCTATATCTGGCATGTACGCTGAGTGCGGCAACACTTCCCATTCGAACTCCAACAGGGGGTTTTTGACGGCTTTCGCTATATGTGGTCTATGCCCACCCATGACTCTTTGCGCTTAGGATTGTCATAGTAGATTCATTATTCATCATCAGTCACAATACGCCACAGAAAACTCTTCTTTTTTGCCTGGAAAGCAAAGACAGTACAATGTTATATCGATTCATACGGGTACTTTCGGTCAAATTGTGTGTCAACTGCTCTGTCACTGACTTCTAACTTGTTCAATAATGCTTGCAGTTCACTATCTTCAAACTTTTTAGGTTGTCCAGAACGTTCTTTATCATTAACATCAGTATTTCTACTTCTCAACCACTAAAACACGTCTTCATAACACTCTTGAAGCAATCGGTATGCTTCTGCTACACTTTTTTTCAAATCGAAATAGTGCAAAAGGACATCTCAAAGAAACGATTGATCATGATTCATTTTAAACTAATCAAAAAATTATAATGTTGACACGAATTATCGCGCCTGATCACTGAATTTTATTAGTAAATGTCAAAACTAAAAAATAAGCACTAGATTCGACACATCTGACTTTTCGTACCACTTATATCGTCATTCAAACGTGAAGGTCGGAAACTAATTTCGCCCCTTAATGAAGCGAAAGAATTCAAACTGAACACTGGATGTTGAACCCATCACCTCGTCCACTCAAACGGATGGATAAATTTAAAGTAATTTAATAAAAACTATATTTATTAAATTATTTAGGTTTATCAAAAAAAACATAGAATGTTATAGAAAAGTAGATATAATTTCTAGTCCATGAAACGTATTTAAAAAAGTTCTATTTTGTCAAAATAATTTAATTGTATTTATGTCGACTGCCCATATACAAATTAATAAATATTTTTTTATTTATTTTTTTTGAGTCCCTGATGAGGAGCCGTAGCGAGCTCGAAACATTGGACAAGTCTTCAATTAGGTAAGGGTGTTGGGGACAGTCAAACTGCACTTTACTAACAAAGAATTTTTTCAGCTAATCTTTTATTTTTAGATTAGTCTACGGGGGTGAATGTTAGCAAGAACAGTCTGACTGTCATTATAATTTTAATTTAATTTTTAATTCAATTTTTATTTTTAATTTTTATTTTATTTTTATTTATTTTTATTTTTATTTTTTATTTTAGATTGAATTGATTGGACTGTAAGACCAATAAAAAATATTTATTAATTTCTATTTTCTCGTTAATAAAAATCAAATCGACTACCATGAATTTTTTCATAATCAAAATTTCTAACATTTCATAGCAATATGCCATTATCAGCAAATGAATCTATAAGAAATAGTTTTTTTTTTAAATATACAATTTTTTGAAATTTTAATTAATATGAAAGCTGGAATTGATAATATTGGGAATATCATGATGTCATTTCCTTAACAAATTATTACCATCTTATTCGCAATTTATTTTTTTCATTACATTGTTTCTGGATTTTGCTTCATTTATGGTTTTCAAAAGTACACCCAAGAGTTTTTTTGAAATATTTTTTTTTATATTAATATTTCGAAAATGTCTACCAAATTATAAATATCAAATGGTGCCGTAGCACTACGAAGGCCAGTTTGACAATCGCTGAGCCATGGTGCTAGAGCTATTTAATTCTATGTTTAGATTTCAAAAGTTTAAATCACCAAATAATTATTATACTTTGCTATATGCCGGCATTTTTACAATGTACGAGGTGTGTTCAAAAGTAATGAGAATTTTCGTTTTATGAAAAAAATATTTATTTATGCATCAATATCTATTTTGCCCCCTTCAAAGTAATTCCACTCGGATATAATCCACTTGTGCCAACGCTTTTTCAAATCCTCGAAACACTTTTGAAAGTCGATCTTTGTAATAGCTTTTAGCTCTTTCAGCGATTCGTCTTTAATAGCATCTATGCTAGTAAAACGACGGCCTTTTAACGTTCTCTTTATTTTTAGAAATAGAAAAAAGTCACCTGGAGCCATATCTGGCGAATATGGAGGCTGACTAAAGTTTTGTTTTTGCATAACCTTCACATTCGACCACACTTGTCGAGCTTTTTTCGGTCTTGATGATCCAGAATGCTTCTACTGGAAAGATTGAAGGTTAGTTTCGACATCATATCCGTAAACCCATGTTTCGTCACCTCTTATAACACGTTTTAGTAGTTCTGCATTGTTATTAACTTCATTTAGCGACTCCTAAGCAACTTCCATTCGCCGCTGTTTTTGTTCGAAATTCAACAATTTTGGAACAAATATTGCTGCCAAACGTTTCATAACCAAAATTTCCGAAAAAATTCTATGGCATGAGCCAACTGATATGCCAACATCATCAGCGACTTCTCTGATTGTGACGGCGATCGTTCATAACCATTTCTTTCATTTTTTTTTCACGTTTTCATCGGTTGTTGATGTAGTCCAGGCGAATAAGGGTTTTGATTCAACAATTTCTCCAAAGCCTATTTTTTTGCATTAAATGATAGATGAGGATGTATAGAATAAGACCCTACATTGTCGGGATCGTACCCCATCGGCGACGTATTTATTTATTGCAAAATAGAAAAAAAGCTCTTTTTTACTTTTTCTTTAATAGTTTAAATAATATTACTCTAATTGGAAAATGTTTCGTATAAAAGTTGTGCAGGAGATAATTCTGAACAAAAATACATACATTAAAAACTTAAAAAGTCGATTTTTCTATTGTTAAATAAACAATGAGAATGGAAAAATTTTCGATATTCAAAGAGCTATACAATTTGTTTAAACAATTGAAATTCAATAATAATGGCGCAAATAGATGTTTTTTTATCTACTTATACTACGTTTCAAATTACAAAATGTATTTTCAAAATGGCGACCAGTTGCAAAATTATTGATATTGCAACTTAACCATTGCGAAGTTCGCCAACGGCTGGGAATTTTTTAATGCAGTAAAATGCAATCATTAGAGGATATTAATAGTAATCAAAGCTGAAAAGACCAGATTTCTAAATTAAATTTTTATATTGTTTAAAGTGAAAAACGCCGTTGCTAGGGACGATACCTCGGAAGTTTTTAACGCTAGAATATTGACACAAAGTGCATTTTATTACGCTTAAAAAAAGAAAAATTTGAGCACTTGCACATTTTCATACGACCAATAGAAGTTGAGAAAATTTTTGTTTGAACTATTATTTATTACTTGTCATTTAATTAACATTTTAACTTGAAATTTGGCAAGGTGCGAGTATAAAGGTTAATCTATCTTTACATTTATTAATACATTCTAAATTATTAGTAATTATGTTTAAATGTAACATTTATAAAAAGTTTTTACGCGTGGTATCAGCGACGGCTGGCGGCAGCTTATCTCTCCTCGCGCAGACATCGCGGCGCCACCTACTGAGCATGCGCACATTCGCGCACTGCGTCACAGACAGTTCCAGCTACGTCGCTCTCGATCTTTATACATTTTACAAACTTCACTACACTCTATTTCATTTTTTACACAAAACTGAATACAAATTCTTTGCTCCATTTTTTTCACAAACGAAAATCGCCGAGCTTGAAAGAACACGTCAAACGTTAGCGGCTGCCACTTAAAAAGTAAGCAATGAATATTGTTATAAATTTTATCTTACTCCAGGGGCATGCGTGCCAACAGAATAAAAAAATTTTAATACAGGCGGACTCTCCAAACCCGCGAAATTTAAAAATTCTTGTTACTTTTTTAACACACTGCGTATATATACTAATTTTAAGGTGGGGAATCATTTTCCATCGAAATATATAACTAAAAATCTGTTTTACACGTAAAACAATATATGTCATATGCAAAATATTAAAAACACTTTCTTTCTCATATATAGATATATATATTAAGTGAACAATTTTACTTTCGCCGTTTTGAAATAGATGGCTGTAGCGGTAAGTGATAGTCGAAAAAAATAGATCTTAGATGTCATACAATAAGCTTAGGTATTGGTAAATATAACGTCATAGAAATATTAGTCGATTTGTGTCTACATCATAAATTTATTCTCGATTAAATATGTCAGCTTACCAACCAAATTGTAGTTATTTGCTGGAGGTTTGAATTTTCTGCTTTAATATGAAAAAAGTTGCGGCTGAAGGTCATCAAATACTCTGAAATACCTATGGTGAGGCCGCTATTAGTAAAAGAACGTGCCGAGAGTGATTTCAACGCTTCAAGAACAGTGATACTTACGTCGAAGACCAGCATGGCGGTGAAAAAAAAAAGGTTTTCGAAGATGGAGAATTGGAGGCATTCCTTGATCAAGATTCATGTCAAACGTAACAAGAATTGGAAGGATCATTGGAAGTGACGCAACAAATTATTTCAAAGCGTCTAAAAATCATGGAAATGATTAAAAAAAAGAAAGAAATTGAGTGCCGTACGAGTTGAAGCCTAGAGATGTTATACGGCGTAGGTCTACTTGTGAACAGCTGCTTGCAAGGCAAAGATAGAAGGGATTGTTGCATCACATTGTGACTCCGGACGAAAAATGGATTTCTTCCGATAATGCTAAGCTCCAAAAATCGTGGGGATATCTCGGCCATCCTGCCACGTTGACGGCTAAACATAATATTCACAGTTCCAAAGTTATGCTCAGTATTTTGTAGGACCAGATCGACGGAGTGTATTATCAGTTGTTAAAACCCACTGAAACAATCACAGGCGATCGTTATCGAACACAATTAATGTGTTTGAGACGAGCATTGAAATACAAACGGCTGCAATGCAACAATAGATCTGAAGAATTGATTTTACAGCATCACAATGCTCGACACTATGTTGCGAAAATGATCAAGGCCTACTGGGAATCGTTGAAATAGACAGTTCTACCCCACCGGAAATATTGTCCAGACGTTGCTTCCTCCGACTATCACTTATTTCGATGACTGACTGACCAGCACTACCGGTCTGATTCGTCGATCGTAAAAGATGGCCAGTTTCTTCAACGCAGAATTCGTATGCTACCCGAAAGATGGGAGAAAGTAGTGGCCAGCGATGAACAATTATAATTCGAAGTATAAAGGTATAACCAAGTTTTTACATTAAAGCCTCGAAATTTGGAAAAAAAACGGCGGAAGCAAAGATGTACACCTAATAGTAAAGCATAATAAAAATAAGTAAAGTATATATATAGTATTATATGTGTGTATATATATATATATATATATATATATAAAGTGGCCCGGTAACCACACAAAGGCGAGTTTGATTCATACATAATATACTAGCACTCCCCGTCTTGACTTCGCCCGAAATAATAATTTAACCGAGTTCTTAAACAGTTCGAAAATATCTAACTAAAAAGTACTCCAAAGTTCAGGTGTTACGAGACGACATCCATAGAGAATTTGGTCGGCGCATGGTAAAAACCGGAGATGTAGGGAGAGGTTTCCGATGCCCTATATGAAAAGCTCAACAATTTTCGAGCGCCATGAACGTGTGAACTCCATAGGATCAACTACTACATTAAGACGCTCACCCGACGTTCCAGCAACGTCAGCATAAATTAGTATGTGCAATTGCCTACGTCACGAGCTGTGACGTTGGCAATAAATATATATAGATATAGTTGTACGATTTTGTTCAGTGCGACGTTGCGACGTACCCGTGTTTGAAGACAGTGGACGTTCCTTAGGGAAGCTGGTGTTATTATCGTGCGCTGCCATCTATCAAACGATGTCAAAACGTGTCGACCAGAACGGCAATTATTATTTTACATGATAAGTTTGCTATGAAAACATTATCGTGCTGCGATTGCTGACGGTAGACAACAAGCAGTAGCGGCTGTTAACTTCGAAGCAGTGTTTAGAACAATTTAAACGAAATCTGAAGGACTTTTTGCGTCGAGTTGTTACCGTTGATGAAACCTGGATTCATCATTACACACCAAAAATTAAGCAACAATCAAAACAATGGATTTCTTGCAGTGAATTTGATCCAAAGAAGGCGAAGACGTCCTATCGGCCGGCAAGGTCATAGCAAAGATTTTTCGGGATGCGAAGGGCATCATCTTGAAGCACTTTTTAGAAAAAGGAAGAACGATCACTGGACACTACAGTGAATTATTAGACCACTTCGACAAAAAAATAAAAGAGACACGGTCACATTTAGTAAAAAAAAGGTGTTGTTTCATCACAATAACGCAAGCAAAAAATGACCAGAAGATTAGGAGAAGTGTATCTTTCTAAAAGGAAACTATGTTGAAAAATAACAATAAATTTGTTCAAAAAATGGTGTCTTCATTTCTAATACGGGTACTTATGGAACCGCCCTCGTATTTTTTTAATTATAGAATATTGTTTTATTGATATATTTTGAACATTCGAAAAGTATTTCATATAAATTTTTTAATTTATTTAAAATGTTTCGGAAAGTAACTTTAAGAAACAATATAGTGAAACTTTTGCTTGATTAAGTAGTAGTATATATATGCTTTAATCCTGTGTATAGATTTCTATTATTATATATACTATCTATTTTATACTACATACATTACTACTATATATGCTGTTATTTATAGAAATATACATTATTATGTTTGTATTTTTGTCTTCATATATTACTGAATTCAGAAAAATATTTAATATAAAGTTTTTATAAAATACATGAGAAGATGTATAAAAATTCTTACTATGCTACGAACCCATCAAAGTCGTCTAACTATTTTACTTTTGTTAAAAGTTTTTTTTTTAACATATTTATTACTATAATTTTGAAGATAAAGTGAATCACAAATGGTAATAAGTAAGTAATTTCAACAATTTTCTAGCCATTACAATGACATAGACCTTAATGTATTAATTTCTCGACGTTATTCAATTTTCTTATCTTTTATTGGTGTTAGAAAAAAATACGTGTTGTCTATAGTTCAAATTTTACAAGTAAAAAACTTAAGGAAATTATCAGGCTTTCTATCTTGGATCTAGTCATATTTCCTTAACTTCTCCCTATTTTGGAAAGAATGACGTTTTTCTAGGCCCAATCTACAAAGCAATGGATAGACTTTCTATTTTGATTCTAGTTAGATTTCAACTTTTTCTAATATTGGAAAGAACGATATTTAATATTAAAATTTACAATAATTAGTGTAAAAAAATATATTAATAATTATTAATTGTTAACTGTAAATCGTAATACGTAATACGTATTAATGCATATACAAAATAATTTATCAATTCTAACTAAATGGTATGCGTTACCTAAATACGTTAATATATTTTTTTATTTTAAATAAATAAATATTAAAAAGTCAAAAAATTATTCACTTGATCGAGGAAACAAAATTAGAATAATTTAAAAATCGTCTTAATTTCTAGATTTTCTAACTAGATTCTGTCTAATTTCTAACTTTATATACCTACTAAAATCTAAGCTCGTTCCCTATATAAAATGCTATTAAAAGTGAGACAAATCGGAACTAGGATCAGACTAGATTTCCCTTCTAGATCCGAATATTTAATAAGGAAAACTAACTCGATACTAGTTAGATTCGAGGATGAATTTCTACACGGGTAATTAATATAAGACGATTATTAGATGATCGTAGGAAAATCTAACTCGGATCTGGCGAGTATTACCTACATGAGGAAATTATCAGTAATACTGACTAGGATCTAGCCCTAACTAGAGATATGCCGATTATATTTCTGTACGGGTATTTTATAGTATTAAAAAATGTCTGAATTTCGTTAATTTACTTCCTATTTATCACATATGATGAAACTTTCAATTAGCAGATGATAATAAATTGTTCGTCTTTGCTTTCAAATTTGCATATTCTTCAAAATATTATATACATAGTTAATGTTCCATTGTAAATTGTCTACTTATAATTTTTCAAACATTTATTAAGTTCAAAACACATAATTTATTTTTGACAGACGACAATAAATTCTTTTTCTATATATATATATATATATATATATATATATATATATATATATATATATTTTAAATAAATCCGAGCGGATATCGCACACACTGGCCGATAAGGGCGACTGGACAGTTGAGAAAGAGAGAGAGAGAGAGAGAGAGAGAGAGAGAGAGAGAGAGAGAGAGAGAGAGAGAGAGAGAGAGAGAGAGGAAACAACCTGCTCTCTTTCATATGCGCGATATTCAAAATTAGAAAACAAATTAAATTAAATATTCGTGAAGAAATGTAACTTAAATTATCATTGAATATTAATTTATTTTAAAATTAGTTATCTGGTTGCAATTATTATATTGCATGACATAGTTAGTATTTATTTATTTATTTTGCAAATGTACATATAGAATTAGGTTAATGCTGTTATAATAACGTTAGATATAAAATTTATAGAATTTCAATTATTTATTATTAAATTCATTATAACACACGAGACTCGTTTTATATTTTTCTGAAGTTTTATTAGGTATACTGAACCCTGTCGTCTCAATGGTATTCGTGGCGTAAAAATAATTATTATATTTTTTATATTTTTATTATATATTCATTTATTATTATTTATTATAAATCAATCGGTATTGAACTAACTGAGAATCCAGTAAATAAAAACTAAAAAAAAGTCTATTGATTGGAGAATAAGAGTACCATACATTTAGGAATTTTTATTATTGAAATTAACAATAATTAATAAACTTGTTATAAACAATTAATATAAAAGTTAGGATTTTTTACCCAAGATAAATCCTTTACTACGGTGAATATTTTATGTCCAGATAAACTGTTCATGGGAGCGGAATCATACACTATAGAAGTAGTATGAGACCAGAGACGTATGAAGTACCTTGGGTACCTGGTATCCCCTTACAATGATAAGCATAACATTCAATCTTTAGAATATCGTTAATTTAAATAAAATTTAATACCAAAGGCACTAGATTGAAACTTCAAAATAATATTTTCTCTATATATGTTTAATACATTCATTGTCCATTAATTGAATAAATTTTTGAAAATAAATATAAATCTTACTTTTTTCCATACCACTCACTTCCACCAGTTTCTCTCTAATTATACGACAAGAATCATAAACTGAAGTATTTGGATCAAACTGCATCATTTTTGTTGCTTTTTTTTCCGGAATCGAAATTCGTAGAGAAAGAGTCGCCATATCTGATTAAAATCAATTCCTTTGTTAAAAAGTATAGATGTCCTGAAAAAAATATTAAATCTATAAATATGTGTATTGGATAGGGGAAATAGATGCTATTTAGCCCGTAGAAATTAATTAGATCTTCATTTTTTGATAAATAGGCATATTTCTTATACAGAAAGACTAGGTACAATAATTTTTATAAAAGAATTAATTAGTACTAATACAACTAATAGTCGATATAACATTCTTTGTTATGATTATAACAAGTCCTAAGTTATAATCATAACTTAGGACTTGTTTAAAGTCCTAAGTTGAAAGTCATAAACTTAGGACTTGAAATTATGTATAATAGAAGGATTTTCAGACAGACTGTATTTCGATTCTGCTTTGATTTAGTGATTCTATTCCATAAATTTTTGTAAAAGTTACATTGCTTAAATTCAAAATTTTCAATGTGATTGTAGAGAATCAAACTATTTAGAAATAATATATTGACTTATACATTAATTATTTTTATATATTCCAATTAAATAAATTCAGCATTACGTTATAGCCCCTGACTGTTGCAAGTTATGAACAGATAGAATTACACCGAAAATTATATAAGAAATATTCATTTATACTAAATTCAAATCTATAATTCTTTTCCAAAAATTAATGAATTTATTTGTTTGTTCAAATTATCGCAGATTCTAGCCCAATAAGCATAGTAGATTTTTCTCGTCTTTGATATATTTAAGCTATTGTCAGAAGTTCGAAATAAAAACTAGAAACTCACTCAAAATTTCGATGTTTTAAGTGACATGGTATAAGATACCAAGAAAAAGAATACAAAAACTTAGTCCATAAGTCCGATGTGTTTTAAATATAAAAGCGCAGTCATAAGGCCAAAGATTATAAAACCAAGAAAGCTGAAATTAATGATATCCAATACAGAAACATCGCTAACCTAATAGTTATAAATAATTATATGTAAGTCATCAATAGTTGACCTGCAATTAACAGAATATGCATTTAAAAATAAATTATGAAATTCAAAAAAGCAATTTAAAGCATCTACTATAATTTACAAGAAAAATGTTGCTAGACTTTTGACAGAAAATGGGCAATGAAACATGGATAAGCCTGTATAAATCGCACATTTATAAGAAAATCCAGGAATCATAATGTACCATTTACTTTAACATTCGTCAGACAAGTGGTTAATGGCTTATTTCAACAAAGACCTCCTGTTACTTGTGATATAAATCCTAAAATTATGTATTAAATCAATTATATAAAAGTATTTTATTACCAATAGATATTTTTAAAATTTCCCTCATTATTTAAGAATAAGAACGACGTATATATATATATATATATATATATATATATATATATATATATATATATATATATATATATATATAGAGAGAGAGAGAGAGAGAGAGAGAGAGAGAGAGAGAGAGAGATAAATAAAGTTTATAAAATAGCTATCATAAACTTTTAAAAGGAATACATTTCTAAAATTCGTTATAATTCGTTTAAATATAATTTTAGAATTCTAACATTTGTTGATGTGCAGTTTACGATACATTGAAAAGTATAAACATATATACAAACGTACATATACGCACATACATACACGTGCGCGCTGAATGAACTTGATTCTATGTTCAATGTATTTTTATAAAGTTATATATAATTGAAAATATAAAAAAATAAACTGAAATAGATAATATAAATATATCCTTAAAGGGCAATTATAAAAAGCGAAACTTTTTTATTAATATTACTAATGTTCATTTTAAAAGATTTAATATTAATATAATATATTCTGTATTTTAAAGAACATATTGTATATTTCTTCAAAAATCTTACTTTATATATAAATAACAAATAAAAAAAGTTATTTATATATAAATAACAAATAAATGTATATACTGTAATGATCCACAATTACATAAAATGTTTTCCAAATAATTTAAAAATATTAAGTTCAGTGACCACAAATTATTACAATTATAAAATTAAAATAAAATAAGTAATATAATAAGATTTTACCTGAGAAAAAAATATTTAAATATAGTCAAAAAAGTTTATCCGATCTAAATCGCACATTATTTTAAATTATATATTTTCAATGAAACTTACTTGTCAGAATTCATGTTGCTTATTTTATGGCAATTCAGTTTTACTTAACTTATTTCAAAGATAATTACTCAAATTTATGAATAAAATTACGAAACAAAGTTAAAAAGAATAATTCATTTGTAAATTAATTATTTAAAGTAAAAATGAATTATAAGTTTGATAAAATGCACATTTTATATTAAACGTAAACAATATACTAGATTAGAAATACTTCTATTATACAAAATAAAAATATGAAATTATCAAAAGAAAAAACGTAATTCTCAGAAGATGGTAGAAATGTAAACTCTTCGAGGGTTGCGAAAGAAGTGATCGTGCAGGCATGTGTATTCTAACGCGCAGCATCCTTGAAAGCACTGCATGAGATCATGCGCCCACCACCCCTGGCAAAACGAAACTCGATTGGCTGTTCCGCTCAAGAATGACAATTATAGCGTACCCTAACATCCCCTCCATTTTGGATGAAACACCGTATATTCTACGCTGGCCTGATATAAAGTCTTAATTATAACACAATAATCTTTATAATTCTATACTATTTGTTGATAACAGTTAAATATTTTTTATAAATAATAGCTATAATTAAATATATATATATATATATATATATATATATATATATATATATATTTATAATATTAATAATTTATTATAAATTCGTACAAAGAGAAAAATATTGGAATGTATAAAATTTTAATACTAATTTTGTATATAAAATTTTTTTGATTAATTTCTTTTAAATATATAATCGATTCAGTCAAATCTTTATGCATAGAATTCAATATCATTAATAATAGCATGTATTAAATAGTTTAACAAAAAACTATCACTTTCCGAATGAATAATATTTTCTAAGTAGACGAATCCAATTCATACAAATCATAGAAATATTTCTATATCATACAATTCATTCTTTTTTTGTTAACAAAATAAAAATACCGTTTTTAGGATATTGAAGATCTGAAAAGAGTTTAAAATAACTTATTTTTCACAAGATTTTTATTTTGTTAAAAATTAGACTTAAAACACAGCAGAAATCTATATGTTTGAAAAGAAATAAGATTGCAAAAAATTCTTTAACAAATAATGTATCAACCAACATTAATCAAATACTTAAAATAGAAATTAATATTGTTTGAATATGTTTGAGTTAGAGTTTGTACACTGAAGAAAATATTGTAAATTCAACTAAACTTACTTAGTTGATACATCGCAATATATTGTTAATTTCATTACACAAGCATTTGTATCAATACAATATATTATTAAATTAACAAATTAATTTTGCTAAAAATATATTTAGTTGATTTAATTAAAATTGTATTGAATAAAATAATTGATAATTAAGACAAATTCTTGATTTATCGTGTTAAACCTAAATTTATTAAGTAATATATTATCAATTAGAATATTTTCTTAATGTAAGAAAAATTTAGTGCAATGTACACATTAAATTAATAAATATTTTTATCGATCTTATAGACTTTATACTATAATATATTATACTAAAATAATAACAGTCAGACTGTCCTTGTTTATAATCACCCCTGCAGAATCTGAAATGTAAATTAAATTACTACTAAATATAAAAATTAAATTTAAATTTATCTTTAATGTTCTTTTTTAAAAATTTTTAATTCACCGATTTTTTAATGTTTAATTTAATTTAAGGTAGTGGAGACAGTAACGTTGTCCTTTATTAACATAGAACATACGTTATTTTATTTTTTACTTTTTAATTTAGTTTTATTTCATTTTTATTTTTAGTAGTAATTTGCATTTCAAATATTACGGGAGTGATTATAAATAAGACTATTATAATTATAATCTGAGATTATAATCTGACTACCATTATATTATTGTATAAAGAATGTACAATCAATAATAACTTTTATTAACTTAATTCACAACAGTCAACATAAGTACAATTTATAACGTATAGTCTTTATACTAATATATGACAGTCAGACTGCCCTTGTTCATAATCACCCCCGAAGAATCTGAAATAAAAATTACTACTAAAAATAAAAGTAAATTAGATTAAACATTAAAAATAATAAACATGACAAAAATAAATTATATTCTATGTTAGCAAAGAACAACTTGACTGTCCCCATCACCTTAAATTTAAATTTACCTTCGATTTCCGACGATTTGAATCGCTACGTTTTATCTTCAAGGACTCAACTAAAATGAAAACCTAGCTTGTTACTATATATACCCTATCCTCACCCTAAATTAATTTATATACTATTTATAGAACCGCCACTCCACTTGATCTTAACTGTAAAACAAAAATTTTAATACTTTATTTTACATATAATAATAAAGATGAATAAAAATGATAAAAATGACAATTAAATTTATAAAAGAAATAGAATTAAACAATAAATTAAGTTTTTTGCACATCAATGTTATTAGAGTTAGTAATACTAGAGTAAAATTAAATTGGTATAGAAAACCAACATGGAAAAGCAGATTGTTAAATTTTAAGTCACACCATTCGTTTGGAAATCAGATAGGTACTATTAAAAGGAGTCATCGACAGACCAATCAAATTATCACACGAAGATTTTAGAAAAGATAATTTAATATTAGTTCAAAAGATATTCATTAATAGTGATTATCTAGTAAACCTTATAGATAAAATGATTGTGGAGAGAGTAGATCAGATACAATAATACTAGAGTACATAATATAAAAAACAATAACAATAATAATAAAATCATTCTATTACCATATGAAAAAGATTTGTCAAAAAGAATTAGAAGCATTTTTAAAAAACATAATATTCAAGTTTATTTTAGAAATAATAATAATATAAGGAGCTTATTTAATAATTGTAAAGATAAAGATAATAAATCAGGAGCAGTATATAAAATAAATTGTAAACATTGTGACAAATGTTACATTGGTCAAACAGATAGATACGTGAAACAAAGAATACATGAGCATCTCTATAGCTTACGAAGCAGGAATGGTACTTCCGGGCTGAAGGAACATAAATTAGACTTGTTACATTCTTTCGATTTTGAAAGTGTAAATATTTTAAAACAAGGTATTCAAAGTATATTAAACGAGAAATTCTTAAAACTATTCATATTTTGAAAAATCGCAATAATGTAAATTTTACGTTGGAGTCAAGTAAACTGGACAACACTTATTACTCTTTATTTATATATATTGAATTTTTATTAAATATAATAGGTGGAATGTTAAAATAAAGATACACGAAATAATCTTTTAATACGAACTTTATTTCAAACAAGGAAAGAAAAGACGTCTGTTTAAACGAAAGGACAACACAAGACTCACTACAGTACTCGAAATTGAAAACTCTGCAAGCCTTTGTGAGAAACTTCAAACCTATATAAAAACTCATCAGGCATCTAGGCAATAAACTCATAAATTATTTGCCGCGCAGGGCAGCAAAGACGCAGATCGTAATAAGACACAATGGACACATATGTTTACATCATTTTACGATACTCTCCAATATTTAGTTTCAAGTATTTTTTGCTTTATTATTTATAGAAGGCTAAAATAATCTAACAATATAAAATGAAGTATTAATAAAAAATTATGTTTTACATATACAGTTAAGTGGAATGGAGGTTATATAAATATTGTATACATATTTTATTCAGATGGTGATCGGGTATACATAGTGTAGTAGTTTGATGGGTTTTTGTCAGGGTCCGATTAAGCTTTAAAAAGACCCGGGGTTATCAGATGAACAGAGGCCCCTTGCGCAGAAGTTCCTAAACCCATTTGCGCCCAAAGATCGAATTTTAAAAATGAAACCACTATATTTTAAACCCTAAATTTTTCAAACCCACCTACCCATAAAAATCGAGTTAAAAAAATTAATTATCTTAAAAAGGTGATGGATAAAATCTGTCATCACAATAAAAGCGTTTTGATTGGTTCAAAAAGTAAGATGGCGCGAAAATTTTAAGCTTTGTTCAGTTTTTAAATTTATAATTATAAGTTAATTACTTACGTAAGAAGTTTAAAATAAAAATAAATAAGAGTTAACGAAACGTCAAATCTAGAACAAAAATCGGTTATGATTCAATGATTTTGATTAACCCATTAAAAACCAGGAAAAACCTGGCAGAGATATCGAAAAACTTTCTATGTCATCTTTTGCATAACCAAAAAAGAATAACCGTGTTTTCAATGGTTTATAACAAATTATTTAAACAAATAACCCAAAATGTCGTAATTTTGCAAAACTGAATACGAATATCGATTCTACGAGAAAACACGCGACAAAAACCTATGTAACATTTTTTGTTAGAGTTCAATTTGTTAATGTAAAATAAGGATAAACAATCGTACTCTGGGAAAAGGGCATTGACCGTGCCAAATACCATGAAAAATCTGGCAGAGATAACGAGAAACAAACTGCACCATCCTTTGGATAACCAAAAATAAGTACCCGTGTTTTTTCTTTTGTCGATTACAATTGTTTTCAATGTATTATTTAAACAAATAACCCAAAATGTCATAATTTTACAAAACTGAATGCGGACATCGATTCTACGGACAAAAACACGACAAAAATCTAAGTAACGTTTTTTTGTCAAAGTTCTATTTATTAGTCTAAAACAGCAACAAACTTTTCACATGTAAATCATCCTTCTAATCCGTTTTAGATGTAGACCTGCAGAATACCATAGTGTTGCATGTTACAATTGGATGAGTTTATTTTTTTTCAAAACCTTCCAAACTAGAGATCACGTTTGAGTGGCAGCTAAGGGTGTTACATCCATTGAAAAAAAAATTATCTTTCGAAATGAGACTTTCGGAATAGCACTTTTCATAAAATTATTCTGTGTCGATAACGCAATTGATAATGTCGAAATGGAGAGTTAGAGATCTGCCTGATTTAGTTGAGGATTCTGACATTAACGAAAATCAATATGTCAATATAGTATTTATTCCTACTGATTATGAAAGTTCAGATCGAGATTTTGATGTTGATCTAGAAGAATATATAACATCACATGATTTTCGTACAGGTTCTTACGAACATATGAAAAGTTTGTTCCTGTTTTAGACTAACAAATTGAACTCTGAAAAAAACTTTACTTAAGTTTTTATCGTGTTTTTGCCCGTAGAATCGACATCCGTATTCAGTTTTGTAAAATGACGACAGTTTGGGTTATTTGCTTAAATAACTTGTTACAATTATAATCGACAAAAGAAAAAATACGCGATTTATTAGTCAGAAACCTAATTATTGGCAAAAAAGTTCAAATATTTTAGCAACTTAAATGCTCAGTAACTATCTACTATTTACTTCGTAAAATGGTTGAACATTAAAAATGGTTCACAATGGTGAATTATTAGAACATACTTTCTGTAAGAATCTAGTTTTAATGACCAATTATTGACTATAATTGTTGGATAAAATAACCAGAAATTAAAATGAAAATTGTGCATAAATATTGAAAACACGTCCTAAAATGCAAATAAGATCATTATTTATAAAAGTAGTAATTTTAGATTAAAAGTAAATCCACAATACATCACAATATTAAATGGTTGACAAGAAAATATTGTCCATCGTTTAAAGTTATATTCAAAATTTATGTCAAGTCATTAGCTAGTATTTGGACATTTTTATTACATTTAAAAAACTGTCCAATTCTTGATCAAACTATTGTTTCAGTTACACATGTCATTTACATACCAGTTTCTAGTCAATTGGAAATGTAAATCGTAGGATTCTAACCAAGAAACTTTAGTTTACTGGGAGTGTATATATAGGTTATTTTATTATACTCTCACAAGCAACTAGAAATTACCTTGGTTAATATATAAGCCCGATAAAAATTATATTGTATAATATTTTATCAAGTAACACATAGCCAATACCAACCTAATTTTATTATTCAATTTGTGCTAAATAATAATAATGTAAACATTATTAGGTAATTTTTAGCCATTTTTATTATCGAGTTAGCAGTCATTTTCTTTATTGAACATTTATCTTGGCACAAAATCGCACAAAAAATGTATTATAATAAAATAATATAGTATAATATAATTATATAATATAATATAATGTAATAGTATAACAATGACATTAAATTATCACGTGTATCATAATTTTTATTATAATATGTTATATATCTCATGCTATTTGGTCAACTCGCCTGTACGGCAAACATTATATTTCCGGCAACACACAATATGACCGCTTTTTTAATTAAATATCTCCTCAAAATTACCATTGACACTTTCAAGATATTATTAGAATTTTTAAGAAATAATCAATATGCGGCTTGTTTATGAAAAAGATCTTTGATTTTTTGGGAGAGTTATTAATAAATAAAACTCATTTGCGGCAGGTCTCTCATAAGAGTTAATGCTAAACCAGATTAAATTTATGATATTCAAAAGACTATTTCTCAAAACAGACTTTATTGTTCTTCTTTTATTCTTTTAAACTGTTTACCTATTATATAATATTTCTTTTATTCTACAAATAATATAATATTACAATATTGTATAAATATTAATTTTCTCAATTGTACTAATTGAAACTTACATCCGAATTCAATTGTTCATTTAATAGGCAGGAACAAGATTCGAGCTTCAAACCTAGTTTCTACCTTTCTTAATTTTATTGACACTGTTCACATTTTTCATTCTAAGTTTTCCTTAGTTTTAAGCCATGATAGCTGATTTTATTTTTAATACTTAGTGACTACTTTCCAAATTTTTGAAAATTATTAAAAAATAAAATAATTTCTACCAGGGTATGCATATAAAATTTAATATTCATACATACATGTATGTAATATACTTTCATATCTGTATTACGTTTACAACATTTTTAACCTCGTTTTTAACGGTTTATACGTATATTTTAAAAGATATCAGCAGGGACAGCGTATGCGATATAAAAGTAAATCTATGATCCAAAATCCAAATGTTTTTTTCCTTAAAAAAAATTAAACTTTTACACGTTCAACACCAAACTCCTAATATAGCCTATCTAGCAAAAATAATTTTATAATTTAAAATTTAAAAAATTTAAATAATAAGGAGATTTCGGTATTTAGTTCTATATTAATAGCGGGTTATCGAATATCTTTTTTATTTTTATGCTACAATTATATAGTAGTATAAAACTGTATAAAATCATCGTAGAACGGCTTAAGAAAAATGAAATTTTTAGTAATAGTTACGAAAAACAATTCTCAGATACTATTCCATCACACTTTTCCTTTCCTAATCGAATGCAGTATAACTTTTTATTTTTAAGCATTTAAGGAGATCCGCCATACATTTTGAGTACAATTTTTAGTCCGTCAAAAAATGCAGCTTCATAAGATACTAAGCTAATTTCAACCTATTTTATATATCATAAAATGTTTTATTATGACAATTTTCACCTTTGTAAAATAATATAATATTTTAAAAATTATTAAATAAAACAAAGTATGAATTTTAAACGGTAAACGTCCTGTTGTAAATATATAAAAGAATTTTCACGAGTAGAACTTACTGCTTTTCATATATAATAACTGTACAAACAAATTTTATTTGACAATTTCTGCGCAGTTTATGAATTTAAACATATAAGCGTTTATATAAAAAAGCCAAATTTCAAATTTAATTGTTCACAAAATAAACATTTATATTGGAATAGACTCCCAAATTGTATACATCATATATTAAACATTATAGTAAAGCGATCTAAGCTCATCAGAAAGTGCGTATGTTTATTTTTTATAAAAAAATCTGCGACTTTCAAAGAACTGCAATCGAGGTAGGAATCAGCGTCGACACCCTACGAAATTCCAACTTTGATACGTGCAAATAAATATTATAATGAATACACGAATAATCAAATGTGTGCGAACGTCCTAAAGGACAAAAGTATATAATTAAATGTTATTTACATAATGATTATTATCATTCTAATTTGTTATAATAATTATTATTACTATTATTATTATTACTAAATATTATGGAGAAACCGAGATAATTCAATATTAACTATTTAACATTATTTAACAATGCTCATAATAATATTAATAACAATTAATTATTTAACATTGTTGTTATTGAATTTTTATAAAATATAGTAGATGGAATGTTAAAATAAAGATACACGAAATAATCTTTTAATATGAACTTTATTTCAAACGAGGAAAGAAAAGACGTCTGTTCAAACGAAAGGACAACGCAAGACTGACTGCAGTACTCAAAATTGAAAACTCTGCAAGCTTTGTGAGAAACTTAAAACCTATAAAAACACATCAGGCATCTAAACAATAAACTCATAAATCATTTGCCGCGCAGGGCAGCAAAGCCGCAGATCGTAATAAGACCCAGTGGACACATATGTTTACATCCTTTTACGATACTCTCCAATATTTAGTTTCAAGTATTTTTTGCTTTATTATTAATAGAAGGCTAAAATAATCTAACACGCCCCCTAAAAAATTACTTGAGTAAATACAATAATATATAATAAACTAAAACTTAATATTAGATATACAATAGTTCCTTTCAGTCTATATTCTTTCCTCGTTTGTTCTGGTAAATTACACACGGTTCAACATTTGTTGCAAGGAATAGGAAAACCCAGCAAAACCTATTCGAACCGTCTCTATTACTAATGTAAAATATATTTATGAAAACAATATGAATTATATTTTATTATTCTTCCATGCTCCATGCTTTATTATTCATTCCTTTTCTGAGTTCAAGGAATTTCACAGTTGGCAATGGTTTTGTTAGTGCATCAGCAATCCGCTCCCCTGTGGAAATATGTCTCAATATTATTACATTTTTCTCTATTTTGCTTTCTCGAGAAATGATATTTAATATCTATATGTTTTGATCGCTTATGATTACTTGGGTTATTCGCTATACTTATACAACTGTTATTGTCTTCATAAATGACAATCGGTTTCATGATTTTAATTTCTATACTATTTATTAAAAACTCTAGCCATAATGCTTCTTTAACACCTTCAAGTAAAGTCATATATTCTGCTTCTGTTGAAGAAGCTGCTACAGATGCTTGTCTTAGTATTCCAGCAAATCATGCATTTTTCAAATAACTTTCAAATAAGTAGCCTGTTGTACTTTTTCTATCAGTACCTTCATGACCACCCTAATAAGATTTAAGATAACCGCTGAAAATATTTTCACTGTTGTCTTTTGTACAAGTTAATTTTAAATTCATCAAACCTTTCAAATATCTTAAAACTCTTTCTAGGCATTTCCATAGTTCTGTATTTTGAATATCTACTTGGAAAATGTTTTGCTGTACTCAAATCTGGACGCGTATAAATCATTACATACATTAAGCATCCGATATGATTTTGAAAAGGGCGTCGTATTTGTTATATGAATTTAAATCATTATAATATTATTTTCAACTGGTGTGTTTACAGCATCATAATCACTGATGTTAAATTAATTTAAAATCGTTTTTATATATGAACTCTAATTAAGAATAAGTACATCATTATGTCATTATTTCATAATTTCATTATTTCATGATTTCATGATTTCATAATTTCATAACTTCATAATTTCATAATTTCATAATTTCATAATTTCATGATTTCATAATTTCATTATTCCATTATTTCATAATTTCATAATTTTATAATTTCATTATTTCATTATTTCATAATTTCATTATTTCATTATTTCATTATATACATCATAATTACATCTTATTATAATTTTTTATTCCATGAAATAGTTTAATTTCTCTTAAATCTGTCATTCTGAATTTATTCATGAAATAATTTTTAAAATTATTCATTGTGTGAATATCGGTTGTAACGATTACTAAATTATGTACGTAGAGTACAACATATATACTCTTAGATATTTCTCCTTTATTTAAATCTATATGCAACGATCGATTAATGAATTTTGAAAACCATTGGCTATTAATGTTTTATCACAAGGTTCAAACCAACATCTTACTGCTCATTTCAATCCATATATATACATAGCTTTATTTAATTTACAAACTTGATTTGTTTTGTATTTAATTCCTTCAGAATTTTCATGTAAATTTCTTTCTGCAATGAATCATTTAAAAATGCAGTTTTTACATTCATATGGTAAATAAGCAAATTATATTGTTTTGCAAACGCTATAATTAATCTAAAGCTTGTAATTCTTGCTACGGAAGCAAAAGTCTCATTATAATCAATTAAATATTTTTGATTGAAACTACGAGCAACAAGACGCGCTTTATATTTTAATAGATTTCCAGGTTCATCATTTTTAATAGCGAATACGCATTTGCAATCTATAATATCTTTGTTTTGTGGCTTTGATACTAGTATCCAAGTTTTATTTAAATAATATGAATTTAATTCATCTTTAATTGCTTGTTCCCATTTTTCATTATGGATATTATTTTGAATATCATTGAAATTATTGGGAAGTTCACAATTTACTGATTATGCACACAAAACATAATTTATTCCTTCATAAGAAATTCTTGGTCTATTTTTGACTCTATCAATCCTTCTTAGATTTGTAATTATTCTCTTTGTATTATATTTATCATTTTGAAATTCTGACTGATTGCAATTATCTATTTCTATTATCGATTTATTAGACTTGTTCAAATTTTCATTTGAATTTCTGTCTATTTTCAAATCTTGTTTATCTGACTTATTTTTCTCAGATTGGTCTTCCAGAAATTTTTCTGATTTTTCATTATCAAATTTCTGAAGCTCTACTGGTTTGTTGCGAACATTATGTCCATCAGTTTTCTTGGAATTTTTAATACAATTCCTTCAAGCCTCATTTCTAGTCTCGAATTCAAAAAATTTATTTCATCAGCTATCACATCCCTTGCTACAATAAATTTTTCTGATTCTACATCCCATATTTTATAGTAAAATTAAAATTAAAACGTAACCAACTAAAATACGTTTTCAAGATTTATCTTCAAAATTTTAATTTTTGTTTTCTTTTCTTATTATTCACATATATTGTACTATCGAAAACTTTTAAATATTTTACATGAGGATTTTTACCAGGCCATAATTGATATTGTTTTTGATACTATTTTAAAGCATTAGTAAGGGTTCAATTTATTAAATACATAGCAGTTAAAACTGCTTCTCCCCAAATTACTTCCTTCAGTTTATCTCACTTATCAAGGTAGTACTTTTTCAGTAATTGTTCTAATCATTCTTTCTCCATTTAATAATAGAGTATGAGGAACTGTTAAATGATAGCTGATTTCACTATATTTGCAATAGCCCTGCATTTCATTCGATAAATATTTTACACCATAATCACAATATAAATTTACTATTTTTAAATTAAAATGAGTTTGGCTTTTTTCTTTTTTTTTATAAAGTCTTGATAAACAGAAAATACATCTGACTTGAATGCTATTAAATATGTAACGCAGTAGTGCGTAAATTTGTCTACAAACAATACAAAATAATTTTTACCATCTAATGGCGAAGGAGTGATTGGTCCGCAAACGTCTAAATGAATAATAAAAAATAGACTTTTTATATGATTTTTATTTTTTCTTTTCTGAAAAGGTAATCTTGCTTGTTTGCCAAAAATACAAGCTTCACGCATATAATCATTTAGTTGAATATTATTAATTAATCTAATACCATCGACCATCTTATTATTTTTCATTTCAATAATTTTCGATTTGCCCATATGTCCAAGTCTTTGATGCCATCAACTATAATTACTGTTTATCGCATTAGAGACTTTTTATTATATAATTTATTAATAATGAATCCTATAGGAATCAAATTATTTATGGGCTTACCGACAAAAATTATTTTATCATTTTTAGTAACTTCAATCCCATTTGGATTGAAGTGAATACTCATCTGTGCTTTCTGCATGTTGCTGACAGATAGTAAATTTTGTGGCACCTCCGAACAACATAAGCCGTCCTCAAGAATACCTTTAATCCTTCCTTGCTGGTAATATTCAGGATACTTCTTTTAAGTGAAACTGTCAAGTTTTATTATCTCATGAATATTGCTGTTCATTTTTCGTAGAGAATCTGCGATTCTTTATAAGATGATTATCTCTGCCATATTGGAAAACCATATCAAGACTACACAACTGTTTACGCCGTATCATTGGCTTTCATGAAACCCAAAAAAGAATCCGACAGATACTCCACTATTACACCTTTTGCAATTCGTTCACACTTTATCCATTCTTCTGTCATTACTGCAGGAACTTGCTCATCAAGAACGTGCAATAGATAAGTTCAGATAGAAGAGATCGAATTTTAAACTTCCACACACTATATTTATCACCGTGAAAAGGGTTAATATTCCTTTTTGTTTAAATGGATTCCATTTTTCACTTACTAGAAAAAAACTGTTTTTTTTGTTCTGTATTTGAGACAGTTCTATTTTATTACTAGATTACACTATACACAAAATCACGGAAAGTTTACTCGCGAAATCTGGGCCCATAACCTATTGAATTTTTATAAAATATAGTAGGTGGAATGTTAAAATAAAGATACACGAAATAATCTTTTAATATGAACTTTATTTCAAACGAGGAAAGAAAAGACGTCTGTTCAAACGAAAGGACAACGCAAAACTGACTGCAGTACTCGAAATTGAAAACTCTGCAAGCTTTGTGAGAAACTTAAAGCCTATAAAAACATATCAAGCATCTAAATAATAAACTCATAAATCATTTGCCGCGCAGGGCAGCAAAGACGCAGATCGTAATAAGACCCAGTGGACACATATGTTTACATCCCTTTACGATACTGTCCAATATTTAGTTTCAAGTATTTTTTGCTTTATTATTTATAGAAGGCTAAAATAATCTAACAGTTGTTATTGTAATAATTAAAAATTAATCCTAGAGACATATATGATTAATTATTATTTATATAATTTTAATTGTCGTAATTTATTATTATAATTGTCATTCAATTATTATTATAATTATGGAGAATCCGAAAGAATTAAATACTAATATAATTATGTATTTAATTCTTATTATAATTTGTTATAATAATCACCATTATTATTATGTTATTATTATTATTATTATTTTTTTTTTTTATGTTATTTAACGTCGCTTTATTTATGCTTCCAATTATCGGTGCTAATCAGCGACGGAGGTCTACGATGTGTTTGTAAACAAAGCACATGTAAATAATTACAGCGGTGCCTGTATCAATTATTATTATTTTAATTAAATATCCGAGAGAACTAAATCATGTATTATAATTGTAAGACGGCGCCGAAATTATTATAATAATACGAAATTATTATTATAATTATTATAATTATAATGTGATTATTATTATTATATTATTGCAAAATTATTATTATTGTTCTTCGGTGGCTCGCTATGAAATTAGTAGAAAGGTGGCGTAAACACCCAATAGACTAATTTTTCGTGTATAAAAAGACGAGTTTTCCACCCTAAAAGCAGTTCTCTCGGCGATAAGACCGAAAGAGAGATCCTTCCCTATAGCCATCCCGACCCAGAGCTCTAGTAATCCTGCCCGTCCGAAAATGCTGAATAGTAGAGTTGCGATCCTGATGGCGTGGCGCTCCATTAAAGAACAGCGGCCTCACCAAAAAATCCCTCCTGCACCTTAGTAAGGCTTGATCCTGGTTTTGTGGCACTCCATTAAAGACTAGTGGCCTTACTATTCCTCAAGAGTCTTAATCCTGGGTGCGCGACGCTCCGTTAAAGCTCAGCGGTCTTACTCTTAGCCCTGAACAAAGTCATGATCCTGGGTGCACGGGCTGTGGTGCACTGGGTGCAGAGGCCGAGGCGGGTTGAGCCTCGTTCAGATACCTCGTTAAAGGACCATATTCGTTACATAGACAGATATTCGTTGATTCCCCATACTCCCTCCAGCCCCAGTAAAAGTATATATATATATATATATATATATATATATATATATATATATATATATATATGTAGTACGTGCGATTAGTATAATAAGTGCGTATAAGTTGTAAATACTGTTTAAAATAAAAAGCGTGCGGAATATAGATTAATAAGGTATAGTATAAGATTTAACATAAGAAATCTGTCTTATTTTGTTACAGATGAGAGGACTCCACACCAGAAGTTTTGTTTTATTATTGTGTTATTGCAGCATTTTGTGTAGACTTTAATAGAATATATTTTTGTTATTTTTATACAAATATAACAGAACTTAATTGTGGGCAAAATTTATAGCTCAATGGAAATGTATTAAATATTGTAATTTTCGTTAGGTTTTAAATCAATGCCTAATTTTTATCGAAAATACAAACTTTTTAAATTATAGACGTAATATAATGTAAGCGTATAGCTTACTAATTTAAACTTAGTAATATAGAATACTAAAGGTTTCACGAAGGAAATTAAGTCTTTTGAAGAAGTCAAATATAGTACCTAAAAAAGAGAATGCTTGCATTGTTAAACAAAATAAAAAATGTTAACTGTTGTTGACAATGAAAAGATAGACAAAATAAGCAATGAATAAACTGATAATATAGATATTTATAGAATCGTAATCATTAATTATTTAGAAGATTAATACCTTGTATTTGCTAAATCTGAAAGTTCTGCTAGGTAGAATGTTCAAAGCCTCGATGGGATTTATGAAAAAAAAACTTTAGTTATTTATTTAAGCATTTTTAAAAAACTAATTCGATCAAACTGCAAGGAGATATTCCACTGATTACAAATTCTGCAACATTCGATGTTTTAATCAAGAAATTGTCAGCTGCAAATACGGACATTTAGGAACTATAAAAAAGTTTTATTTTCTTGTAGCTTTAGGCACAGCATAGGGTGGAATAATTACATCAATTAAATTTTTGTCAAATATAAGCTTGAATCTACGTAATATTTATATAAAAAGAAAAAGAAAAAACAGACTTTTTCATCAAGAAATAAAATACTTACAAATTTATCTCTCTCGCACCCTGTGTGAACGGATTCGTGCGTTAATCTATCGTGGGTGCTTATTAGGTAGGGATATAATATATTAATTATTATAATTTGAAATTTTTTTAAATTTTAAGGCACACAATGGCTCGATCTTTTGAGCGAATGACTAGTGATGCGGTGATTCGAATTCATGTTACAGTCTCAACTGATCCAACACAAGCACGGCTGTAAATATTGACATATACTTAGTTTACAAACACATCGTAGAGTGACGATAAATATAAGAAAAATAAAAAAGTAACAATCAGGATTTTAAAAATCTAAAAATCACATTTTAATAAAAAAGGCAGAAAGGACAGAAAGACATTTCGAAGGCAGAAAGAAAAATGTTCAGATCATAGAATAAAAATAGAATAACAATTATATTAAATAAAAAAATAAAAAGTGAAAATTAAAATAAAATTGAACTAAAAATTAAAAAGTAAAAATTAAATTAAAATAAATAAATATAAAAATAAAAATAAAATAAACTTTATATACTATGTTGGTAAAGGACGACCTGACTGCTCCTACCGTGTAAATAAAACATCTAAATTTACCTTTGATGTCTGATATTTCGAACCGCTTCGGTTCATCTTCAGGAACTAAACTGTATTATTAACTAAATTTGTTTTCATCTTATTATTCTGTATTATTTTTGAATCATTAATTTTAGTAGTAATTTTCATTTCATATTCTCCAGGAATGATTATAAACAATAACACTCTAACTGTCATTATATCAGTACTAGCATCCCCCGTCTCAGCTTCGCACGAGATAATAATTTAAATGATTTCATAAACAGTTCAATAATTTCTAAGTAAAATGTATTTTATATGTAAAGATCTATATTACTATAAATAATTTACCATAATTTACCTATCTCGATTCCATATTAAAAGCTGCCTCAAAACAACATCCGCTCCAAAAGTATGATCTTTTGCTGAGCATTTGATACTATATATATATATATATATATATATATATATATATATATATATATATATATACATATATATGCATATTACATACGACTTCTAAGGTGAAAATTGTTCTTTCGAGTTCGAGCGGTAGTATCAACTTCAGATGATAGAATATGTCTCGGGACAACTGTTATTTAGAGTCTTGTGTTGGGAAACTAGAATACGATGTCCAGGTATCGAGGGACGACTTCTACTGGGAGTTTGGGTGTTCGAATGTTAGAATATGAATCTCTTCATAGAAGTTGTCCCGTCGTACCTGGACATCGTCTTCTACCGTCAAAACACGCTACTCCCCGTAGATATTATCCCGAGACACCTGAACATTGCTACCTACCAACTAAGCACGATACTCCCCGTAGAAGTCGTCCCCACAATGCTAGACATCGTTTCCTATCGACTAAACATAATACTCATCCTAGAATTTGTTCAGAAACACCTGGACATCGCATTCTGCCGTCCGAACACGAAACTCCTTGTATTTGAGAACAATCGGTCCAATAGTTTTTTTGGGTATCGTGTACAAACAAAAACACGCTTTGTCTTTATAAATTAGTATGAGTATGATATGATATGATATGGTATGAAGTATAATATGAAGTATGATAGTAGATTATTGTATAAAGACTAAAATCGATAAAAACATTTAGTAATTTAAACAATTTCTTAGTTTTCAAAGGTCAGGTTTCATACCCCAGTCAATTCGAAATTTCGTTTAAACGAAGAAATAAATTATAAAATATTGGAATCAACAAAAGCGTACACGTAAGTTTTTACAAATCCTTTTATAAAATCTCACTAAAATATTGCGATCATGTCAGAAAAAATCCTTTCAAAAATCTTTTTACATTATTTTGTGCTGTGTGGTATATTTTAACATAAGCAATTGCATGACCGCATAATAAAGTAAATTTAAAAATACACAAAATCAGTAAAATAATTACTTTGAGTAAAAATGTTATTTATTTGAAATTTAGAACTATTATTAAACTTCCATCCAAATTTAAATCAAATATTATTATTCAAATTTTTTATTTAACATTATGATAAAAAATACTTTAGTAGGTAGTATTTTAAACAATATTGAAAAATATTTTATACCATTAAAAACTTGAGAAAATTAGTGTACAAACGAAAAAATAAATTTCAGATCAATAAAATATTTTTTATATTGAGTACATTCCGAAAAAATTATATTTATTCGAATAAGAAAATTATATTACTCCGAAAAACGATTAAATAAATTTCTTAAACGCATTATTTATAATATAAAATGTGAAAAAATATTATAAAAAAAGATATTGAATAAATATTTTTCAGATAATAAAATGTAAGTTCTGTTAAAATTAAATTAAAAATTAAGGAATCTGTAGAATATTATACGATAATAAATAGCTGAATTGAATATATATTTATTGTATGAATATCTTGAACTTTTTACATTTTTAAATAATATTAACTTGAGTAATTTGTAGAAGTAGAATAGCACGCAAGTAAAAGAACATAAACATAAAACAAGGGGAGACTGGCGACAGTACGACGGGCGCCAATGCTGGCGCCGCGACGCTTCGGCGCCTTTGATGCTGACACATAATGCTTGTGGTACTTTCATAATATATTAGAATTGTAAGTATATCTCTTATTTAAAATATAACAATGTTATATCTGTAAAAATACTAATTGTAAACGTTTTACTTCCCATACGTACAATAATTATAAAAAATATTGTATTATAAGTGTAATATTTTTATTTTACTATGAGTTATACGAGTAAAACATTTATCAGTAAAACACGTCATTATTCTCTTCAGAAGATAATTAAAAAGAAAATAAAAAACACAATTACATTTTATTAAAGTAAAAAATGATCTGTCCAAGAGCTAATATTTTTATTACTTGTATATTGAATCCCGTAAATTACATAGTAGAAATTATATTTGCTTTATAATAATCAAAAATATTTGTGTTGATTTTGTTTATTTTAAATTTCATAATATGTACATTATTGAAACTTCAAAACATTGTATATGTCATTTTAAGGTACATATAAATAAAATCATTTAGTAATTTCAAAATAACGAGTTTAGGAAATCGTGATTATATAATAATATCAAAAATTATTCAAAATATATTATTAACAAAAAATATTTTCTACAATGAAATAATGGTTTAAATTAAGAAAAAAAATAATGTATTTTATACAAAATTCTTTCTAAAATATTTCATAACATATTAACAAAAAATTTTATTTAATTAAATATATCCTTGAATATGTCTTTAAACCTAAATGTAAAAAAGTTCCCAGATATATTTACAATATTGGATTAATAGGTAAACGCGAAAGATTGACACAAAGAATAAAAATTAAACGCGATAAAACTAGCCATTACTTGCCTATATGATAATTATGCTTATAAATAACGCGTACACGAAAATTATTAAAAGAAATAAAACTAGTGAATTATTTTAATTTTGTTTACATTATTAAAATTTTTGCTAAGGGGCTATCCATAAATGCCTCCCCCCTAAGTAGCCCATCGTAGAATTATTCCAGACTCTCCCTTTCGCCGTTCCCTAAAAACACATAGTTTTTTTCATTAAAAATAGAATTCGTATTTTTTAATTGTAAACAAATGAAAAGAAATTATGAATTTTTTATTCATTTTCAGTATCCACAAACACACACACACACACACACACACACACACACACACACACACACACACACACACACACACACACACACACACACACACACACACACACACACACACACACACACACACACACACACACACACACACACACACACACACACACACACACACAGTCACATTATTTATTAGACATTTTCAGAATACTAAACAGGCTTTTTAAATTTTTAAAAAAATATAAAGTAAAATTCATTACAAGAGCTACTAACTCCGATTGAGCACCAAGTTCTCAAAAAGTTCTCTCTCGACTCTCTTCAATTCTCTTGGTTTTTTCTCTTCTGAAACCCGAAACCTTAAAACTAAATAATAAATCAAATGGCACCTTTAAGATTCTACAAGCGATAAGAGTGAGAGTCGAAGAAAGAGCTAAAGAAAACCAGAAAATATTCAATCTTTATATATTTTTAGATAATTTGTAGGTATTCGCTATATAATACTTAATTATGCTTTATTGAAATAAATATTTTTTATTAAATTCGATTACGCACAGGTACGGACCGCGAGAATTTTGATTAAAATTTATTTTTTGATAATTATTTCTTTTTTTTTTAAAAATTGATATTATTTTGGAAATTATGTATTGGATGGAAAAAATAAAGAGTAACTTTCGATTTATAATTAAATATTTCATAAAAAATAAGTATTTCCAAAACCAAAAAGTTGATATTTGCTCTTTGGCTCTCACTAAGCTCTTACCAAGCTCTCATCGGTTCTCTTTGGCTCTCACTGACTTCCATCGGTTCTCTTTGGTTCTTATTGATTCTCTTGACTCTTATTGAGTTCTCACTCACTTTCTTTGGTTTTCAAACTGTTTCTCTTGTTGTCTTTAGAAGAGAGTATCCCCTCGATTCATTACGTGTGTGGATATAGTCCTCCCTGCTCACGCGTAGATCATCGTTAAGTTTCAGTAGACCCCTCCACCCTGAATTAGCTATTTAGTTTATGCATAACCCCTAATTACATTATGTTTCATTAAAATGCAAAGCGAAAAATTATATCACATTTATATAACTTTAAATTTTCTGCGATATTAAAAAATATATTACAACATTTTAATAAATAGTTTAAATAACAAAACACATATTTTTTATAAAATATTAAATTCACTTCATTTGAACACGGTATTATCTGTATTTTATTAATATAAAGTACTTTATTTATTAACATCTGTGATTTCTGATGTTCTTTATCAATATCTGTATTTTATTAATATAAAGTTCACTCCACTTGAACACTGTATTATCTGCACTTTTTTATCGATCACCTTTGTTTTTAATGGCATCTTTGTACACATTCAGTGGATTTTTTTTGTTGCCAATCCCTATATTAGCTCTGTGTATTAAGTAAGTAGCGTTGAATTCACGTTCTGTTGACAGCTTTTTTCAATAGTTCGTCAATAGTTTATATTCATGCCAGTTAATTTTTAGAGGAATATTAAAATATTGGATATACAAGTTTCCAACATTTGTCAGAAGATGGCGTCATCAGTGGATCCCGGGCAAAAATGTCAGACCTTATGTATTGTATTTGTAAGTTGTGTATATGTTAGCAGCATTATCGCATTATATTTGATCATTTTTTTCGGCATCGTTTATTTTATCGAGCAAAATCGTGGCAAGTTGCCAACCAAATAAACGTCATTTGCGGAAAAGTGCGACTGAGGTCTATCGTTTTCATTCATAATAAAACATCATATTTTGCAGAAAAAACGCTGGAAACTTATTTGTACACCCAACAATATATTGGCTCAAAAATAATTTTTCTTTATTATAAACCAGAGAATGTTACATTAAGGTTTTTTAGATCACGGATTACAAATCTGCAAATATAGTGGAGAATATTTAACATAATGATGGAAATGTTCAATTTTTTCGTATTCGAATTCAGAAAAGTATTACAAGTTTTTGCTTTTGTTTATCACTAGTTTTAGAAAATATTCGCTTCAAAAATAATCCCTCCTTTAGCATCTCGAATAACTAACAACATCGACGTAGAGAGAATGTTCTGTTTTTTCTATTTTTGTTTCTTTTTTATTTTTTTTTTTTAATTTTTCTGATCCATGTTTCATTTATTATTTTTCTTTATTTATTGCTGTTATATATTTTTCAGTTTTTTTTTTTAATTCTTACAACAATGTATACAATGATATTTTGCAGTGTTCTAAACGATATCTTTTTTTTATAGTAAAATAGGCTTATCTACAAAAAAATCTTCATATTATTACCGTCAACGTTTACTCCTTCACTCCTTTAAATAAGCAGATCATTTAAACAAATATTTAGTACGTGAATATTACAAATATAGGCAAATAAATAGTTTGTTAAATTTTTGGGATGTTATAATGTTAATGAAGATCAGCCTACTCATAATTCAGTTTCAATTATATCTACTAAGGGGCAAATTAATAATTTACACTTAATTACGAATGCAGGATAATTTGTCGCTATTCTAAAAGGGATATTTATTTTTGTAGGAAAAATAGTGGCAATCGTAGTACAACCTCTTCATTAACAATTAACAGTTTAATTAATTCTGAGGCGAATTCACTCGTATACTAATTATTTTATACGTTAATTAGTTTTTAAGTATAATTTTTAATTTAAGGGATATTTAAACAGCAGTCGTGTACTTGCACCACAAAGAAAAAGAGAAGGAAACCAATTTCTATATAATGGAATGGTCCTGTTTTTTCCAACCTAAATTGCCAGGTTTATTTGATGAATGACAGTGACCTAATGAGGAACAGCGCGACTGATTACCTCTGTTGAGTTGATTTATAATATCATGATAATAATAATAATAATAAGTTTACTAAAATAATAATAAGCCTCGACGTCTCGAGAACGGAATTAAACCTCGCCACGGACGGCAGCCACCGGGCACAAGTGCCGCTGGGAACACCCTCGGAGACTATCTCCACAAGGCTAGGTCGTTGCCCCGCTGATGCGCCAAAATACATTCACAACCCACACACGACACGTCAATAAATATTAATATTTTAGAGGCCTACGATGGCTCGATCGCTAGAGCGAAGGACTCCTAACTCGGTGATCCGAGTTCAAATCCCGGTCTCGGCCGATTGATACAGGCACCGCTGTAATTATTTACATGTGCTTTGTTTACAAACACATCGTAGACCTCCGTCGCTGATTAGCACCGATAATTGGAAGCATAAATAAAGCGACGTTAAATAACATAAAAAAAAAAAAAAAATATTAATATTTAAGCTTAACGAATCAATACGGAAAATACACTAAATACACTTATACACGCAAAACACTACTTAACATTACAATACGCTTCACATAAGGATTAAATACGCGCGATTGTACAATGTACCGTCTCCCGCATCGATAACACGGGAAATCGTATATTAAAACAATATACGCGCCCGGAGATTTTATATAAGCCTATCCGAAGACTAAAAGCGTAGTATTAATTGATACGCGATTCGCGTTCGGTCGAGAACGAACTGAACTTCATAATAATGAGCCTTGAAGGCGACCTCGTACCTGAAACCGTGAGCAAAAAGGGGGGGGGGGTTCTAACGGCCCCGAGCCCGAAGCTGAGAAAATGAAACATGCTCTCAGTTTATTCGCGGGAGAGCGTGCTGGATCTTGGGACTGGTGACAGAGGGCGGCGCATGCGGGGGCCGCATGCGGATGCGATTTTACATTTACAGCGTCACAAATGAATATTTCCGTGTAACGCTGGTCAGTCCTCGAACATGATTGCTTTTTTCGACGTAGCAATAAAAATTTATACCGAAGAAAACGATGGGAAAAATTCTAGTTCTTCACTTTCTCCGCGCACAGCTGCAGCCGGTATGCCCGAACAACCTCTGACAATCAAGGATTTTGTTCATTAATTTAAAAAATTTTATTTCACAAGCAGAGTGTTTTAAAAATAAGTTTATATTATATAAATTATAATTAAATAATAAACTGTTTTTAATTATTTTCTTTACTTATCAGCAAAATCATGATGTATAAAATATGCAGAGGACATAAAAATATACTAATGGAACTATATTCGTCTTTCAATTGTAAAAATTAAAGCAACGTAGAATAATTATTCGTACCTTATTATTAATTTTAATGTTCATATGCAATTCTAATTATTACCTATAAATTAGACTTTTAGTACTGGCATACATGTTTTTTATATTTGACTTCTATATAATCGCGACGATCAGGCTGGATTCCCGGTACAGCCTAACACACGCAAAATTTTAACACGAAATAATTAAAGTTTCCGAAATTAAAATGATCGGGCAATGCTCCCGATTAGCGGTCAAACGCGCAATCTTCAAAACAAGACAATTGCGCGTATTAAAGATACCTGCCTCGTGAACGTAGAGCAAAAGAAAGCAGAGGGGAACTCACGCGCGTCGCGAGAGAGCCGCAGCCGCACGGCAGACAGCGTGGAAAAGATGTCCGCACCCCCACGCTCCCCGCACCTACGAACTCGGGAGGCAGTAAATACATTCATTGCCGCATTTTAAATATCCCATTTGTATTAAATAATATGAAAGTCTCATTTTTGACACATTATATGTTATTTAAAATACAGTACGCTAATCAAAGAATACCTGCAAGTAAATATTATAATTAAGCGTGTGTGAACATCCTAAAGGACAAAAGGATATAATTAATTATTATTATTTTCCTATTAAACTTATTATAATAACTGTTATCATTTTTTATTGTAATAATTCATAATATTCTAATTATTATTATTTTCTAATAATTATTATTATCGTTGATGAATATTAAATAGATCAATTTGTTATAATAATAATCATCATGAAAGGTATTATAATACCTAGATATTATTTGAATACGAGCGTCGCCAAGGACGCAAATTACAAATTAATTATTATTATAACAATTATTATTATTATAATTTGTTATAATAATTATTTTTATTATTATTGTAATAAACAAAAACCCGAGTATACTAAATTACGCCGAAATGATTATAACAATACAAGCACTCTCAAGGGCAAATTCGCAAATTAGCCGTATAATTAAGATAATTTTAATGCGATCATTATTATTTTAATATTGTAAAATTATTATTATTATTTTGCGGCGGCTCGGTACGAAATTAGTCGAACGGTGGCGTAAACGCCCAATCGACTAATTTTTCATGTATAAAAGGGCGAGTTTTCCGCGCCAAAAGTAGTTGACTAGGGGATACGGTCGAAAGAAGCTCCCTAGAGCTATCCTGACTCCAGAGCTCTAGTCACGATCCTGGGTGCGCGGCGCTCCGTTAAAGCTCAGGGATCTCACTCCTAGCCCCTAACAAAACCCTGATCCTGGGTGCCATAGACCAGCAGGCTACGTTCTTCCCCAAACTCCCCCCAGCACCAGTAAAAGTTTGTATAAATATAGTGTGCGTCGTTAGTAAATTAAGTATGTTTAAAGTTAAGAAGTAAATATTGTATAAAAATAAGCAGCGTACGACAAATAATGTAATAAGGTATAGTATAAGGTTTTAACATAAAATTCTGTCTTGTCTGTTGCAGACTGGAGGGCTCGAAGCCAGAAAGATTATTCCTATTCTTTTTGTATTATTCTAATTTTTTCGTTGTATATTCTTTCATTAAAATATATTTTTCTTATTTTTTACATCTGAACATAACTGAGTAAAACTTGATTTTCCCGATCTTGTCAAAATTTCCTTTCCTTCCAAAACGATCCTGGCGCTACCGCGTAAGCTATCCCAAAGGGAAAAGGGAAACGTTACATAGTAATATATTAGACACACACATATAAATTAAATCTAATCGGTTTTAAGTGTTATAATTTAATTATAAAAGAATATGCCATTGCTTCCATTATATAAAGGTGCTATCTCAGCATCCGGTTCAAGGAAGTGATATCTTGAAGACCAAATTGGTTTGCTTCAATTTCAATTTGGACCAATACCTACATATTCGCGGTATTTAATTTAAATTGCGAAAATAAATTATATATATATATATATATATATATATATATATATATATAATTTATTTTATATTTTAAATATTTTATATTTTAAATAACCTATAATATATATATTATAGGCTAATTCTTAATAGTTGTTGCAGTACGGGCCAATGTCCGTGAGCCAATCAGGGCTCAAAGAAGTGGGTTATCGCCCGCGAGTAAGGAAAAGGAGGTCAAATAAACGGAAACGAAGCGAATTCGAGCGAACACGGCAAAGCCAGAAGTTGTTATTTTTTCTGTCCATCATCAGCACTCGTGTAAGTGCTTGGATATACGGATGCATTGACGAAGCAAGGTTTAAGCGTCTTATGAATAAATATTATCTTTATTATTCTTTGTCTACAACGGTCCCTTGACATATTTTTTATCATGCTACCCTTTTTTATAACAGCCGACTCCACTGCATTGGAAATAATGAAAAAAAAGTGGATGTTTGCTCTCGCGTGCGAGACAATCGGTATAGTTGCCGGCGTGGACGAACTGACGCGAGTGCACACATGTGCTTTAAAAAAGCAAATGTGTAACTGAATTTTCGAAATGTTACAAAGATTGAAAGATAGATATTTAATAGTGATATTCAAAACTGGAAAAAATACTGATTGCCAGGAACTTTAAATGGTATAAATCGGATGGATTGGGCTTCAGTTACGTATAAAATCCTATAAAATAATTATGAAGGTATTGTGAGCCATATAAGTTCATTTCATCTTATTTTTATTAATGAAATTACATTTATATTATATATATATAGATATATATATATATATATATATATATATATATCACATCATATCATATCATATTTTATATCATACTTCATATCATATCATATCATATCATATCATACTAATTTATAAAGACAAAGCTTATTTTTGTTTGTACACGGTAACCGAAAAAACTATTGGACCGATTGTTCTGCAATTTGACATATAGATTCTATATTATCTTAGGAAGGAAATAGGCTGTGTTTTTTTATTGAAGACCATTTTACTTTCATCAATAAATTAAGTTAATGGTTTTAACAATCAGTTTCACCAGCGGCCACTAGGTAGCGTCTTGAATTACGAACATCAATTCAAAGTAGTCGGCTTAAAGTATTAATACCAGGCCAACTCAAACGAATGTTCATATCCAACTTTGGTATTCGTATCCTGAAGGTGGGACGTTAGTCGGTATTACCCTTTTTGTTCTTCAGGTTAATCTGACACTACTGTCGCACCTTATGGATATCTTTTAATTTTTGTAAATTTTATTTTCTCTTACATGAAAATCTCTCTCTCTCTCTCTCTCTCTCTCTCTCTCTCTCTCTCTCTCTCTCTCTCTCTCTCTCTCTCTCTCTCTCTCTCTCTCTCTCTCTCTCTCTCTTTATCCTCTGTCTTCTGATCCTAACGACTTACTTGTACTTACTCCTGCCCACTTCCTAATTGGTGATACTTTTGCGAGCCTACCTGAAGGTGACGTCAACAATATAGCCAGTAATCGCTTATCGTATTGGCAACATATACAAAGGGTCAAGCAAGATTTTTGATCCAGATGGAACACAGAATACCTGATTGAATTAAACATTCGGAGAAAATGGCAAACAAGCAGTCACTCAATTGATATCGGTACGGTAGTACTAATAAAGGAAAATAATTCGCCATCGATGCACTGGGCATTGGGACGAGTAATTAAGATTTATCCTGGATCTGACGGAGTTGTTAGAACTGTTACATTAAAAATCAAGAAGGGTGAATTGAAGCGCAATGTAAAACAAGTAGCGCCATTGCCAATGAATAGTACGAATGTTTCACAGTGATCGAAATTGACTTTCTGTATTGTTTAAGCGTATTATATTTAATTTGTTTTAACTAATTGTATTTAATTAATGTAATTCAATTTCAATGTATTTCAATGTATTTCAATTGTAAACAAGATATTCTGTAACTCAAAACTATTTTTTTCTTTTTTTTTTCTCAATAATCACCATTTTCGGAGCGGGTTTTCCTAATAAGGATTTATCCCACAGGGTTTGGCTATTGGTTTTTCCCACTCCACAGGTTTAGCCTGGGCGAATGCAGAGATGTGTGCTTAAGAGGAACTGAAAATTATCAATGTTTTGTAAATATGTATGTATTGTTTTGATTTTGGATGGTTGATCGGACACTCTCAACGGGGGAAGTATGTTCTGTACCGAAAAAAGACTTCTTTATTTTTAAAATAAGAATGGAAGTCGATCACTCGCGCATGTCTAAATTTTTTTGCGTAATGAATAATTATCATAAATGTATTTGTAATTATACTTATTTCTGGCTTACATTACGTGTAATAGATAACAGTTTCATGTCGTTCATATTTACTGGGTCATTTGGCGTTTCTCTAGACCCGGGGAATTATACTCATTAAAGGATTATAACGGGACTCGCCAGATTGGTGCAGTAGACCCTTCACAACTAACTTGTTTCAACTTCGGAGCATGAAACCGTTACCTAAATTAATTTGTTTTACTTCAAAATCTGCTAGTCAGTCGTCCTGCGTACTTTCAAGAGTACACATATCTGTATACGTTTCGTGCTATTAAAAATTTGTTTCTCGTTATACTTTAAACGCTGTTTTATTTTTTATCAATAACTAGCTACATGAAAAGAAATTTTAGTGTAGCAAACACCAACTCATCACCATTTCATTGTATTTACATACTTTTATTACGTAAACGAGTAACGTGTCTATTTTTTCCAGATTCTATATTATCTTGGGAAGGGCATAGGCTATGCTTTTTATTGAAAAACCTTTTTATTTTCATCAATAAATTAAGAAAATGGTTTTAACAATCAGTTCGACCGGCGGCCACTAGGTGGCGTCTTGAATCACGAACATCAACTCAAAGTAGTCCCCTTTAAGTATTAATACCAGGCCAGCTCAAACGAATGTTCAAATACAACTTTGGGATTCGTATCCTAAAGACGGTGTGACGTTAGTTACTGCACGTTAAATCTGCCTCTCTCTCTCTCTCTCTCTCTCTCTCTCTCTCTCTCTCTCTCTCTCTCTCTGTATCGTTCTTTCTTTCTCCTTCTCTTATACAATGATTCTGTATGCCAAATCATACTGAATATAGTTTGTGACGACAAATTATATTTTTGTTTTTATACATTATATGAACTTCGAAATTGTGACAAGAGACTGTGTTTTTTAGTTTGAACAAAAGAAATGTATCAAAATAGGGTTCTTTACCATGAACCTCGAAAATATGTATATATATATATATATATATATATATATATATATATATATCGTCACTTCTGCATAGAAAGGCAATATCCATCGTCTGCTTAAAAAATATGCTATTCGCATACCAACATTGTGCTTGAAATTCAGTTGGCACCACTACTAAATATTCACGGTATTTAATTGAAAAGACGGCGGGTCTATACGAAATATATATATTGTATGTATATTATATTGTACATATTATATATATATACACATTTTAAATACGGTTTTTACTCAGAAATATTTTATTGGCGTGTACGGGCCAATTGGTGTATATGATATCCCGTTGCCTCAAGACGAATTCAGAAAATATTCACGGTATTTAATTGAAAAAACGGAAATATAAAAAGTATATATATATATATATATATATATATATATATATATATAATATATTGTATATATATTATATTGTTCTATATACATATTTTAAATACGGTTACTACTGGGTAATAGTGAAATGGCGTGTACGGGCGGTTGATTACGATATTCCGTTGCCTCAAGACGAATTCTATACGCAGTTGTGTGTTCGGATGATAGAATGCGATGTCCAGGTGTCTCTGGGCGATTTCTACGGGGAATATTGTATTTCGTTGTTAGAAAACAACGTCCAGGTATGAGGAAATCAACTTCGATGGGAAGATTCGTGTTGGGACGGTAAAATACTATATCTAGGTCTTTCCGAACGACTTCTACGGGGTGTATGGTGTTTAGTTGGTAGGAAAGGATGTTTAGGTATGTCGGGACAACTTCTATGGGGAGTTTCCAGTTTGGATGTTAGAATGCCATTTCCAGGTGTTATGGAACGATTTCTACGAGCAGTGTCGTGTATAATTAGTGGGAAATAATTACCAGGTATGTCAGTACGACTTCTATGAAGAGTTTGGTATTTTATCATTCGAACACGCACTCTCCCAGTAAGAGCTGTCCTGCGATACCTGGACATTGTATTCTAACTCCCCAACACACAACAACTCTATAGCAGTCGTCCCCAGACATTTCCTATAGATCCAATGGTTAACGTAATAATAGAGCAACGAATTCTTATTAAATTTCACTTTAAACTTGGAAAAACCCCTACCAAAACCTATAATTTACTAAAAGAAGTGTATGGCAGTGAATGTTTATCGCGGACTTATGTTTTTAAATGGTTTAAGCGTTTTCAAGATGGTCGACAAGACGTTGAAGATGATTCGCGGCCCGGTCGTCCATCAACATCAAAAACGGATGACAATGTCGAAAACGTTGCTATTTGATTCGGTCTGACCGTCGATTAAGTATTCGTGCAGTTACTGAATTTGTAGGCATTGATAAAGAATGTGTATGGCACATTTTACCTGACAATTGGAATATGCGAAAAGTATGAGCAAAAATGGTACCAAAAATGCTCACGATTGAACAACAAGCAGCTCGTAAAAATATTTGTACTGACACTTTAAATGCCTTTGATAATGATCCAAATTTATTGGAAAGAGTAATAACATTTGATGAATCGTGGTTTTTTACTTATGATCCGGAAACGAAGCGCCAATCCATGCATTGGAAGACCCCAACTTCACCGAGAGCCGAAAAAGCAAGAATGAGCAATTCAAAATTTAAAGCAATGATGATTGTTTTTTTCGATATTGATGACATTGCGTACCTTCACTGGGTTCCTGAAGATCAAACAATTAATCAACATTACTATCTTGAGGTACTTAATAAACTACGTGAAAGAGTAAAAAAAAAACGACTCGAAATATGGAAGGACAAATCATGGATTTTGCACCAAGACAATGCGCCAGCTCATTCCGCGTTATCTGTTAAGTAGTTCCTAACCAAGTACAGCATCCTAGTGTTAGAACATTCACCTTACTCGCCAGACCTAGCACCATGTGACTTTTAACTTTTCCCTAAGGTGAAATCTGCATTGAAAGGTACAAGATTTGAATCCGTAGAAGCTGTTGAAGAAAAAGCAGCAAGAGTCCTGAAAGAGTTGACGGAAGATGACTTTCAGCATTGTTTCCAACAATGAAAAATTCGCATGGAGCGTTGCAGGGATAGAGAAGGGGTGTATATTGAAGGTGATAATAAGTAATTATGTATAAAATAAAAATAAAATTTTTTACAATATCAGTCCCGTTATTTAATAGCCATACAGCGTATATATATATATATATATATATATATATATATATATATATATATATATATATATAATAAACTGGTCGGCAAAATATCAACTTTTTCAAGTGGACTCTAAATTGAAGCATCTTTTTATACAGAAGCGACGATAGATAAATTACGGTCAATTATTTATAGAAACAGATGTTTATATATAGAGTATTTTTTACTTAGATATTATTGAATTGTTTATGAAATCGGTGAAATTATTATCTCGGCGAAGCCGAGACGGGGGATGCTGGTATATACTGTCATACCTGAACAATTTGTTAACACAAATTATATTTTTGTTTTTATATGTTATATTATCTTCCGAGGGACATAGGCTACTATATTTTTTCAATTTGAACAACAGAAATGATGGCCAAATATTAAGTTACTTATCAATAATCCGAAATATATATATATATATATATATATATATATATATATATATATATTATTTATTTATATATATAACACGTGGTTCCATGAATCCCGAGACTAACAACGAAAACAACTTTTTTTTCTTCAAATATCATTTCTTTCATCAATATAATCTCCTTTTAAGTGATACAATCATTCAACGCCTTTCCAACTGTTCTATACCATGTTTATAAAAGAATTTATCCTTTGCTTTAAAAGAGGCTTCCGTGTCGGCAATAACCTTCTCGTTCGAGCTAAATTTTCTTCCCTGGAGCATTTTTTTGAGATCAACAAACAGCCAGAAGTCGCTGGGAGCTAAATCTGGCGAATAAGGGGGGGCAATTTAAAGAGCAACTCATTCAATTTTGCTACTGTAGTCATGAACTTGTGGCATGGTGCATTGCCTTGGTAAAAAAGGATTTTTTTCTTCTTTATGTGTCGTCATTTTGCTGCAATCTCCTCCTTCAAACGTACCAACAAGTCAATATAATAATCACTGTTGATCGATTTACCTTTTTGCAGGTAGTCAATGAAAATCACGCCCTGTGTATCCCAAAAAACAGACGCCATGACTTTGCCAGTAGAATGCTTCGTTTTTTGGACGCTCTGGGCAGCTTTCACCAGCCATGCGCTACTCAGATGATTGCCCATTCACCTCCAGAGTGAAATGATGTATCCATGTTTCATCCATGGTCACGTAGACGCAGAAAATTCTTTTTATTGCGAGTAAATAGCGATAAATAGTTCTCTGAACCGTCGACTCGTTGCTGTTTTTATTCCACTGAAAGCAATCGCGGCAAACACTTGGAAGAAACCTTTTTCATGCTCAATTTTTCATGAAGGATTTTAAATACGTTTTCAGACGAATCAAAATTTTTCCTCAGTCTCTACCATATGTATCAGCAAGCCTCTCTCAAATTTCTGTTCATACTAAAATTTTTATACTAATGACCTCATTTGTCTGAATGTCATATTGCGTTTTTTTCAGAAAAATAAAGTCATTTTCGTAGATATTCTTATTGCATTGCTCATAAGAATGATGTAAATAAATAAAAGACGGTTTGTAGAGAATTGGAAAGAATGAATAATAAGCATCAACACCAATAGCAGAATGTGAGATAGATAGTATAAATGAAAAAAAAGCTATAAAAGAGACTATAGAGTTATAGAAGAGATAGAAAAGTTAGAGAGGAGTAGAAAAGTTATAGAAGAAATTATAGAGGAAAGTAGTAAAAAATAATATAAAGAAATTTTAGGGAAAAAGGAAAACATTGAAACAGACAAAATCATTCAATAGATTAAAAGAAAAAAGTAGGATAGATGTTATGGAGAGAAAGAAGCAAAGAGATCAGTATTTAAAAAATATAAGAATATATAAAAAAAGATCAATAAAGAAGGCATTTTAAACATACTTTATATAAGACAAAATATAAAGAAAGAAAAAAGGAGAGAAATTGAAGTTAAAAACAAGACCAAAGTAAAATAAAGATAAAAAGCCATAAAGAAAATGAAAATACTAAATGCATAAGAACAATTCGGGATAAAAATAAATTTTAAACAGACAAAATCATTCAATAGATTAAAAGAAAAAAGTAGGATAGATGTTATGGAGAGAAAGAAGCAAAGAGATCAGTATTTAAAAAATATAAGAATATATAAAAAAAGATCAATAAAGAAGGCATTTTAAACATACTTTATATAAGACAAAATATAAAGAAAGAAAAAAGGAGAGAAATTGAAGTTAAAAACAAGACCAAAGTAAAATAAAGATAAAAAGCCATAAAGAAAATGAAAATACTAAATGCATAAGAACAATTCGGGATAAAAATAAATTTTGGGAATATGGAGACAAGATATTAACTAAAACGATATGAAATATACTCATAAGTATCGAGGAAAAGTATCAAATTAAATGAAAAAAGGGCGATTAAGATAAAGTAGAAAATTACAAAATGGCGAAAAAGAAAGATAAAAGTATAGGACTGATAAGAGATCAAAGGGATATACAAGAAAAAAATTAGTACATAAAAATAGGAAATCAAATTGTAGAAAAAGAAAAAGGAATAAACGAACGAGGTAAAAATGTACACTGAGTCTAATATTTAGTGCATTTAGTGGACTAGTCTGAATGCACAAAAGGGCTGTCGTAGAAAATTCAAGGTCCTCTTGGTAACTTAGTGTTACTTCATGTATTTTGGTGCGTTGAATCGATTTTTCGAGATGACCAGACCCTAAAATTAATCATTTCCGAGATAAGGCCCATATTTTTTTAAAATGATTATTTTCCAAAAAAAAAAAAAAAAAAAAACATAAAATAACCTTTACAATGTAAGTCAGTCATTTGGATAAATAATTACATTTTACAGATTCTTTTTCCCTTATATTTTTTTCATGAAATCGATATTTAAAGAAGACTATAAAATATACTTATAAGACTATACGCTATATTTAATAATAGCGGGTTCATTAGACATGCGCTGAGGATGGATCTCATAGAACATTCAAGGTCTCCTAGATGACTTGATATTACTTTATCTTTTTTGATGTGCTGAATTGATTTTACAAAGCTTCCAGGTCCAAAAGTTGGTTGTTCGAAGATAAGGCCTAAGTTTAAAAACTATTGCTCTAATCAAAAAATTTTTTCGTATAAAAGTTGTGCAGGACATAATTCTGAACAAAAGTATGTACATTAAAAATGAAAAAATTAATTTTTCTATTGTTAAATAAACAATGAAAATGGATAAATTTTCGATACTCAAACAGCTTTAAAATTTATTGAAACAATTGCAACTCAATAATAATGGCCCAAATAGATATTTTTTTATCTACTTATAATGTGTTTCAAATTCACATTGTAATTTCAATATGACGACCAGTTGCAAAATTATTCATATTGAAAATTAGTGATTGCGACGTTCGCCAACGGCTTGGAATTTTTTAATACAGTAAAATGGATTTTAAGTTCAAAAAAAAAATTTTGAGCTTTTGCACATTTTTATACGACCAATAGAAGTTGATAAAATTTTTGTTTAAATTTTTGTTTATTACTTGCAATTTAATTAACATTTTAATTCAAATTTGGCAAGGCGCAAGTAAAGAGGTTCATCTATCTTTACATTTATTATTACATTCTAGGCGATTAGTAATTATGTTAAAATGAAACATTAAAAAAAATATTTACGCGTGTGATCAGCGACGGCCGGCGGCGGCTTCTCTCTCTGCAAGCCGACATCACGACGCCGCCTATTGAACATGTGCACATTCGCGCACTACGTCACAGACGGCTCTAGATACGTCGTTGTCGATCTTAGTTGTAAAATAGAATATCTTATCCATAAAAGCAACTATTTCGATGATTTTTTTTCTTAATTTAACTTTATTGTTTCAAACCTTTATAGTATTCTTGGTTATAAGACGGTAATTATATTATATTCAATGTACAATAACATAAATTAATTATTTTAAACTTTATATTAGTTTATTTTACAATCTCAAATTACTTTTAATTCATGTTCTGTCTTTAAATTATAATATTAACGTAATTCAATAATAGTTCTGCTCTCTTGTGATAAACAATTTTGAATATTGATGCATATATATGCTATTTTATCCGTATTACACTTAGCGCTTACAATTATTTTTTACAATAACTTAATTTGTTTTATTATCATTATACTTTACATTTTACAGTCATGATGTACAGTGTATATTAATCAATGAATTTGAAATATATAATAATATATAATATACAGTAATAATATACTAATATATAATATACCATCTGATCAAATTTGACCCGGACCGGTGTATTTAAACTCCGCGCATAAACTGAATCGGTAAAATTGTTTTTCCTATATTGGTACAACCTTCCTTGATGTCCGTGTGAAATTTGAGCTCCATATCTCCATTAGTGTGTGTTTGTCAGGTGTTTGTTTACGACGCAAAAAGTTTGTCTGGCGATATTAACTATGGACTCATAGTGCGTTCCCTTAAGCGGATTTTTGAGTTCCGGAAGGAGGAAAAAGTCACAGGGAGCTAAATCTGGCGAATACGATGACTGAGCGATGACTTTTATTTCGTGTTTAGCCAAAAAATCAGACACAATTATGCTGAAATTTGCCGGCGCACTATCGTGGTGAAAAAACCGTGAATTTCTTATCCATGGCCTCATCAACTAATTTAGCTACAAGAATTTCAAACTGCTTGTCCGTCAAGCTTGGAGGAGCATATACAATAAAGACGTATATTTCTTGTATTTTAGCCCAGGATATCAATTCGCTCCGATGACTAGATTGCTTTAGTACATGCCGATTTTGACCAATCCAGAGGGCCGTTCTATTACTTGTATCACTTATCCAGCGCTGTGGTCTATTCCTGTCACAATATGGTTCGGAGATTACAGCAATGTCTATTCTTAGCTACTTTATTGTCTGTTTCAGCAGGTCATGGGCCGCTACGCAATGGTTAGTATTCAGTTGGAGTATTCTCATGTTTTATGTCTGTTTCAAAACTCCACAGTGAGAGAAGAAGCCAAATCGATGACGGCTGAGCGATGACTTTCACTTCGTGTTTGGCCAAAATATCTGACACAATCATGATGGAATGTGTCGGCGCATTATCGTAGTGAAAAAAATCATGAATTGTCTTCCCACAAATCCAGTCGTTTACGACGAATTGCTTCACGTAGACGCTTCAAAACGGCCAAGTAGTACTCCTTATGGAACGTTTGACCTTCTGGAACGAATTCATGGTGAAATACCCGATGGTAATCAAAAGAAACGATGAGAATCGCCTTGATTTTCGGTGGGCCACTTGCATGAGGAAAGTTTTCGACGACTTCACGACCTTCACTGAATGCTTTGTACGACTCAAATACTTGCGTTCGCAATAAAGTAGACTTCCCAAAATACTTCTGCAACAATTTTAACGATTCGGTAGCCGTAATTGCATTGGAAACACAATTTCAAAACCCTAACTCGCCTGGACTATGTGTCAAACCCTTTCAAGGAAATGCATTTATCATGACAATCTTATAGAGCACTTGTGTAAATTTTTATAGTAACGCTATGTTATAAAATTACAACGTGATCCATTCGTACAATTGACATCTTATATATCAAGATAGCTTATCCCGGGAAAGACTAATGTAATAAAGAATGTACTAAAGTACGTCATATGCCCTTTGGGGGGGGGGGCACTTGTTTGCATTAATTTTTCTCAGAAAATATCACTTTTAGAGATAAAAGGCATAGTACCAAAAATGTATATTTTGATATGGTTTATAATTATTGTTTGAAATATTTTTTAGAATTTTTCATATTTGTCGAGATAAATGCTATAAACTATGATTTTTATTGGTTTTTCATGTTTTCACCATGATAATGAAATCTGTGGTTATTTGAATATCACATATATATATATATATATATATATATATATATATATATATATATATATATTCATATTCAATATATATTCATAATCAGTGCAACAAAATACATAGAAAATTACTTTGTTTTTTAATTCAAAAGCTATCCTTTTTGAAAATCCATCAAATGTATGTGCCCAATATTATATAATATTAATAAGTAATTCCAAGAACAATCTTTATAAATTTTTATAATTATATATATATAGTACATCATAAATTAAATTACCTTATTATAAACATGACTTAAAAAAATAAAAAATGTCAAATTTATAAACGTATATAAAAACCAAATATTCAAAATAAACATATTTTTATAACATAGGTTTCAAAATACTTAATAGACACAAATGTAATTTGAAAAAAATACATAAACATATAAAATTACTTAAATTCTGAAAAATCCAAATATGATAAAAATTTCTTACAAAGTCATATTTTTTTTTCTCCAAATTATAATAATAAATAAGTAAATATAGTAAAACAATTTAATTGTACTTATGTCGACTGGCCATATACAAATTAATAAATATAGTAATTGGTAAATATAGTAAATATTTTGATTAATATAATTGAAAGTAGAAGAATTAGGTCATTTACTATTGTACTGTTTGTTATGCTCATTAAAAAATAATAAGTTTTACATTTTTTAAAACATATTAATTATGGGAAAAATACTTTTAAAATTTTGAAAAAGTATAATGATTTAATGTGTTTTAATAAGGCTATTCGAAAATCGAGAAATTAATTTTTACTAATGTTTAAATATGACGCAATAAAAATTTAATATCAAAATTATTTAGGGCAAAAAGAACTTATTGATAAAAAACAATTATGGAAGAAAATCTTGATAATGTAAACAACACTAACAGACAGCATGTCTGTTTATCCATTGCAGTTTTAAATAAGAAGATTATATTCTCATAGCAGTAGATAAATTATTCTTAATTTATAATTTGCTATTCTAAAAATAAATTCCATTTTTTAAGAATATCCAGTAGAAGTAAAATTAAAAAGCATCAAATTTATCACTTATTTATTAAATAGATTTTCAATTCAAGATTTTTCTGGTCAGAAAACATTGGGAAAAAAACAATTATATTATTAACCCCACCATGCAAATAGAGTATTTGGAAGAGTTTTCACAAAGTCTCAAAATTAATTGATTGATTTGATATAAACTATGTTTTAAATTTAATGTTTTTAAGGAAAATGATATAAATTTATTGCAAGATCCAATGGCACTATAAGCTTTTGAGAAAATATTAAATGAAAAATTACAAGATAGTCTTGTATTGACAAAATCACATATGCTATTTATACTTAAGATTCACTTTGTACTGTAGATTAGTAGGTTTATAATATTTATCCACAAAACATCTACATTACACATGATTATCAACCTACTACTTTCATCCATGTTTTTCAAATGTCATAACCGTTAATCTTAATACATTTTTTAAAAAAATTTATGTGTTTTTCTAACTACTTTTATTTTTTTCTTTTTTTAATAATTTTTACATTTATATAATATTGTTTAACAAACATTTTAGAATAAAATTCATATTTAATCATTGGACTTCCATCGATTAACTTTAAGAAACTAATATAATATGAAATCTCTAAAGATGAATCAAAGCTACTCTGAAGATTGAACATTGTATTAAAATATTTATGAATTTACTAAAATTGATATTATCAAAATATTTTGTTGACTTATAATTGCTTATATTAGAATTACTTATATGCTTAATCCTTTCAAGAGAAAATTATTTTCAGTTCAACTAAAAATTTCTTTGTTAATTATTTTTAATTCTTATATCCCAAGTTAAATCTTGAAATATTATCATAATATTTATATCATTATACAAAAAAAATAAAATGTGTACTAATTACTTGGGCAAAATTTTTAGGCACAAGTTGGATTTTTAATTTAAATGACATTATCATTTGATTTAAGTTTAAATACATAAAAAAATATTTAAATAAATTTTACATTACCATTTTTACCGATATATAATGACTGTTTGGTAGAAAGAAGAAATGCAAAAAGAATTTTTAACATAATATCAATTTATCTTTATAATTTTTGAAAAAGAACTATTTCATTCTTTTACAAATTTCAATAGTGTATATTATATTTACACTGTACTTATATTTCTAATCTATTAAGTTTTTTTATGATAATAAAAAATTTTCAATATCTTTAATAAACTCAATATTTATGGAAATGTTAATTAACATGGACAGTTATTGAAATTAAACAACTTTTCATACAATAATATTATTGATTACTTCGAATAAAAGAAAAACTTTTAATTTCATTATCTCTGTTCAGAACTTGTATTATTTATACAAAACTAAAAGAGAACAAAACAATTAAGCTTCAGATCATAATTATTAATTCAAATTATTATTATAATCTGAATTTTTAATAGGATAATGTGTAAACTCTTTTGAAAGAAATATATTCAAATTATATTTACTTTCATTTTTTGTATCTAAGCAGTACTTAATTAAAAATATTAAGAAATCGGAATAATTTAATACCTTCACTTAACCAATATTTTCCAATTAATGATATATATAATTATTTTAGCTTTAAAATTATGAAAAATGTATAATGCTTACTATAAGAAATGTAAAATAACAACTCTCACAATTTTCATGTAACAAAATATTGAAACTTCAACTATATTATCAAATTCCATTAAGTTAATAAATTCTTTAAATTTTACAAAATGTCATATCTATTAATATTCAATTTATATTATAAAATTTAATAGTTAAATATTATTGATTAAAATGTACTTATTATTACGATTCTATGAATCATGACTATTTTTAGAAAACAGATTTATATATAAGGTACAACTACAATATTTTTTTAAGGTTAACTCTTTATGCAATTGATTATGCTTGAAGTTAATGTCAAGTACTATTGAAACTAACAAATTTGTAATACAATACAGAATCATTATGAATAAAGATTTATATCATTAAAAAATTTTAAAACTAACATGATTTTTACTTACAAAACTAGGGAAAACAACGGAATTGTTTACAACGTATCATTCGCAAGTTGAATCAATTATATGAAGATCAAATGTTTTACAGCAATATGCAAGAGGTGACAGCAAAACTATGACATCAAATCTTTAAGCATTATAATAATCAACTGTTGTTTAATAATGTTTCTTAAATCGAATTCCACACTTCCACCTCTCTACCCAAAAACGGTATAACTGAACAAACCTGCACTGTCTTTCTCACTCTTTAATAAAACTTTCACTATATATATATATATATATATATATATATATATATATATATATATATATATATATATATATATTATGCGTGGGTGGGCGGGTGGGTGCTGTACTTGTGTGTAATATAGAATTAGATATACAACCAAATTAGATATAGAATTAAATTTCTTAACTTTTTTTATTTATTCATATAAGAGTAACGTAGTATGTTTTTATTTATATTACTTTTGTGTGTGTGTGTGTGTGTGTGTGTGTGTGTGTGTGTGTGTATGTGTGTAAAAATTCGATGTAAAGTTCCTGCAATTTTTTTTGAAAAATTATTAAACTAATGCAATTTTGAACTCAGGATTCATAAATAGGGTGTTTCCAAAAATTAATTATATCACTAAATTTCATGAGAATATTTTAACTTTAAGAATGAATATATACACACAGGCAAACACACAAACACACACACACACACACGCACACACACACGCGCGCGCGCACGCACGCAATATTAATGATTTAGATTCTAAAGAAATATATTTATGCATCATGTTAAAATAATAATAGCTAAAATTATTTGCAAAAATTTTTTTGAAAATTTAAAATAGATTATATTTATGCACGAGTTATACATAGTATCCGAATATTCGAAATGAAGCAGATGAATCCATATTTGGTCATGTTTGTATTCCCTCTATTATATACGAGGCCATCTGATGTGCTTATTCTGCTCGCTATTAAACTATACTTCGTAGAAAATGTAGAATATATATCAGTGGGCATAATACTTTCAGGGAAGGTAAAATACATATGAACCACGGAACATGACACACATTCACACGCGCGTACATGCACATCTCTTTTACTCATTATGACTATTCCTTACGGCATTCCTAGGCTATGATAAACTACTAAACCGGTAAACAAATAAACTACTAAACAAATTTACTTTGTCGGTTTTTGACGCCATTTCGCATTATTTAGAGTAAAAACAATTTTATAAAATTCTTCAGATTATTCTATAAATGGGAAAACTGAGATATTAATTAATCTATTTTTCGAAATTAGGTAAAAGCAATTCAAAAAGTTTGGTCTTACAAATTGTCTGCTGCACGTAATTTAGTGTCTTTTAGATTTTCCAAAAAAAACATTTATTGTAAATTCTATGCAGTGGTTAAGTTTTTTATTCGAATTTTCCTACTTGTGGAAAAAAATAATGAACCAAATATAATTTGTTTTATCACTCTACATGCCACACATTTTAAGAGAGATATTGAAAGATATGGTGCAGCAGGACATGTTCAATATCGCATGAATTCAATTAAGTAAAGGAGGCCCCGTGTTTTAATTTTTTTTAACTATTATATGTATATATATAGGATAAAAAACTGTTATGAACTTATGTAAATAAATATTATATTATATATTAATTTAATGTTTTATTATAGATTTTATAAAAAATCTATATTTATACTTTGAACTACTTTATACACTATAGCTATTTTGTATATTTTCAGACGATCATGCGTCTGTTCTGAAAGACCATTACCAATAAAATAAAAATACTACAAAAAAGTAATGGGGAAGGAAATATGTCATATGAAAGTATGATAATTCTATATCAATAGACTTACCTTATTTCTGTAAATCTTATATAAATTGTTACTATAAAGATATTAATACTAAAAAATGATATATAGTTATATAATATATGCATTTTAATCTTAAATAATTTTCAGGACAATGATCATCTGGAAATAACATCATTTTAATAAATGAGAAATAAGCTACATGATGTACAAATTGTAAGTAAAAGCGCACGTGAAAGATAGAAAAACAGATTTTCCAGATTGTTATAGTCTTCAAAATTATTATATAAATAAATAGATACACATTGTCTCTGGTGAAAATGTATCACATTTAATCATTTGTTTCTACTGATTATTATTGTGCGAGTCGTAGTGAATATCCCTAATGTTGTCTACTTCTGACCTGTGGTGAAACGCTTCTTCCGACAGTTTTTTAGCATTTTATAAAATCGCCGTATAATCTATTCTAAAATAATAAATGTGACATTTTTTATAATGAAGCATTGATTGAAATTGTACTTACCATTTAAATAGTCTAAAAAATGGCTAGAAAATGGCTAATGAAATACAATATAAAAAAATTATTGTTATTCGCTTGTCGTAATCTATAAATCTATAAATTAAATATTTATTTTATTTGGCATTATTGTATACGAGTGTGTATTGATAAGTTTCCGGCCTGACCACGAAAAACAATGTTTTTAAGAAATTTTTTTTTTATTTCTCAACATAATCTCTTCCAAGGCTGATACATTTCTCATAGCGGTGTCCTAGTCTAGTAATTTCATCTTTATAGACTGATTCGTCAAGCTCCTCAAAATACCCATTTACAGCTTCGATTACTTTTTTATTGTCCGCAAATCTCTTACCGCCAGATCGTTGATTTTAGCCAGAGCAACGATTGACGTGTGCGCTGGTGCATTATCGTGATAAAACAAGATTTTTTTCTTCGCCAGATGAGGTCGTTAAATTTTCACTTCGTGGCTCACACGTTGTAATAAGTCTGCATAGTATTGACCAGTGATAGTTTTACCCTTTTCAAGGTAATCAACGTATATAATACTTCTTGCATCCCAAAAAACAGTAGACATAACCTTGTTCGCCAAAAAAATTGTTTTTGCCTTCATTGGAGTTGGTTCCCCTGGTCCAATCCACTGTTTAGACTGTTGTTTGGTTTCAGGAGTGTAGTGGTGGACCTAAGTTTCGTCAACGGTTATGAATCGACGCAAAAATTCGCTTGGATTACGCTTATACAACGCCAAATTGACGGTAGAAATGTTCTTTCGAATCAATTGTTGATCGACTGTTAGCAAACGCGGTACCCATATTGCACAGAGCTTTTCCATATACAAATGTTGGTGCAAAAGATTTTGTACATGTTCATATGACATTTTACAGGTCTCAGCTATCTCACGCACTTTTAATCTGCGGCCTTTCAGCACTATTTGATGGATATTTTCGATCATATTTGGAGTTGTAACCTTAATGGGGCGTCCTGAGCGAGGCTCATCAGAGGTGCTCATACGACCCTTTTTAAACTCGGAAACCCACTGCTTAACGGTTGAATATGATGGGGAGGATGTCCCCAGTGTTGAGTCCATCTTTTCTTTAATTTCCTTCCGCGTTAACCCGTTCAAATAAAGTATTGGATGACAACAAGATTTTGCAGCATTTCCATTTTTACAAAAAACACAGAAGCGTCTTGTTCAGCATATTCTCAAACCTAAACTAACATGGAGATCGGACTGAAACTATAACTACAAGCTATCTAAGGATGGTACTATAGAACGCCACCTCAAGGTAGGCATAGTGGCGCCATCTCTTGGTCAGGCCGGAAACTTATCAATCCACCCTCGTATAACATTAAAAATATATAATGAGATTGAATGTTTTCTGGTTATCTTTAGTTCTCTTCAGTTCTCGTCGACTCTCGCTCTTATCGCTAATACAATCTTAAAGACGAAATTTGATCTATTGTTTACTTTTAGGCTTTGGATTACAGAAGAGAACCGAAAGAGAACTTTTTGAGAAATTGGCTCTCAATCAGAGTGAGTAGCCCTTTGGTTAATTCTCTGATTCGCAGTCTAAATTTTTCCTATACCATTAGTACATGCTTTTTTATTTTTCTACAGATTTCTACTAATTCTACAGATGCAGACAAAAGCCTGCAGGATTCACTCTCAAAAGTTAGTGACACAAAAGTAATGACTTTAACGTTTTAAGCAATTATATAACTTTTTGCATTATAAAAACTATTTAGTAATAAATAACGCTTTTATGCATTTCTATAGGTTCTTTGGGATTTAATTTGATAATAAGTTCTAAAACCTAGATTTCACAATTTCACAACCTTTTAGTAGGACAGTATAGCCTATACATCCCTAAGTACTTTTTGATTTATTCAAATAAAATAAATTTTCTTTAGATAATTAATGTTTTTTTATAATGAAAAATATTTTTTACATGAAAGAAACATTCAATGTATTAATTTAAAATAAATTTTTTTCAGTACATGAAACATTTTCAGTAATATTATAGAAGATAAATAAAACAGTATTTAAAACAGCGAAATTGTAACTTGATGCTGACATCATGGACAGATATGGTCATAAGTTAATTTTCAGATGTATAACAAAGCAAACGATTTTTTCAAGAACAGATAGCAAAAAATACATAGGTCAATTTTGTATTTTTTAAAGTATTTTTAAATCAAACCAATTTTTATGTCTTCATAACACTATTGTATAAAAGATTTTCTTTTCTAACCAAATAGTGGAACAAAATAAAAATTAACTGAAAGATTACTTCTATCTGTGGATTTATAAATATTTTTAAAATAGTTGTTTTCTTAATTTTTTATTCTATTTATTCAATTTAGTCATACGTAACTAACATGTATATATATATATATATATATATATATATATATATATATATATATGACTAACTTGAACGTTTAATTAAATAAGTGTGTCTCCACGGCCGATATCGCATTTTCAATAACTTTTTCGACGTGTCCATAGGCCATCAGGCACAAAATTTATCCGAATTGACAAATTACAACAACCTTAATACATATTATTAATACTTCGGACTACGCCGACCTGAAATTATTAAAATATCTTTATACATAATTTATATATTGCCAAAAAATTGCCAAATACAATCATATTTTCTGCGCGACGATTAATATGGAGACGCACTTTTAAATTATTCAATGCGATTATTGGACACACGATTTGCTATGAGGGTTTGATGTACAATTTTTAACAAAAAAAAATTTTTTAGTTATCGCACTTTCTGTAAAGTTCTTTCAAAATTAACAATTATGTTTGTTTTATGCGAAAAAGGGATGAAGTCACAAAAACGGATTCAGAAAATTCCCAATCATAAATTTTTCTCAGATATATTATCTCTCTTATTGTCAGATTTCAAAAGCAAGAAGTGAGACGAAAAGGGGAATTAAACGCATTTTATAATACTTATGACGTACGTGTCGATATAATGATGTAATATCGAAAAAAGATCTATATTATCATCGAGAGCGTAATTGGGGTAACAATACTTTCTCCAGTGAAGTTCTTTCTCTCTCTTTCTCTCTCTAGCTGTCAAACTGTCTGTATATTGTGCAGATATATGCAACGCTTGCCGTTTTGACTTACACGCATGGGCGCTATTTTATAACCGCGTCTACGTACACGCGACTATTTAAGTGGCTGGAACGCTGCCTCGGAAAAGCATTAGAGGGAAAGCTGCAATGGGGAGAAAGCAAGGAAAATGGAGTGAGGATCGAGTGAGGAACAAAGAGTAACTTAAATGATTTACAACACAATTATATTTATTAATGTATCAATATAAGTTTAAGGATGAGCGAATACATAGTAGTATATTTTATGTGTCGGCTAAATGCTTAAAATTCCGAGCGGGATCTGCGGGTTTCTAGCTTTCTGGATCACTCTCCACATTTTGGTATGATTTCTCGCACCAGTCTTCAATTTTAATTTCGGTAGCTTCGACTGCTAATGGCTGTCGAAATAATTAGCCAGCTAGTAAATTGTCTGTTCCTGGACGGTATTTAATCTCGAAGTCGTACTCACTTAATTCGAGTGCCCAGGTGGGCTAAACGTCCAGACAGATTTTCGATATTATTGAGCCAGTTTAACGATTGATGGTCCGTTAATACAATAAAATGATCAACACTTCAAGATAATCACGAAATTTCCACATGCCCCATTTAATTGCTAGGTATTCTAGCTCAGTGGCTGAATAATTCTTTTCGGTTAGGGTGAGTGTTCGGCTGGCAAAGGCAAAGACTCTCTCATTCTTCTTGTACGCTTGTGTGAGCGCTGCTTCCAATCCTTCTTTACTGGCATCCGTTTGCAGGATAAACAGGCGGCTTCAGTCTGGACAGGAAGGAACGGGTGCGTTTGTGAGAAGTTTCTTGATATTGTCAAATGCATCTTGCTCTGCTTCTCCCCAAATCCACTTAGCTTTTTTCCTAGTTAGACGGTGTGACGATACGGCAACATTCGAGATATCTTTTAGGAATCCTTTATACGATGATATTAGGCCCATGAATCGTTGTTTCTCTTTCATATTTCGAGTTGGTGCTAAATTTAGTACAGCGGTAACTTTTTCGGGATCAGTTTATAGACCATTTTTTCCACTATATGACTTAAGTATTTTAGGCTTGATCGAGCAAAATGACACTTATCTGGATTTGGTATCAATTTTGCAATTTTTAAGCGGTTAAATACTTCTTTCAATTTTTGTATATGCTCATCGACTTAGTGATTTCGCGATTATTCAATATTATGCGGATTTCGAGCCTTTTAAGTGGATCCATGTCTAAAAGCATAGGATGGCTCAATCCGTTCATCACTAAAAATTTTTGTTGTGTTCTTACTCCTTGTACATAGATTGGTCCATATATATATTTTTCAAGACTATTTTCTGAACCGTTTGCTAGCACTGCAATACGGTTACTAAGCTCGCTATGCCATCCAAATGTCATACAAGTTTTACTGAGCTGTTCACTTACGTTAGAACTCACACATACAGTATCTAAAAGTGCTGACACTTCATGATCGCCGATCATAACCTTCACGAAATGTTGATTGTCGTTTTCCATTTTTAGTTTAGTGTTGGTGGACCGAGCTGGGTTCAGTGTGAGGTCGGCCCACCTGGCGTTTCCCGACGGATAATACTTGCAATCGCGAGTATAAACGATATCGCGTCCATAATACGAACAAAAAATCTTTTGTTGATTTGTGCACATAAAACAGTCGTGTCTAGTCTGCTTGCATCTCCAGCAACACTTATTTCGATCGTACACGGTAGCTATTTTGTTATTATAATTATGCACTCGGATTTCAGGTTTTCAACTTGTAAATTCTATTTTATGTGTAGGTGTATAACTATTCATATTTTTCTGTTTATCTAACTGTTTTTTTGTTTCTAAATATTCCTCGACTCGTTACACAATATCTGACGTAGAAGTGACGTCATCACGGCGTATGTACAAACGATATTCAGCGAGCATATTGTAGTACATAGTTTCGATTTTTTGCTTTCCGGTAACTGTATACGATTATGTACCTGTCGATTTAAATGGTGACGAACACTGGGCGATAGATAAAATTTTCTTAGTCCGTCTTCTAATACAGTGAAGGTCTTGAAATTGCAGGTATAATTTCGCTGCCACAAATGTACATCACTTCTTAATAATTCTGGAAATCCGTTCAGATTTGTTGCTCGGATAAGTTGTATGCTTATGAACGTTCATTGATCCTTTTGAGAAATGAATGTAAATTTTTGCCATCAAAATGACAATTCCATTTTCTCATTTGATTCATCACATTAGTATTTTCCTGTGCAGCTGATGGTTGCTGTACATAAACAGTAGCAGATGGCGTAATATAATGCGTATTTGGTGCAGGACGTACTACGTCTGGACTGGAAGTTGATGCAGCTGCTTGTTGATTAAGAAGCTGTAGACATAGTTGATGAAATTCTTTTTCGATTTCTTCTAAATCTTGTGTTCGGTTCAAGTCTTCATTGAAGCCTTTTTCATCTTCAGATTTCTCGCTAAAGAGCTCCGGGTAAGCCCGTACATGTGAAATTAAACATTGCCACAAGTACGCTTTTGTACCATCTACGGGTAAATTATTTTTCGCAAGTTCCTTTTCATTTTGCTCTTTCGTTAACTTATAAATACAGCTTACTTCACGTTTTGCCATTTTAGCAAAATTTTAATTTTACTAGAAATAATAAAAAATATACTGTGTAATAAATTAATTTCTTTTTATTTTCTAAGAGAAAACTGTTAGTTTAGTTTTCTATTTTTAAAACGGATTATTTTACTGCAACTTCGATATGTGTTACTTCATACTTCGGTTAACACACCTTAGCACCTAGTCGCTCCACCCTGCCATTAAGGCCTTTTCAAACAAATCGAAAAATGCGTTCTTGTACAAATAATAAATTTCCGTTAAAAAAATTATTTCGTTATTCGAGGAATAAGAAATTTTAACTTTATAAATATTTTAATTTCACGGATTTATTAAACTAGTCCCTGGTAGGACACCATGTAACGTTTCTATCCCCCTCGGCATAGCTTACGCGGTATTTTTCTAGAGTACTTTGAAAGGGGAGGAAGTATATTCAGGACCGGGCGGCGATCAGAAAAATAATTTAAAAGAACATAGTATACTTTAGTAACAACAATATAAAATTCGTTTATTTAAATAACTTGATCGGATATGCCTCTGTAACAAACAATAAAACAAGAACAATTACTTAAATAAATAATAGAAATAAAAATATTAAGATAAGCTATATATATATATAATAAATCTGAGTTCGCGCTATTTTTCGTGACGTTTATTAAGCCGGCGCTGTTTACCGCACGGATACTAGGTGTTAGTTTCCACGCAGGGAATTAAATTGAGGCAGGTATAATTTAATCTAGGTAAGACTAAGGTTGGCTTAATTCTGCCGGTCTCTTGAGGAGCGCCTCGCAACCAGGATCAATAATTAAGTGGCAAAGTATTTAGACAGGATAAGAGAACGGCTAGTCTTTTGAGGAGCGCCTTGCAACCAGGATCACGTTCACTTCTAGACAGGTAAAATTATTAGCCGTCTATCTGTTGAGGAGGGCCTCGCAACAGAGATCAAGCTAATAGTTTCGGAGGGATTTTTTATGCAGGATTTATCGAACTCTGGATAGTTTATAGCTCCGGGGGGAGTTCAAGTGACACGACTTCGGATCAGCCGGTTCACTGGACGAGCTCCCTGATTTTCCAGACCCTTTTATAGCGAAATTATCGGATATAATCGCCGCCGCTCGTCTAACATCGGGCGAGCCGCCGATTTATAATAATGATATTAATAATAATGATATTAAGAATAATAATATTAATAATAATAATAATTAATATTAATTATAATTCTAATAGTTATAATAGTTGCATAAATACTGGCAGCGGCTATACTGCGTACAAATATTGTTTTATATACATACAATAATATACATATACGTATGTATATATATATATATATATATATATATATATATTTGGCGTTAACAATATTTAAATGTATTTTATAAATTAAATACTGTAGGTGACTTCATTTGGAAAGCTAGTTTTATATGTTTGGAATATGCACGCCAGTGTAGAGTTTCGCGCGTTCCCCTACCACGGTATTCGCTGCTGGCGCGTGTCGTTCAATGAGAGAGTACGGAAGTGTGTGTGCGGGCATGTGATCGAAGGGGATAGCCACCGGCCTAATACACTTGACGCGACTCTCTCTCGCCGCGCGTCGTGTATCCCCTCTCGCGCATTTTTTTGGTCTTCTTAACGGCATAGAGAGAGAGAGAGAGAGAGAGAGAGAGAGAGAGAGAGAGAGAGAGAGAGAGAGAGAGAAGATATATTGCGTACTCTCTCTTCTTCGATTTTTGGCTGTCGCGTCGACTACCTTCTCCTGTAGTCATCGCGACCTTTGAACGAAGTGACTTTTTTTAAAAGTTTATTATACTTTATGTACTATTTCAATATTCTGTTCCTACTTTTCACCTTTTTTCATTTTTTTTCATACTTTTCCATACTTTATTCATACTTTGCTCATATTATTTCATACATTGTAGTAATTTTATCATAGTTTTCTTTAACAACCATCTGCGGCGAGTAAAATTACTCATGCGAAAAATAGTTAATAATAGAAAATGCGCGTAAGATATTATATCATTAATACCCGGTGATAAACAACAAAGACCATATGTAGAAAGAGGAAACTATTGAATACGTTCTCTCTGTCTCTCTCTTTGGGGTCTGTTCTCTCTATCGAATTTAAATTTTGCAACGTAGCTACAAAATCACATTGTGCAAGTGGCTAAAGAACTGGCTAAACGAGGGAGATTCGATATTAGCGCGATAGCGAATAGGGAATCTCAGCGAACATTTGGTGTGTGTGTGAAAAATACAATTCTAAATCGACGTCGGAAACAAAATTTTATAGAAAAGGCGATTCATAAGCTCAAGTGGGGTTTGCGATAAAATAAAATAATTTATAAAATAATGTAAATTATAATTTACGATAAATTATAATTTACGATAAATTATAATATCATTTCGTTTCAATTTTGTTATAGCGAATTTAGGCGAACGATACAAAAGAGCACTTGCTAAAGAAAATATCGCAGTGGCGCGACCGCTCTGTTTTAATATTTTTTATTATAAATTCTTTTGTTCTAATAATTGTAATTAAAATTATTTGTTAGTTTTTTTATAATAATTCTTCTTGTATAAATTTTGATTAAAAATTCACAGGTTCAATTCTATAGTAAAAACTGTAATACTAATCCTAAGAGATAAGAGAAAAAGACAAAAGCGGAATTTCAGTTCAAGATCAGATAAACTGAGCAATTTTGAGAATTGAAATATAAAACAAAGAAGCCACATTCATTATAATCAGTTTGTGTATATAATGATATAATACGTGATAAAGTATTATAAAAATTACCAAGCGCTGAGGCGCGTTGATCTAAAGCCGCGTTTGTACAAGTACTGGAATATCCACATGTACATTTGATGAAAGTAAAAAGAGCATGATCGCCAGTTGAGCTATCGGGTGCCGAGGCAGTTTGAGCCGGAGCACGATGTAGTTCTTACCAAAGCCTCTTATAAAACTAATTCTAGAATTATAGTTGATCTGGAGGTATTCCATTGAACTAAACTACATTTAATGCAGAGTGAAAATCAATATGTGATGTAACAATCATCGATTATGTAGAAGACAATTACAAATGTATGCTACAAAACTATTTGAGTGGGAATATGGAAGAGACAAAATTGGATAAAAGTTTCAGCGTAATAACATGTATATTAATATAAAAAAAATTTAAGTTCATAAAAATATGTTCATTTAAATTAATAAATATTTTTATTGGTCTTACAGTTTTTATAATATAATATATTAGCTAAAATAATGACAGTCTGACTGTAAGATCGATTAAATATTTATTAATTTAATTCAGAACAGTCGACATAAGTACAATTTTTAATTCTAAAATATATTTATAACAAGAAAATCATGAATAATTTAAATATATTTCATATTCCATTAAAATTTTTCTTAAGATAAATTTTTAATAACAAGCGATTAAATTCGAGATCGATTATAATTTATTTCGAGAAAATACATCCCTTTTTTCCGAATTAAATTTTTATAATACTTTGAAAAAATGTGTACTAGACAGACTGCCGAAACTGCAAGTCATGTCAATAGAGGACTGACTAGTTGACTGAATAATATATTTAATTAATGTATGATACGATTCACAGTTAAAATTTTTTTAAAAATAAATTAATTTTTTTCCAAAATTTCGTTTTTTTAATATCATTAACTAAGGCTTTAGAGTGGTATAAAAACGAACAAGCATCGATCCGAAGCACAAAAAAAATTATAAAATCAGTCAGCTTTGTGTAAATACACGAACTGAACCATGTGAATAAATATACAGTAGGTAAATATACAAATAATAGTAAGAGATAGAATATAGGTGAAGGCCGTCCGACATTTTGAAAGAAGAAATAATCCAATTAGCTTGCGATATCTTATAAATATATATCTATAGTCCTAAGAAAATCGCACGAAATAATAATTTATTTTTTCGTTTCCATTCTATGTTACTAGGAATTTACAATCGCGAAATAGTTTTAATGTTTATTTCATTTATTTTTCTATTCAATTATTTTTATTAAAAATAATATATCATTTGTTAGTAGTTAAAAATAAGAACAATACACGTTACGAGTTATTCTCCTTATATTCAGACTACCAATTCCGATACTTTCCTTCTCTTCAGACGAAACCTGACTTGTAAAATAAATAAAAATATTAAAAATAATCTGATCAAGTAAAAGAAGAGAGGAGACGGAGCGTTACACACACACACACACACACGCACGCACACCAGTGTGGAGTTTTGATGCTTTCTCCCATCTGGCGCCTCCCCAGGTTGTGGATAGGGGATGGCTCGCTACAATTGATAGAGGGCACTGAGGAAATAAAATACTCAGGGCGGACAGAAAAAGCTAATAGGGAGGGCCTCCCGAATTTAAGGCCAATTATGACTAATGTTTGGTATAAACAAGGATATACCCCAGGGAGTAACTCCGGCAAGACCGGTCAATCTCCTCACCGATTCCGATAGAGTGCAAGCCTCTATGGTCGGTGGTAGCCCCTCGGATTCTGAGGAGGGCAAATCAAACATAATCATAGATAGTACACTGGGTACTAAAGGAGATGTCATGATGGATCAAGAAACGACGGATCGAGAAATCTCCAACACGCGCAGAAACAATCATCTGGAGCGACTTGGTGAGAAGATCAGCCAATTGTTGGATTTTGTTAAAGATAGACATAATGTGCACAAGACCATTAAGGATCTTGCTCGTTCTATTAATGCCTCATACAAATGCATCAGTATGGCAGAGGATGATCTATTACAGTATCAACGTCCTGGTACACATGAAGTGGGGACTCAGACTACGCCGAGTCTACGCTCTGACACCAAACGAAGCGCAGCAGAAGCGATGGATTCCACTCCTAAAACCATAGGTGGCAAAAGAACGAAAGAACCATCATTGGGCTTAAGGAGACCACTAGAGTCGGTTGGAGTACCTACAGGGAAGTCTGAAGCCAAAGAAAATCAATGTCAGACCATCAAGCGTAAGAAGCCCAAAGGCAAAGATAAAGAATTATCTAGTACACGCAGGCTTAATGGACGAAATAGGCCTAATTCCATTTTGATTAAGGCCAATGAAGGAGCTACATACGCGGAGGTACTGCGTTAAATAAAGAATGACCCGGAGTTATCTCATGTGAAGAATGAGGTTAACAGGATACGCAGAAATGCAAGCGGTGCCCTTGTACTTCAGTTGGAACGGACAGCCAAAGATGCACATGAGTTGGCACGCATTGATGAAACTATGGTTGGACATAGCGCATCCACTATGGTCCTGACTAATCTTATTACATTGGAGATTAAAGATATAGATGAGGTCACTTCAAAGGATGAAGTATTAGAGGCTCTGAGAACACACCTCGAGCTAAAGGAGACTAACCTACTAATCGCTCGTTCCTTGCGGAAAGCTTATGGGGGTACTCAGACGGCGGTGGTGTCTATACCATATAGCCACGCAGCTGAGTTACTACGTGCAGAGCATGTTCGAATCGGATGGGTCAGCTGCAGAGTTCGAAAAAAAAAACAGAAATAAAGCGCTGCTTCAGGTGTTGGCAGATTGGCCATTTAGCGTCCGTGTGCTCGGGTCCTGGCAGAACTAAACATTGCAGGCACGGCGGTGGAAAAGACCATCTATCCAAGCTGTGTAAACGAGCCCTGCTGTTTACTCTGTAAATGTGAAGGAAAAAAGGAGATTAACCATCCAGCATACAGCTATAAGTGCCCGATTACTGTGGAGTTTTTAAACAGACATAAAACATGAGAATACTCCAACTGAATACCAACCATTGCGTAGCAGCTCATGACTTGCTGAAACAGACAATAAAGGAGCTAAGAATAGACATTGCTGTAATCTCCGAACCATATTGGGACAGGGTCAGACCACAGCGCTGGATAAGTGACACAAGCAATATAGCTGCCCTCTGGATTGGTCAAAATAGGCAGGTACTAAAGCAGTCGAGTCATCGGAGCGAATTGATATCCTGGGCTAAAATACAAGAAATATAAGTCTTTAGTGTATATGCTCCTCCAAACTTGATGGACAAGCAGTTTGAAATCCTCGTAGCTAAATTAGTTGATGAAGCCATGGACAAGAAACCATTATTAATCGCTGGCGATATTCACGCGTGATCCACAGCCTGCGGAAGCGCTTCAAAAAATAACAGAGGTAGTATGCTGCTTGATGGCCTTAATTCTCTTCAACTGCACGTGGTTAATAAGGGATTTGAATCCACTTTCATTAGGGGTGATAAACAATCAGTCATTGATGTAACATTCGCCAGTGATGAGTTGATTCAGCGGATCCTTAATTGGAGAGTAAGCGATCTTTACACCCACAGTGATTACAGAGCGATCTTGTATGAGATTGCAGAGAAGAAAGTAAAGAACAAGTGCAATGAGTGGATGCCCACACGGAAATGGAACATCAGATCGCTAGACTGTGAAGTGTTCGCCACTATAATATCAGAAGAGCGTTTAGAATATGGTGCACCAGGCCATCTGGCAAATGCACTCATGAAGCATATCTCTGAAGCATGTGATGCATCGATGACTAGGACTAAGGGCGGATTTAAACATCGTCAATCTGTCTACTGGTGGAGAAATGAAATTGCAGAATTGCACAAACAATGTCATCGCACACGTAGACTTGCCCAAAGAGCCCGCACCCATCGTGATACGTTTAATAGTTTATTTAAAGAAGCACAAAGAGCGCTTGTCAAGGCCATTAAGGCAAGCAAGCGTCGATGCTGGCTTGAACTGTGTGCAGAGGCCAACAATAACTTATGGGGACGACCATACAAAACAGTCATGGCACGATTGAGTAGGGCAGCAATACAACCCACTAGCACGGTATTGATTGATAAGATTATTTCCGCTCTCTTTCCCAATGACACCCATGGGACTGTACTGCGCACGCAACACTCGGACGATACACCTCCTATAACAGAAATGGAGCTACATAATGCTTACGCTAAGACTAGAGACAATGCTGCTCCTGGCCCTGATGGTATCCCTAATGCGGCAGTTAAGTTGGCGATACAGAAGAATCCAGCTATATTTCTAAAAGTATATAATGCTTGTCTTCTTGAGGGTATTTTTCCTGATTGCTGGAAAACTCAAAGGTTAGCCCTGTTACCTAAGGGCAATAAGCTACTTGATGATCCTTCATCATACAGGCCATTGTGTATGCTCGACACGGTAGGTAAAATATTTGAAAAAATAATATGTAGCCGACTGGAAGCATTGACTGAAGGATTGCACGGCTTATCCTCATGCCAATTTGGATTTTGGAAATCAAAATCAATAGTCGATGCCATTAAACTGGTAGTGTGTACCGCAAGAAATGCAATCAGTGGTAAGAGATGGAAAGATGGCACTAAACAGTATTGTGCCATTGTCGCTTTAGATGTCAAGAATGCCTTTAATTCAGCGCGCTGGTCTTCTATTATGAATTCTCTTAAAGAGTTCGGAGTACCTGGTTATTTACAGACTGTCGTGGCCAGCTACTTTGAGAATAGGATAATATTATACCGAATGGATGAAGGCATTGTATCGCATAAGGTTACTGCGGGAGTCCCCCAGGGCTCAGTTATGGGACCTATATTGTGGAATATTATGTATGATGACGTGTTGAGGATTCCACAACCGCCTGGTTCAATAACAGTAGGGTACGCCGACGATATCGCTCTAGTAGTGACGGCTAAGACCCTTGATGAACTTACTGAAAATGCCAATGAGACAATTAGCAACATCAGTAGATGGATTAAGTCGGCTGGTCTACAATTAACGGAGCACAAGACAGAAGTACTTCTTGTCAGCAGTCGTAAGAAGGTAGATAGTATTACTCTTAAAGTTGGTAGCTGCCGCATTAGTTCTGCGTCATCTTTACGATTCTTGGGTGTAGAGCTTGATGCCAGGTTAAGCTTCAAAGAGCATCTAAAGATATCTGGCGAAAAAGCGCAACGAGTTTCAGTTGCCTTGTGTCGGCTCATGCCTAACATTGGTGGCCCACGTCCACCCCAGAGGAAACTATTAGCTTATGTTGTTAATTCTGTCAGCATGTATGCAGCACCAATCTGGCATCATGCATGCGGAATTGATTCGTATTGTGAGCTGGCTATTGCGACCCGTCGTCGCTCCTGTATACGTATTATTAGTGGTTACAGGACGGTATCCACCGACGCTGCTGAGGTACTTGTCGGAATTCTTCCTTTCGATTTAGCTGCAGATGAACTGGCTAGGCTGCACAACATATGTAAGGCCGCAGTGGATTATTTACAAGGTGCTAAAAACGTGGAACGTCATCGTTCTATAGAAATATGCCAAAACGATGGACCGATTCTAGCAAAGGCCGATGGACTTATCTTATCCTTCCAGACATACACAGATGGATCAACAGGAAATACGGGGAATTAGATTTCCACCTAACTCAGTTGCTGACTGGACATGGTTGTTTTAAGTCCTATTTCCACCGCTTTCATCTGGATAATAATGATTTCTGCCCCATCTGTTCGACTTTGGTTGAGGATGCCGAGCATATATTAGTGAGCTGCCCTCGTTTTAGAACACAACGTGAGCACCTGATGAACATCATCAATAAGCCAATAAGACTAGAGAGCATCCTATCAATAATGTTGGAATCTTCTGAAAACTGTAAGGCAGTAGCCAGTTTCGCAAAGGAGGTGATGACCAAACTTAGATATGCCGATAGAAATAGGCGAATGGCCCAGGATGAACCAGGCTAACTGATTCTATTTTAAGATACAGAGGACGAACACCGAACCCCTCGTCACTTGTGTGAATGGGGGATGTAGGATAGTGTCATAAGAAGAGGAGTCGTATAGGCTAACTAACAGCCCCGACAAAGTAATATTCCCGGATAATTCCGGCGGGATGCTGGTTTCGAGAGGCCACTAGTGCAGTCTTCCTGCCTACGCCTAATAAAAAAAAATAAATAAAAAAAAAAAAAAAAAAAAAAACACACACACACACACACATATACAGTCACATTATTTATTAGACATTTTCAGACTACTAAACAGGCTTTTTAAATTTTTAAAAAAATATAAAGTAAAATTCATAACAAGAGCTACTAACTCCGATTGAGCATATATATATATATATATATATATATATATATATATAATATACATATATATGTAATATATATTGTAACGGGGTACTTAATTATGAAACACCCAGTAGAAGTACCCGTTAACAGAGTTAACGAGTTAAATTGTTTAAAACAATTTCTTTAGACCATAGGTCCTTTGCGAATATTTCTTTGTCAGACTGACCTTTTTTATCATGGAAATTATATCAGTAATAATATATATTGATAAATTATTGGTAATCCAGGAAAAGACGGATTAATTATCAGGTACAGGGGGGGAATATTTCTATATTTTGTATTTCTAAAAAAAAAACAAAATAAGATTTATTGAATGAATTAAGAAAATAACTTTCATATTTATTAAATTTCATAAAATTATAATAAATAATATGCTACCCCTACCTAATACGCACTCACGATAGGCTAACGCACGAATCCGCTCACACAGTGCAAGAGAGATAAATTTGTAAGTATAATAGAGAGGCAAAGCAACAAGAGCGCCACCTTACGAAGAACAAGATGTACTACTAAAGAAAACTGTGTGTGCGCTTGCTGCTCTTACTATTCTTACTCTATGTCAATATCTCGCTGTCTCTCTCACATGTTCTGAAGATAATTTATTATATCTAATAGTATTGATCGAGAAAATTAAAGAAAAGAGTAGAGGTAAATAACACTCTACTGAAATTCGAAAATATAATAAGTATGGAAAAATCCACCAACCTTTTTATACGACGCTGGAAATGGAAACAGCCCAACAATGTTAATCTGAGGAAAGCTTGGTGCTTACACGACCGGCCGGTTTATTGCTCCCTTCTAATTATTCGGCAAGCATTTTCTCTTAGCACAACTTCAATTATATTTCGAAATTCAATTCTACACAATACTTTAATCGATCAATTTATTATTTTTGCACAAGAATGGCCACGTATTAATTTTGAAGAAGATTTTTTACTTGTCTATAAGCAAGGTATCTAATAGACTAACTAAATTATATGTTAATTTTTATTCTCCTTCTCTCTCTCTCTCTTTCCCTTTTTACAGCACAGGAATTTCTTTCTATACGTGATAGAGGGAAACTTAGAGAGAAAAATAGAAAGGAAAGAGAGAGATGGAGATAGAAGTATAGTATATTATAATGAGTACTGAAGTTCGTTAGATATATTTTTGAAAAGCTTACCTTTTGATTCAGAGGTGATATTGTTAACATAATTTCTTCTTTTTATTCATTTTGAATAACTAAGTGGTTGTCGTGTGATAGTATTATATTATCAATTGAAATATTATTCTTCTTGATAATATCTTTGAGTTTGACCAAACTATTTTATTGTTGTCTCAAGTAAGGTATCTATTAAGCAAGGTATCTATTAGACTAACTAAATTATATATTAATTTTTATTCTCCTTCTCTCTCTCTTCTTCCCTTTTTCCCTCCGTTTTTCCCTATTTGTTTAAATAATCAACATTTATAGGGTGAAATAACCTATACATGTTACACCCCCCTCCAGACGTTGCGTATTCTACAGTAAAGCAACTCTGCAATAAAACCCGAGTGACAACTATAGGAAATATGGATGGGAAAAAGGAAATAATTTTAGAACTGTATATATATATATATATATATATATATATATATATATAAACAAAATAAATATAGATTTATTATTTATATACACTGACATCCCAACGGCGAAAGGAAACAAATATATACACACGACAATAAACATTTCTTGTTTCTCACCGTTAGGTGTCATGAAGAGAGAGATCTCCCGGGACCTCAACCACTCTTAAGAAACCAGGGCGTTTTCCTTACGAATTTATGGACGTCACAATTAGGACTTTTATCCTCTTTTGTGACGCCCGGAGATCCGCAGAAGAAACACCGGTGGTGCCGGCCGTACCATCCACTAGGGTCTTGGACATAGTACGACCGGAAGTCTTCATCTGGAGTCTCTTTTTTGTTTTTATTCTGCGAAACTCAGGTCGGGTATCTTCTCTACGTGAATTATCCGACTGACTTCCCCTGCCGCGACCAGTAGGGCCACCGGTGGTACACCCTGGTAGTCTACCACTACGACTCCCTCCAGATTGTGAAGCCGCTCTTGATCTTAGCCGCTCATCCGTGGCTAAGTCTGCGGAATCGCGAAGGGAGGAGGGAACACCCTCCCCTAATTGGCGTGCCTCTCCACGGGTACGGAGAAGCTCGGCATACACTCACTCTGCCTCGGCTTCGGCGGCCTTTTGGCGTCCAAGTGATGCCGTAAGCTCCTCCATCCTTTGGAAGAATCAACGTCCCTTTACGATGCTCTACATCGAAACTTTGCCCTTACAATCTTAGAGCCCATCGTGCGAGTCTGCTAGTTTGGTTCTGCTTCGTACGAATCCACCTCAAACTGCTGTGGTCCGTAACGACACGGAAATGATATCCATCTATATAAGGACGAAACTTATCAATAGCCCATATGACAGCTAATCACTCTCTCGGTTACCGAATAGTTTCTTTCAGCATGGGAGAGTGCTCTACTCGTGAATTCCTACACCCGTTCTTGTCCGTCGACTTCCTGCGTAAGGACTGCTCTGATACCACTGTCACTCGCATCTGTTTGCACGGTAAACTAGATACCAAACGACGGTCTAAGCAGGACGGGTGCCGAAGCGATCAATGATTTGATTTTGTCGAAAGAGGCTTATTGTTCCTCGGTCCACTTATAACGATAGTCTTTTCTAGTTAGACATGTGAGTGGTTCGACGATGATAACGAAATCTTTTAGAAATTTTCTATACCACGATGCCATCTCGAGGAAACGTCTAAGTTGCTTCAGGTTTCTCGGTTCCGTGTAGCGCATTACGGGTTCGATCTTCTCGGGATCGGAACGGAATCCCTCACGATTCACGAGAACACCTAAATATTTTGCGTCGGTGTGTCCAAAGACACTCTTTTCTCGATTTACCGTGAGTCCAGCTTCATGTACTCGAGCAAGAATACGACGTATCCAATCTAAGTGTTCTTCGAATGTCTCTGTGGCGATAATAATATCATCAAGATATTAGAAGGCATTCGGCTCGAGGTCTGATCCGATAATTCGGTCTATAAGTCGTGGAAACGACGCTCCAGCGTTAGATAGACCGAAGGGCATCCTTGTAAACTGGAACAATCCCATTCCAGATACCGTAAATGCCGTTATCGGTTTGGATTCCGAATGAAGTGATATTTGATGATACGCACTATTTAGAGCTAAGGTAGAAATATATCTAGCTGATTGTAGTTTCCTTTGAATCTGGTCCATGTTAGGTAACGGGTATACATCGGGTTTCGAAACAAAATTAACTTTTGCAAAGTCGATGCAAAATCTATACTTCCCGTTGCTCTTACGTACCATCACTACCGGGCTGAACCATCCACTTGTGGATGAATCGACAACTCCAGTCTCTAGCATTTCTCTAACTTGATAATGCATCTTTTCTTGTATTTTCATAGAGACTGGATATGCCTTTTGACGTATAGGACGAGCATCTCCTACATCTATTATATGTTCCGCTCACGTTGTACGTCCCAGTGGCACTTCCCCCATAGACAGGATTTTATTTAAGAGCTTCTTCATACGTTGTTGTTTCTGCCGTTAATATCCGCGAGACCAATGGATGCTAACCTTGAAAACTCCATGGTCAGATCAAAACCAATATTTTCTTCTGAGTTTATTTCGCTTACTCGAATAATTTCAGAAGATAAGCCGTCAGTCAATCGCAACGGTGCCAGTCGTTGGATTTCATTACATTTGACTGCGGCAACTTCCATCCTGACCCGTTTATTCGCTACTTTAACCCACAACGAATTATCAATCGGATCATGGATGGTTCCAAACGCTCGTGCGAAATTGGCCCCTACGTTACAATCTACTTCGAGGTTTGGGATCACAGCGACTAACACATTGCGCGTGATACCTGCCAATTCGAACAGCAGTTGAACGTGACCCGTGACGTAAAGCAAAGAGTTCCCTGGGCCTCTAGCACCAACTCCAGACGCTGGGTAGAACTCCCGCTGGCAAGCCGTTAGTAATTGTAGCCCGATCTTGCCCATGACAGTACGAGACGCGCCGGTGTCGTACAATGCACGTATCCGGTACTCAGCAATTCGAACCGAAATCCACCAGCGCACTTCTTCTGGCCGGGCTGCAATTTGGTCGAGATCTAATTCGCCACTGTCATTTTCCTCAGTCGACGGAATTTCCTCAATTGGATCAGGCCTCTCTTCGGTCTGATTAGTCGAGGACGACTGAGAATTCGAGGAAAAAGATCCTCGAATATTTTCGTCTGGGGTCACGTTTCGGTTGCAAGTCGACCTGACCCCTATTGGCCGCCTTGCTTCCCGTTTCCCGAACATTTCGGGCAGTTATAAATGCGGCACTCCATTTCACCACATTTATAACATTTGACTGGGCCGTCCGAACTCTTCTGCTTATGTGGTGGACGGCCCTCCGGAGCTTTGTTAACCTTCTCCGGACTGGTAGTTTTAGTAGACTTCTTCTTAGGGGGTGTTCGATTCCGCCTCCAGGGTTGGCGGTTCGTTTTCGAAGGCCCTCTTCATTCTTCTTCTGGTTTTGGCCTTGGATCACCCTGAGAAGTAGATGGTCTACTAGATGGTCCCACCTGCCCGAATTTGGATTCCAGGCGAGTCAGTAGCTTGCGTATTTCTGCCATGTCAGGATTGATCCTTTGTTCTTGATCAGGATTTTCCTGATGTACAGTGGCAGCTCTTTAGTTTTAGCTCGCCTGGAATTCTGCAATTTATATGCGGCTTCATGCAAAATCGCCTTATCCAGCGAAGGAGGATACTATTGCCAATGGACTTCCTTGACATCCTTCGCTGAATTTCGAGGTGTGCGTTGCGCATCAGTCTATCCAATTGCTCTGTCTCGGGGAGAGGTGGATTTAGGCGATCGAATATCGAGTGGAGACAAGCGATAGAATCACTCGAAGATTCGTTGGCTCCTTGAGTTCGAGTTTCAGCCTCTCTAACCCATTTTCCTCGATATTCTGGACCGGCTCCATACTATTGTTTTGCAGCGGTACGGACTTCACTCCAGGTGATTATGCTTCTTTTTCTTAAAGCGTAGAGCCATAACTCTGCCTTCCCCTTGAATATTTCGGGAAGCGTCGGAATTAATTCTTCATCAGATATTTACGAACTTCTTTGGTGCTCCTCAATCCGGTTGAGGAATAATTCAAGGTCCTGATAGGAATCTTCATAATGGATACCCCATTTGCGGACCACTAGTCTTATATCCCTGTTGGATCCCCCAATGAATTCTAACTTCTCACTGGGTAATCTTCTGGACAGCTTAATCCTCGAAGTACCTGATGGCTTCGAGGAGTTCCCCAACTTCCAGCCACGTTCACGGATTCAAGAACTTGATCGTGGCGTCGAAACACCACTGGCTGCAGGTTGCATGCTGGATGCGTGACACACAAATGTGTCTTATATTTGCACCTTCTTCGTGCAGGGTCGTCGGCCAGTCATGTACTGCTGACCGGTGGGGAACGAACTTGTGACATAGCCAATAATTGGTTGGTTATGGCAGCAATCGCTTCTTTTAACCTCTTTGTTCGGTGGTCTTGAACTGCCATAAACTGCACAATTTCATCCATTGTGCACGGAGGTAGACTGCGAGGCGGGGAATTGGGGATTGCGCTTGACGACAGGGGTGGAGTCATCTGTCCCGACTGTTCTTGTGGAAGGAGTAGGCCTCCTGTAGTCGTCTGCTCATCCACACCAGGCTGGATGATCAGATCCACCCTCAAGCAGAATCTAGAGGCTTCAAGATTCCGTTGGACCTCTTCGTCATGCTCCGTTGAGTCTAGCCAGGAGGGATCACCCTGGGTAATAATCCTTTCAATGAAGGATTTCCTGGCTGACTCATGCTTAAGGAAAATACGATCCGGATCTTCTTCTGTTTCTTCGACAAAATCATCCTGGTCATATTCTCCCTTCAGCCATTGGTTTATTCTGCGAAGCCGGTCAAATATAGTACCATCGCTTCGCAGAGACAGCTGATGGAGGTAATCATCAACTTCACCTCCCGCTAAATATAAGCACCATTCGTGGACCGGAGTCGACGTTATTTTAGGGAAGGGAGAGGTTGATCGTTTGGCCATGTTGTAAAAAAAAAGAAGAGATACCTAGTTACAGTTATAAATGTAGAGGATAACTCAAACTATGTTGCTTTTCTTTTTGTAGAGGAACCTGCTAAAAAAATAGGTGCTCTCTATAAGCTAAAGGAAAAAATAAAAATACAATATAAAATATTGTAGTAACACTGAGGTGTTATCCTGGGCTTGATTTTATTGTATTTGGTTATTAATGGTAGGAATTAATGTCTCCGTCCCTTGAGAGGTATCAATTCCTACTATATCCAAATATTATTAATTTGATAAAATAGAAAAAAACAATTCACGAAATAGTTAATAAATAAATAAAATAAAAACACATACAATAAAAAAATAAAAAATATATATATTAAGCCGAGGAATAATGAACGCTTAACACTTCTGCCTATTCGACTTTTAAAAGATGAAACTAGGCTCAGGCTCTGTTAAAATATCAACAACAAAACACACACAAAAAAAAATTAAAACTATCTTTATTCCCCTAACTTTCTGTAGAGAGTCACGTCACGCACTCTTTACACTGTTAATCTTGTGCGATGGATATTTTAAAACGCTAACACAAATATGCTTATTTACCGGCTACGGGTGCGACACCTAGTCGTTAAGGAGGGTAGACCCTGTATATTACCTGATATAATAAAAGGCACACTTACCTTTGTTTATCCTGGAAATTATATAAGTAACAATATATATTGATAAATTATTGGTAATCCAGGAAAAGACGGATTAATTATCAGGTACAGGGGGGGGAATATTTCTATATTTTGTATTTCTAAAAAAAAACAAAAGAAGATTTATTGAATGAATTAAGAAAATAACTTTCATATTTATTAAATTTCATAAAATTATAATAAATAATATGCTACCCCTACCTAATACGCACCCGCGATAGGCTAACGCACGAATCCGCTCACACAGTGCGAGAGAGATAAATTTGTAAGTATAATAGAGAGGTAAAGCAACAAGAGCGCCACCTTACGAAGAACAAGATGTACTACTACAGAAAACTGTGTGTGCGCTTGCTGCTCTTACTATTCTTACTCTATGTCAATATCTCGCTGTTTCTCTCACATGTTCTGAAGATAATTTATAATATCTAATAGTATTAATCGAGAAAATTAAAGAAAAGAGTAGAGGTAAATAACACTCTACTGAAATTCGAAAATATAATAAGTATGGAAAAATCCACCGACCTTTTTATACGACGCTGGAAATGGAAACAACCCAACGATGTTAATCTGAGGAAAGCTTGGTGCTTACACGACCGGCCGGTTTATTGCTCCCTTCTAATTATTCGGCAAGCATTTTCTCTTAGCACAACTTCAATTATATTTCGAAATTCAATTCTACACAATACTTTAATCGATCAATTTATTATTTTTGCACAAGAATGGCCACGTATTAATTTTGAAGAAGATTTTTTACTTGTCTATAAGCAAGGTATCTAATAGACTAACTAAATTATATGTTAATTTTTATTCTCCTTCTCTCTCTCTCTCTTTCCCTTTTTACAGCACAGGAATTTCTTTCTATACGTGATAGAGGGAAACTTAGAGAGAAAAATAGAAAGGAAAGAGAGAGATGGAGATAGAAGTATAGTATATTATAATGAGTACTGAAGTTCGTTAGATATATTTTTGAAAAGCTTACCTTTTGATTCAGAGGTGATATTGTTAACATAATTTTTTCTTTTTATTCATTTTGAATAACTAAGTGGTTGTCGTGTGATAGTATTATATTATCAATTGAAATATTATTCTTCTTGATAATATCTTTGAGTTTGACCAAACTATTTTATTGTTGTCTCAAGTATCTTCCTGGTAATATTTTTGTTTTACATAAACTCGGAAGAGTTTGTATGGTTACTTGAGGAAGACATATAGATTCTGTGATTCTACTTTGGGTTGTGAATTTCGGCGTCGGCGTTTGAGGTTCGTAAATTTACTAAACTATTCTATTCCTTCAAAAATTCATTAAATAGTGGTTGTTTGAGACTTATATAAGAAAACGCGAATAGTTAATTCATTTAAATATTAAATTGGTTATAACGGGTTAAGAGTGTGAGAGAGATAACACGAAAATAGCATAGGTTTGTATAACATAAGAGTAACAAGCACGCGCTCATAATTTGGAAGTAGTTATTCCGAGTCTCCGTAAAGCGGCGCCCTTGTTACTTAGTCTATCTAATAGATCTATAAATATTCTCTCTCGCACCCTATGTGATCGTAATGCGCGCTAGTATAGCGCGGATGCATAATAGGTAGGGATAGGATATTATTTATTATAATTTTATAAAACTTATAATAAATCTAAAGATATTTTTATTTAAATAAATAAGTTTTTTTTCCTTTTTTCCTTGTCCAGCGAAACTTTGAAGCCTCTAGGCAGCGCTTGAGAGTGGTGATGCCCACCCAACTAGTATGGTAGAACAGACGACTGCAGGGAGCCTATAGTACAGCATTCGGGGCGTATGACTCCACCCCCATTATCAAGCACAATGCCAACCGTCCGTGCACACAGCAACCCTTCAGACATGATGAAAATAATTTCTTGCCGGACAAACCGAACGGCAAAACAGATTGGAGGCACCGTTGCGATTGATTGGCGGCTTAGCTTCTGAAATTATTCGGGTAGGTGAGATAAACTCAGAAAAAAATACTGGTTTTGATCTGGCCATGGAGTTTTCGAGGTTAGCATCCATTGGTCTCGCGGATATATCGCGTAGGGGATGTGCGCCCTATACATCAAAAGGCTTATCCAGACTCTATGAAAATACAAGAAGAAATGAATTCTCAAGTTAGAGAAATGATGGAGACTGGAGTAGTCGAACCATTCAGTGGTTAGTCAAGCCCAGTGGTGACAGTAAGTAAATGCAACGGGAAATATAGATTTTGCATCGATTTTCGAAAATTTAATTCAGTTTTGAAAACTGATGTATACCCGTTGTCTAACATGGATCAGATTGTAAGGAAGCTACATCAGCTAGATTTATTTCTACCTTTGATCTGAGTAGTGCGTACCATCAAATACTACTTCATCCGGAATCCAAACCGATAACGTTATTTAAATTATCCGGAATGAGATTGTTTCACTATATCAGAATGTTCTTCGGTCTATCTAACGCTGAAGCGTCGTTCCAACGACTTATAGACTGAATTATTGGACCAGACCTCGAGCCGAATGTCTTTTCATATCTTCACGATATTATCATCGCCATAGAGACATTCAAAGAACACTTAGAGTGGATACGTCGTGTTCTTGCTCGAGTAGATGAAGCTGTACTCACGATAAATCAAGAAAAGAGTGTTTTCGGACACACTGATGCAAAATATTTAGGTGTTCTCGTGAATCGTGAGGGATTCCGTCTCGATCTCGAAAAGATCAAACCCGTAATACGATATATGGAACGAAGAAACCTAAAGCAACTTAAACGTTTCATCGGAATGGCACCGTGGTATAGAAAATTCTTAAAGGATTTTGCCACCATTACCGAACCACTCACACGTCTTTCTAGAAAGGACTGTCGATATAAATGGACCGAGGAACAGCAAGCCTTTTTCGATAAGATCAAATCAATCATTACTTCGGCACCCGTGTTGCATAGACCGTTGTTTGATATCCAGTTCACCGAGCAAACAGATCGTAGAAGCGTCCCATAATATGTCGGACGAGAAACTCTTCGAGTTGAACTTCTGACAAAACACGACGCCACATATTTCCACTGGATACGCTCCGGCTCTATTAATGTTCAGAAGAGAGCTAACTCTGCCAAGTACTCTCCGCCGCAGCCAGGATCAAACTACAACGAAAACTCAACAAAAAGAAAGAGAGAGTTTTTGGCTATTGAAAATGAATAAATTGAGAGAACTCCAAGAGGCCGCTAAGATACAAGTTCAAGGACAGCAACATCGCCTAGCAGATTATTATAATGTCAGGCGATGTCCTTCTCTCTACCAGGTGGGCGACCTAATATAGAAGAAAAATCGTGTCATCGATAGCTCAAGGGGTCATGTCCAAATTAGCCCCTTAATACCTAGGTCCTTTTGTTAGAGTAGAAAAGAAAGGGACTAATACGTACGAGCTGGAAGATTGTGATGGCCGGATTGAATAATTAGTTCATGCTAAACACCTCAAACCGTACGTTCAACCTAAGGAAAGCGATCTCTTGGAGACCACCTGCACACTGGAACCAGAGGTTGAGGTTCTTCTAAAACCACCGCTACAGCCAGAAGAGGAGGTTGCTTCCCAACCACTGCTGGATCGCGAACAGGCTAAAAGGAACCCGCCTGATGTGCGAGAAACTTCACCAGCGGGTGAAGTTTCTAATTCGACGTCCTCTACGCGGGATGAGCTCGAGATACTTGTGACGCGTTAGAATTCATCCGCGGTAGGCAGCGAGGTCGTCCGCCGAAAAATAAAACAGCGATCCATAGGCCTTCATATCGAATTATGGACTCCTCTCGCAGAAAGGATCCTCCAGAGCGAAGGCCGTGGAAGGAGAAATAGTTCTCTCCATCCCTTTAATACAGTTTGTCTTTTCCTTTTTGGTACAGATAGACAAACTTATGAATCCAGGCTTCATGACCCAACTTAAAGAGCTGTTGGTAGGTAACAGGATAGCTCTCTCCGTAGTTAAACGGGGACAGAGAACTTCTCATTCCATTCCAACGATCTTCTTTATTCCGGACACCTCCTCCGAAGTAATAGCAGAATTGGTGGAGGATTCGGATCCGGACGAGGTGGGATATGTTCCTTTGGGGACACCCTATAACCGGTCTACCTACTCTCGTCCGAAGGGTCAAGAGACTCTGGAAGAATTTCAAATATCTGGAAGAATCTCAGACTACTCCTACCGGTGCGGAAGCTCCGAGGTAAGAGGGAGTCCGTTTGGATAAGGGGAACCAGGAGTCTGGCCATCCCGAGGCCACCTTCTCTCCTCTCCAAGCGGCACTCCGGGTCAAGAAGGAGTGAAGAAGGGGGCCAAACCCAGTCCTGCAGAGGAGCGATGGGACGAGAAGAGGCCCGTAAATCGCAATCCAACACTCCAGAGGTAATGTCCTTAGGAAAAGAGGGGACAACACAACTGGGCCATTCAAGAATCGGTTGTTTGTCTTTTCCCTCTGAAGCAAGAGCTTCAGGATCTGGAACAAGCGAAAAGAAGAGTCCTACTTCCCCGTGACTCCTAATCAACGTCTATACCGCGACTCGTAATCAACGTCCTAACTCCCCTCCAAAGAATGTAGAGAAACCTTTTGGCAGCCTTAAATGACCATAAAGATAAGGCTAAGGCTACCAAAAGACAGAAATCCGTATCCTCGAACTCTGAGAGGAATTACGGGTCAGAAGAAACGATTACCTACAAGTCGGACCTGTGATCTCCTAGGCGTTAGAGGAATTGAAAGAGTTAGTCAGGGCTCGGGAAACTTTCCTGAGCCTACACTGGATGTCACTAGGGAAACTAAGTGCCTAAATTGTGACGTCCATAAGCTGCTCCGGAAAACCGCCTTGGTTTCTTAATCACTACAAAGATACAGGTTCCGGGAAATAACTCCATTTTTTTAATATAAAAAATTATTATTTATTATTATCATAGATTGTTATTTATTTTAATATATATATATATATATATATATATATATATATATATCTGGTGTTTTTATAAAAATTCTCTTTTTTTCTCTTTATTCAAAATATCCCTTTCTTGGATTATTCATTTATACCTTTCTATATTTACACCTTGCAAGTTCGCCTTCGCTCCTTTTTCTCCGCTCCACATCCGGTAAGTAAAGACGCACGCGCAGCTAGCTCTTTTCAATTGCACCAAGGTCCACCAGCCCCGACTAGAGAGAGGCGATCACCACCGTCGACACCGAGAGGCCAGCCTACTGAAAGAGAAGGAAGGACGGCGACCTGACTCTACGTTCCTCCCGGTACGAGTACCTGTCCGACCGACAGATCGAGAACGGCGCAAGCGGCAGCAGCCGAAAACAATGATGGAGAGGTTGACTTGCTACTTGGTATTGATGACCAACACATAAAAGTTCGTTTTAAAGAAGCCAACACCCTTAAGTACGATATCATTGATGGCAAGGACATCTTAGCCAAATTAAAGTAACAATAGACTTTGTCAACGCTACCTGTCATACACTACGCAACATAACTAGGCACTTATGGTACTTCGGCACCTATTAACTTGCAACACAATAAATATCAGAGCACAATTATGGCAATCGTTGCAGTCAGCTGATTCGTTCAGCAGCTTCGCTAAAGCTCGAACGAGTGCTCGAGGAGCTGATACCGGTGCCGAGTGAAAAGCTCCAGCTGGCACAGATGAAACAGTATCGGATCGACGTGCAAGGGCACCGTCCTATGAAATAGCATCTCCATCGAATACCCAATAGGCTGTTCAAGCAGATACATGATGAAATAGACCGAGTGCTGGCGGAAGGAATAATAGAGCCATCTGAAAGCGCGTTGACTAGTTGCCCAGTTATAGACGGAAATATCCATTTTTGCATCGACTACCGGGTGGTAAACCAAATAACGATAAAGAACGCTTACCTGCTGCTACACATGGACGTTCTTCTCGACAATTTCAGGGACGCTCGGTATCTATCAAAGATAGATTTTAGTCAGGTTAATTTGGAAGAAAGCAGCAAAGATGTAACCGCCTTTGCAGTCTGGCAAAAAGGACTATTTCAATACAGGAGACTACTTTACGAGTTTACCAACGCTCCAGCATGTTTTCGAAGTAGCTTGGACCTCATTTACAGGCCGCAAAGAGCAAGTCGAAGACGCGGCCAAAAACTCCAGGTACTTCCGAAAGGGATGAGCAAGACAAAATAATTATCTCGATGAAATACAAAAACGATAACGGAACACACAAAAAGAGTGTACATGAAATGGCCCAAACTAATAAGGAAACCCGGATCGATACTAGTTATAACATACCCCTGTCTCGTCTATCACAAACAATCCTTACCACCTCCGACGCATATCGTGAAGATAAGATAATACCGAATTACGAAACGGTACAATATAAAATGGCTATAAATAAAGGTTATAAAATGAAAAAGCATGAAATAGCACAACAGGAAGAAGATCAACAACATGAAATGGCGACGTACATACATCCCGCCAAGGACAAACAAATAATACCAGCATTGATGGATTTATAAGTAACCACCCCCAACTTCATGCCTCCCACGTAGCCGGATCCGTCCACGAAACCATTTCCAGTTTTAGGCAGCATCTTCACCAAAATCAAGGAACCACAAATGACAAGGTACACATTAAGTTTGTAAAAGGCTCGTGGGCTGCAAACAGCGAGAACACCGCAAACAATGTATGCGAAAATATAAAAGGCGCCATAGCTGGTTGTTCGAACATCGGTGCAGAGGGGCATAAATACTTTGCCTGCCCACAGCGGCGAAGTAACAAATTTTGCTACAGATGTGACAGGCCAACGCGTGACGTGCACGCGGTATCCGGAGAAATTAACCCCTGTCGCTTCATCTTGGAAGGGGAAGAGCAACAGCGCAGCGCAGTCGAAGAGGGAGAACACGACGCACCAGGCGTCCAACGATATGGTGGTAGAAAAAGGTGTGGTGCAGGCCAGAGCTGGAGAGCCAGCCAACCCATTCACGGTTATATGAACGTTAAAGGAGGTCGCTTGTATTCTTGTCAACACAACACAGCTCATCATGATTATCATGCCCGGATCAAGTTTGTATTTAAACAAGTGGGATACGTCTAATCACCCACAATAGGCTCAAAAGCAAAAAAAAAAAACAAATAAGGCCACACAAATAGAATCATCCTTACTGTATCGCCGTGCTCCCTTTCCGCAGATAAAGCCCTAAAATATCCCCATGGGAATAGAAGAAGGACGTCCAATACCATTCACAAGGGTAACATATATAGAGGGTAACGTACAAATATAGAGTGACGTTAAGGGATAAACGCGATGTAGAACATACTTACAAATGCACTGCAATAACAAGTCTTGCGATGGTGCAACATCGGCGGGCAAGACAAATAACTGCAAAAGCCCATAGAAGTGAGCAACGATGGCTCTTTCATAAGGCAAGCACTTTTCGGTCATAATTGGCTTTCTAAGTAAAGAAATGCCATTAAGTGGTCCACCCACGCTGTCCCTGATGCGATAAAAATTGACGCATACCACTAAGCTACAAATGTATTTCAGCAACATCCATCGCCAATGACGAACGCAGAAATATTAAAGAAAAAGAAACCATAGAGAAGACAACTGTCGATAACAGAAAAAGTAGAAGAAAGAAGAGTGCAAACTCACAAACACACACACGCTTATCCGAATACAATAGATTATAGCGTAGAGTATAGAATAAGTAGAAAATAAGTCATTTAATTTGTTTTGAATCAATAAGATTAGAGATAGCCTAGGAATAACGAAACAATAGAGTAGTTAGCCATTAAACATATACTAATATAGAATAAGCCTACAGGGTAGAGAACACACACAGAATTTTGGTTCATACAGAGATACCACGAGTCGAATAAGACACCTGTTAAATACTAATGTAAGCACATGGTAGATAAAATTTTCTTTTTTTGTTAACACTAATGCTAGTACCGAGCGCATCGTCAGAATAATTTTCTTGCTTTAGTTTTTTCTGTTTTTCCCCATTTTTCCCTCTTCTCGATTTCACAGTATCACAGCGCGACAACTATCAATATAAAGACGTTACGCGTCCCCACGTCAGTTAGGAGGGGGGATTCGTGACCGTCCGAATTGGTGGTCTCGAATTATGCGCATGTAGCAAAACCGAGTGAGAACGCGCGTAGATACAAGTTATCGCGAAAGGTCGCGAGAGTGCGCGTCGAGCGCGATAAGAAGTGAAAATGAAGAGAAAGCGCTTCTAGAGAGCGAAGTTCGCCTTCGCTCCCTCTTTTTCGGTCGATCTTCGGTAAGTGCAGACGCACGCGTAGCCAGCTCATACCAATCGCACCAAAATCCACCAGCCTCTACTAGAGAGAGGCGATTACCACCGTCGGGACCGAGAGGCCAGCCTGCTGAAAGAGAAGGAAGGACGGTGACCGGACTCCACGTCCCTCCCAATACACCCGTACGAGTACCTGTCCAACCGATAGATCGACAACGGCGCAGAGCGGCAGCGACGAGCAGAGAGAGAGAGAGAGAGAGAGAGAGAGCCTACAGCAACGTCTTCGTCAACTTGTACACGGCAAGTAGTTTCGTATTCACTAATGAGAGACAAGGCGCCATCCCTGCTGACACTACAGCATGGTCTGTGCCCGAAGAGCGCCAAGTGGAACACCACCGTAGGCATATCCGAGTCTTCGTTTCTTTCCTCCCATTATGTACCCCTCGCGTGTGTTTGAGATTTCCTATTTGCATTGCGAAGCCCGCTTCGAGTATCCTCCTCCAAATCCTACCACTCCTGTACTTTTGAGGTCACCTTCCAGAGATGACGTCTACGGCAACAATTGGTATATAACCGTCGTGAACGCGGTTATAAATATATATATCTATATACACACCAACTTATATATGATCAACATATATTTGATCCGGACCGGTGCATTTAAACTCCGCGCATAAACTGAATCGGTAAAAATTGTTCCTCTATATTGGTACAACCTTTCTTGATGTCCGTGTCAAATTTCAACGCCATATCTCCATTAGTGCGTGTTTGTCAGCTGTTCGTTTACGACGCAAAAAGTTTGGAAATATTGATTATGGACACATGGTGCGGTCCCCGAAGCGAATTTTTGAGTTTCGGAAAGAGGAAAAAGTCACGCGGAGCCAAATCTGGCGAATGAGGTGGCTGAGCGATGACTTTCATTTCGTGTTTGGCCAAAAAATCATACACAATCATGCTGGAATGTGCCGACGCATTATCGTGGTCAAAAAACCATGAATTGTCTGTCCATAAATCTGGTTGTTTATGACGAAATGCTTCACGTAAATGACTCAAAACGGCCAAGTAGTACTCCTTATGGACCGTTCGACCTCCTGGATTGAATTCATGGTGAACTACCCCATTACGGTGAACTACCCCATGTAATCGAAGAAAACGATGACCATCACCTTGATTTTCCGTGGATGAGCGACTTGTATGAGGCAAGTTTTCGACGACTTCACGACTTTCACTAAATGCTTTGTATGACTCAAATACTTGCGTTCGCGAAAAAGTAGACTCTTCAAAACACTTCTGCAACATTTTCAACGATTCCGTAGCCGTAATTCCATTGGAGACACAAAATTTCAAGCAAACTCGTGCACCAAATTTTTTTTCGATAGTCAATATCGCCAGGCAAGCATTTTGCGTCGTAAACAAACAGTTAAGAAATTTATATTGTGACGAATGTCACAAGGCGCCCGCGTCGACTTGTCCAGGAAACGAAGACGATGTGCGTGCCATTCTACGACGAGGAAAACCTCAAGGCGCTCGCGCGAGTCATCGCGCCTTGTGCTCAGCACCGTCCCCTTACCTCACCGCTCCACAAGCCGCACAGTCGTCTGTGGAGAGACAGTGATGTTATGTTACGACAGTACAATATGATATAAAGGTATTACGATACCTATCACTTGGCTACGCGCGATATATACATGTTATTACGAATGAACCGCGAAGCTATATATTCGGTAGATCGCGGCGCGCGGGTGCGGAGGCGGGTCAGGACCTAGCTATACGCACACGTGAATATAACAATAAAAGCAAAAGGCTACTTGCCGCCGACGACGATGATGCTGTCGCTAGCGCTCGCTGGTGCGGTCGCCGACGCTCGCTGGTGCTGTCGCTGGCGCTCGCTGATGCTCGCCGGTGTCGGGGCGACCGGGCGCGCGCTCTCTCTCTTGCTCCTGGCTGCTGACTTGCGCGGTTCCGTGTGGCTGCGGCTCGTAGCCGCTGATGGCGTCACTGGGTCACGACGGCACACGTATGATAACGCGTACACGCTTCCTCGGAGCTTTCGCTCACGTTCCGGGGCGTGTCCTCTCCTCGTCGACACCGATGCGCTTGCAGGGAGTTTGCACGAGGGCAAACTTGTAACACGTTACCGCGAAAGGCGCAAAAACTGCGGCTTTAACTCTATGATTCGCAATACGATCGAGAACGGAAAATACCACGGTATTTTAAAGCGGGACGAAATAAAGGTGCGTCGGGAACGAAAAGAAAAACGTGTAAGTGTAGAACTACGAATGACGAAAGCCAACTCAAGAACGCGAATTGACGAAGGTCAAATCGAGAATGCGAAGTTCGTTCCGAACTTCTTACTTCCTATAACGCTTCTAGCGCCCTCGCGGCTCGCGCGTATCGTTTCGCGGACACGCCCGAACACTCGCGGTTTCACACGAGCGCTCTCACCTACAGCCGCCATTCGGGCGGTTACAAACTCCCCCTCCCAAACCGCAGGGGGGGCGCGTGATCGCGAAAGGTTGTGAAGGGTGTCGGTACGCGAGACGCGAACGTCGTATATGTACTTCGGGGAACATGGTGGGGACTAACACCTAGGTTGACTACATACGGTGAGGGATCATACATTCTTTGACAAAAACACGGTAGGGGAACAATACATGGTTTAGGCAAAAAAAAAAAAAAATGACGACCCTGGGTTTATCCTTCGCATGGGTATAAACGAGAAACAAAAAAAAAGTAATTTAGGATAACGAAAACGAAAAATGTGATTGCACCCGCTGGTGCGGCGCTTGGTCGTCGGTTGCTCGCTGTGACTCGATATAATTCTATTTATTTTTCCTATTACTACTTCCCTACGTCTAATTATAAACTAAGCCCTATTCTAATCTATTGCTGACGGGACTTATCCTAGAAAAATATAGATTATTATTAGGTGACGCAAAAAAAACTATAACTAATATTAATATAAATCCTGTCCTAGCTACGTAATCCGGTTTCTAACGCTCGCTTCTGTGTTTTTCTTGCAATCATTTCGCTTTCTTTCTTGCTATTCTCTTCTTCTTCTTCTGCTTGTCGCATGTTCGCTGAAAAAATTGTCGTCGTTAGTGACGTTCCTATTATCGGGGTTGATACGGCGTTGGTGGGGCGAGCAAGTAGCCTAGTTACTATGGGAGCCATTGTGCGCTCTTCCAACTGGTGCTATTGCTGTTGTCCTCACCCACCGACGCTGTGCCATCAGTGTATCTCGGCTGAGGGATTGGCTCTAATATCCCTTTCTCTTTCAATTTTCCGGATGATCCCTTAACACGATTCGCGCTCACTCCATATATAATTTCGCTGAGAATTGGCCTGGGCCTGATGACAGGACATGGTTGCGTCGACATACCATGTCGTCTACTTCAAATGTTTCCGCTCGGCGACCCTTGTTGTAGTATTTTGCCTGTTTTTGACTTGCGGTGCTCAGATGTTTTCTTACCAGATTGTGGATGGCGGGCAATCTTTTCATGCGATTTTACCATTCCAGTGATGTTAATGTTTGCACCTGCAGTATTGAACCTTGAGACTGACGATACGTCGGCATTTTTCAGGGATTCCGGCCAAAATTTAAAAATGCCGGCGACGTCTGGGTGCTAACATGCACTGCTGTGTTTACTGCAAACGAAAACTCTGGGAGGTGGATGTCTCAGTTAATATGGTCGTTTTGGACAAAAATCGCTATCATGGTTTTGATGACCCTGTTTACTCTTTCTACAGGGTTGGCCTGTGCGTGTTACGGCGCAATGAATTAGTGTACTATACCTAATTCCGCGAGTTTGGTCTTTAGCCAGTTGTCAGCAAACTCGGTACCATTATCCGAAATTAGGTATTTCGGGCAACCCCACTTGAAGATGATTTGCTCGTCTAGTGCCCGAGTGATCGCTTGGCCATTTTCTTTCCGCAATGGGCGTATCTCGATGTATTTGGTGAAAAGATCTTGGAACACCAAGAGATACTTATGTTGTCCCTTACTGGTCGGGAACGGGCCCATGATATCTGCGGCTACACTGCTCCAGGGACCTTCGATGTTTCGTTGCGACATCAAGCCCGTGGGTCCTCTCTGCGACACTTTGTGTATTTGACACTCAGGGCAGTGTTTCACATGTTTGTTTTTGTCTCTTTTCATACCTGGCCAGTAGTACTGCTGGCCGACTTTGTGAGTGGTTTCATCCACTCCAAAGTGCCCTGAGGTCAGAGTGTTATGACACTCATGGAGGACGCGCTCTCTGTCGTTAGAGGGTACCACGAGCTTCCAGTCATCCTGGTCGTGGCCTAGCGCTTTCGCAATGTTATTTGGCCGATGTTTATACAAACGTCCATCTTTGATCGACCAATCGGGATATAACTCCGTATGTTTTTGGATCTCGGCGCTTTTCTGCCGGTACCAGTCGTCCATTTCAAGGGTGGTGAGGGTTGCGGTAGAGGACTCTGGGTGTTGAGGGGGCCTTGATAGGGCGTCTGGTACATGATGCAGTGCTCCCTTTTCCATGTTCCATGATGTAGTGCCCCGATTTCCATGTTGTATGCTCGGAGTGCTGTTGCCCATCTGGCTAAACGTCCTGTGGGGTCTTTCAATGTGTGTAACCACTTAAGGCTACTGTGGTCAGTTATCACCGTAAACTTCTCGCCGAGTAAATACCCGCGGAATTTTTGTACTGCCCATAGGACGGCTAGACACTCCTTCTCGGTGACGGTATAGTTTGCCTCAGCTGGTGTCAATGTCCTGCTTGCGTAAGCAATCGGGTGCTCTTCGCCGTGGTGGTCTTGGCTTAGCACTGCGCCTAGAGCATAATTGCTCGCATCGGTTTGCAAGACATACGGTTGATTCTGCACGGGGCGCGCTAGCACAGGCGCTTGCGTCAACAGGATTCTGAGCTTGTCGAAAGCTTCCTGTTGCGCTGCTCCCCAGTGCCACTGGATGTTTTTCTTCAATAATTTGGTGAGGGGCAGCTTGATTTCCACTAAGTTCTTTATGAACCTAGCGTACCACCCGACCATGCCTAGGAAGGCCCTCAATTGTCGCAGGTTGGTAGGCCTTGGGTATTCGCTTACTGGGCGAATTTTGTCGGGGTCAGTATGCAGACCGTCCGTGTCTACGATGTACCCTAGGTACTTGACCTCCGGGCAGCAAAACTCGGATTTCTCCTAGTTTATCTGTAGGCCTATCTCGTTCAAGCGGGTGAGGACCGCTTTCACCTCGCAAAGGTGCTGCTCGAAGGTCCTCGTAGCGACAATAATATCGTCCATATAAACGAAGACGTTCGGTTGCCACGCTGGCCCGAAAAGAAGGTCCATATCTCGCTGGAACGTGGCCGGGGCGTTCGTTAGCCCATAAGGTAGTCTCGTATATTGGAAGAGGCCTTTCTGCGGGACCGCAAAGGCGGTGACCTCTTTACTGCTCTCCTGAAGAGGAATTTGATGATAAGCCTGACTGAGATCTATTTTAGTCAGGTACCGCGCGTCACGCAAATTGTCCAGCAGGACATCCATATGCGGAAGAGGGTATGCGTCCTTTTTAGTGATGGCGTTGACTGCCCGGTAGTCAATGCAGAACCTTATTTTTCCGTCCTTTTTAGGGACGATTACTGGGCAGCTGCTCCACGAGCATTCTGACGGCTCTATAATACCCTCCTCGAGCAGTCAGTCAATTTCTGCGTGAGCCTGCTGAAGGAGTTTATCCGGTATTCGCCGGAGACGCTGTTTGATGGGACGGTGCCCCTGGGTGTCAATGTAATGGGGCTGCATGCGCGCCAGTTTCAGCGTTCCGGTATTTACCGGTATTAGGTGCCATAGCACTCGGTCTATTTCTTTTTTCTCTGCGTCCTTTAATTGGGCTACCCCGTTGACGGCTGTGATAGCCGTGATAGCTTCAGGTGAGTAACGGTGTTGGGTGACGAAACGCCTGATGATTTTCTTAGGCGTGTGCCACGTAGCGTCTGCAAAGTTGATGGTCATCTTTAGCGACGAAAATATATCCATGCCAAGTATCATGGCGTATTTCAAGGAGGCCGATACCTTGAAGCGGGCTTTAAGCCGTTGGTTGTCGATCGTTAGTAACAGATCGACCTCGCCTTCGTCAGGACATACCTTGCCGTCCGACATCTGCATATAGGAGCGCACCGGTATAATAGCTGATTTTACCAGCTTGCCGGAACCAGGGCCTACGTAGCATTTCCGAGTGCCAGGATCGATCAGCGCTGGAAATATTTTCCCCACCAGCTCAATGTTGAGGAAGAATCTATTTTCTTCCTCGGGTGCCTTGATGTTGGAATGTGTGTGAGTTACGTCCCTGGCTTTGGGGCAGTCGAATTCGTCGTCTGTGATATTTGGAGTCGTGTTGTAGGGATTCTCGAGTTCGACTCCAGCATCCTCGTCCCTTACTCGTTTCCCGAGCTCTTCTGTGGGCTGCAGTGGGGACAATTCAATGTCGAGACATTGTCTCGCCACAATTACAACAATAGACTTTCCGTCTATCCGGGCATCTGTCTGCCCAGTGCCCTGGTTTCTTACAAGTCCAACAGGGCCTGTCGTCCTCCCGCTGCGGTCCATTTCTAGAACGTCGTCCGTTCTTTCGTGTCGGGGAACGATATTCCTGGTCTCGCCTGTCAGGCGATCTGTACGAGCGGTACTTATGATCATCTCTATTAGGCGATCGGTACTGTCGGTCAGGTGTTCTCCTTCTCGGTGATTCTTGGTCTCGGTGACGTGGGGGACTTCGCGAGGGGTATCTGTGTCGGTATGGTGGGGACGGAGAGGGGTTGCTTGGACATGATGCCGATACAGGTGAGGGGTATCTGGATGAGGGGGGTAGTCTTGTATGGTAGGGGGACGGTGACGGATACCGTGGCGATGGACTTCTTTGTCGCCTGCTCTCTTCTGTTCATTTTGCCGTTGTTTCCCTGTTGACTATGGGGGACGGACTATCTCTTCGGGTGTCTCTCCGTGAGTTGTGGGAATGCGATCGTACCCTGTCGCCCCTAGTGTCTGTTGAGGCGGATGGTTCACTTATCGTAACCGTTTTCTTCGGGGCCGTGTTTTTATCGTTATCGATTGCCGCCAGTCTCGATCGTTTAGTCTAGTCTTTCCGACGGAGAGCAGGCCGCGATACTCACCATGCATTCGTCTTCTGCCGTTGGCTCTTTATATCGCTTTGTGAGCTCGCTCTTCAGCTCAATTTGCTGGCCCAGCAATTGCAGCTCGTCGATGGACTGGAACTCGTTTCTATTGATCTTTTCCATATACGATGGATGCAGGTTTCTATATATCCTGTCGAGCTGTGCTTCCAGTGTCAGTGCAGGTGCCATTTTATCTAGCAGGACACGTATACCTCTGAGGTAAGAGCCAATGGGCTCTTTTGAGCCTTGCGTTCTGTCACGCAATTCCTCTTCGAGGCGTAGAGTGTAGTCGATAGATCTGAATTGACGGTGTAGCGCTGCCTTAAACTCTTCCAGGGTACGCCATTGATTATATAAGGGTCTGGCCCAGATTCGGGCTGAACCGCCCAGTATCCCTGGAATGAGTTTCAAAATGTCAGCCGCTGGGATGTCGAGACTGTTTATCGTCTCTTCCATCCTATCAATAAATTCCTCTACGTCTTCGCGAGGGGCTCCCATGAACTGCACCTTCCACTGGCACAGCAATTGTCCAGTCCGTGTTTCCTTCAGATAGGTGTTCTCGAAGGGTCGACTGGTGTTCATGTGACTAAAGGTTGTCGGTGCCGCATTAGGCGTGGGCTGCGCTCCAGCTGTTGTGCAGGGCGTACCCGGGTGTGGCATCGCGGCGTACTGCTAGAACAGTGCCGGATGGGTGACTGGCCATCCTCCGGGCAGAGGTTGCCAGTTGTTGGCAGCAGAGGGGAGATGATTATCTCCAGCGGTGTTCATGCTGCGCGCTGGTGGTGACTGCCATGGCCCGTACGGGTATCCCATATATGGAGCGTTATTCGACCAGATCGGTGCCATAGTGGCAACATGGGGTTCGGTGGAGCTTTTGTTTTCCGCATTATTGATATTAGCTGTTTCATGATCTATATGATCGAGTGCGGTGAAACTCAAAACTTTTGATAGTTCCGTCATATCTCGGTCTGTCTGTCTGGCTTCATCCTTTGCGGCGTTCCATTCCGCTGCTGTTGGTCCGAACAGCCGCCGCATTTCGAAGCGCAGTAATCTGTCTCTTACTGTAGTTAAATTCTCGTCTATTTGTATATGTTTCCGTTCGGCTTCTGTGAGCAGTGCATCCTTTTGCAACTGGTTTCTTGAGGGAGCTCCATTATTCCTAGGTGGGGTTGTGAAAGGGGGACGACGCACGATATGGATGTAAAATAATAAGGACGACAAGGTATATGTATAATAAAAATTTAAGAACAGCTGTTCGATGTGTTATTGTTTATATTTGCTTGGAGTAAAACCTAAAAGCGTATTTTTCCTAGCCGGAGATAAAATAGTATTCTCTTCTCTTTCTGGACCTTACTATTTCCAACCAAATCGTAGCAAATTTTGCTTTTTCCAGTATATTCTGTACTCGTCTTTACGCGTAGTAGTGGACTAAGTAATTACCCTAGTAAAGTTTTCTTGATTATAAAGAGAATGCTAAATGCACGAACTGGACTTAATTTTTAACGTAAGTAGATAATAATAAGAAAAAGAATGTTATTATGTTGTAATCCCTTTTTTTTTCAGGTGTGATTATTTATGAGATTGATTATGATCTTTTTTTTTTCAAAGAAAATAATTATTATACTGTGTACTGATTTATATATACTAATGAAATTTTTTTTTCTAAAAGTGAAGTATAAAAAACAATTTTTAAATAGTAAAAAAAAATTTTTAAGACTGATTTATTTTGGCAGTGAAACAGTAGTTCCAAATTTGTTGATAGAGAAAAAAAATGTTTATCAACATTTATTTATTGTTGGTTGTTATTATTATTATTGTTATTATTATTATTATTTTTTTTCGGAGTCTGTGAATGCTGTTTATGCATCTCCGATGGTCGTTCAGCAAGAATGGTCCTGAAAAACGACCACCGGAGTATGTGCGACTCGACAGAAAACCCATGTCACTACGCACTAAACACATATCTCCGTGTTGCACCGACACCAGCCCGGAACTGTTATACACATTACTTCAGCCTGGGCGGCAGTCCTTGCGTGGTCATTTCACGTTCATATCTTTCATTCCAGATTCTCATGCATACTCGATATTACATTCACTCTTCATAGACTTTCAATCGTCCAAAGATCCATCTGCTCTTTTGTTCTGAAGCACATTCATAACGTATTTTGCGATCAACCGCCAGCTGTCCGCGTCCGTCATCATAATTTTCGTCACGTTTTTTGGCGTGATCACTCCTGTCCTCGTCTGTAACTCTAGTCGTGGCTCAGTCCAATGTTCGCACACAAAAAATGTGTGCTCCGCATCGTCCCAAGCCCATCCACAGTACTTGCATTCTGAAGAGGCGACCCTCTTCATCTTGCAGAGGTACTTACGGAAGTATCCGTGTCCGGACAGAAATTGGGTAAGGTAGAAGTTCACCTCTCCGTATTTCCTCTCTTTCCACGGACCGATTTCGGGTATTAGTCTTTTCGTCCACCGTCCTCTTTCGTCCGTCATCCACCGCCTCTGCCATGTCTCGATGGTCTTCGTCCGTTCTTCAGTCACAGCGTCTTCCCTTCCAACGTTCGAGCTCCGCTCGTAAATTCGCTTCCGTTCGGCCGCGAGCAGATCGATGGGAATGACCCCAGCAATCACGAAAACGGCGCTCTCAGACATGGTACGATACGCGCACGCGATTCTTAACGCACCCACCCTTTGTACGCTTTTCATGGCGTTCGCGCGTTTCCTGATATTCATCGCGTCAGCCCAAACCTCCGCCCCGTAAAGTAAAATCGAGTGGGTAACGCTCATCAGCAGTCTCCGAACGTTCTGTTTCGGTCCGTTGGTATTGGCCATCAGTTTACTTAGAGCCTTGGTCTTTTCTGCTGCCTTTGTCGCCGCGTTTCGTAGGTGGGGCCAGAAGCTCAGCTTCGTATCCAAGGTAATGCCAAGGTACTTGACTTCACTCCTGGTTTCCAGTCTTTCCGTCCCTAACGTCATCGGAACCACCGTCTGTATACGTCTGCGAGTCAGCAGCAACAACTCAGTCTTTTGCAGCGCGAGCTGCAGTCCGTGATCTGTCATCCATTCGTTCACGCGACTCATGACCTGATTCAGCTTTAACTGAATCAAGTGATAGTCGCGTGCGACTATCACGGCTGCCACATCGTCGGCATAGGCAATGAGACGCTCGTCGGAGGGCATGTATAGTCTCAGCAAACCGTCGTATTGTACGTTCCAGAAGTCGGGGCCTAAAATGGAACCCTGCGCCACCCCCGCTGTCACGCGTTTCCATTTCTTTCCGTCCAAAGTATCATACGTCAGTCCTCGGTCTCGTAAGTAGTCCCGTATGATACGAAGGAGGTAGGAGTCAACCTTGAAAGTCAACTCCAAAGCCCCCCGTATCTCTGTCCATTTTGCAGAGTTAAAGGCGTTACGAACGTCCAGGGTCACCAACAGAACCAGTGGTCTGGTTGCATGACAGCCCCTGTTCGCCGCGTGAAAGATGTTCGTCACGTCACCTATAGCTCCGATTGTCGACCGTCCTTTTCTAAATCCGTGTTGTTGTTCGGATAGGTCTCTGGCGTTTTGAATTGCCTGTGACAGTCTTGGTCTCAGCAGTAGCTCCAACAGCTTCCCTGCCGTATTTAGTAGGCAGAGAGGCCTGTATGAAGAAGGTAAATCGGGGTTCCCCTTAGACTTACGGATGAGAACCAATCGAGCCTCCTTCCAGAGCCTGCTAAAAACTCCCTCCACCAGACACCCGTTGTACAAACCCAAAAGGATGTCCGGGCGGCTCGAAGCGACCACCCGTAACACCTCACTAGGTATGCCATCGGGACCCGGGGCCTTGTTAGGCTTCAACGCATTCGAAGCTCTGCGGAGCTCTTCCTGCGTGAAGAGAGGGATCTCTATATCTGTCATTTCGTTTGTCGCGTCCGTTCTGTTGGGATGGGTTGGGAAAAGTCTCTCAACTATCCGCTCCATCACTTTCGCGTCTCGTCGTTCCGGCGGACCCCGACCTCCCAGGACGCATGTTACAATTTTATAACCGTTGCCCCAGGGATCCGAGTCTACCTCGTCGATTAGTTTTGTCCAACACCGTTTCTTACTGTCATTGATCGCGTATCTCAGTCGCTGTCTGGCGCGACTATACTCTGTAGAGTATAGTCCCACTACGCCTCGACTTCGGGCTCGTTGAGCTTTCCGTCTCAGCTTCAAACAATTGCTTCTGAGATCCGCGATCTCGGCTATCCACCAGTATGTTTGTCGTCTGTTTAGTACTTTCCGTTTCTGGGGCATGGTGGCATCGCATAGGCGCTGGAGAAAGCCAGTCGTTGCCGCCGCTAACGCCTCCACCCTGTCCCGGTTCGTCAACTTATTGTTATTATTATTATTATTGTTATTATGATTATTATTGTTATTATTGTTATTATTATTATTATTATTATTATGTTACTATTTTATTTTGAGTTGAATTGTTGTTATCCCAGTTATCTTGACTAAGGTTGTTATTTGTCCGGTACTGCAGTTATTCTTAGCTACACCTATTTTAGAGTGCAATATTCCTGGCTGACAGTAGTTAATTCAAATAAGACTTATTAAAATGGAAGAGAAAAGATAAAATCCTCTCCCCTTTTTTTTGTAACGCTGAATTAAATAATAAAAGAAAACTCTTCTATAATTTCTTGATGTAGGTCTTCCTTCTTATATAATTTCCTCCTGTTGATTTATTTATTAATAATTACAAAAGTAATATCACACTAAAAATACATATATATAAAAAATGTATATAGACAGTATATTTTCTCTCCCCCCCTTTTTTTCACAGAAAATAATTATTTATGTTTATTTAGTAACAATTGAATTGTACTTCTGTCGACTGCCCATATACAAATTAATAAATATTTTTTTTATTGGTCTTACAGTCCAATCAATTCCATCCAAAAATAAAATAAAATAAAAATAAAAATAAAATAAAAATAAAAAATAAAAATAATAATAAAAATAAAATAAAAATAAAAAATAAAAGTAATAATAAAAATAAAAAATAAGAAATAAAAAAAAAAAAAAAAAAAAATTGGTTAAGATAGTTGGAAGAACTAGTTCTTACATTAAGGATAGTTGGTGTTTTTACAATGAAATGAAAGATATTGTTATTCCGAAAAACTACAGGATGATTTCATTGGATGTAGTATCTTTGTTTACAAATGTACCTTTAGAGTTGTTAAATGATATTATACAAGAAAAGTGGAATGAAATTAATTTGCATACAAAATTGACAATGAATGAATTTATTAAAGCAATTAATTTGGTTTTTAATAACACAATTTTTTCATTTGATAATAAATTTTATGAACAAAGATACGGATGTCCAATGGGGTCGCCTTTGTCACCGGTTATAGCTAATTTAGTTATGGAAAAGTTGGAAAGTATAGCCTTGTCAAAATTGCTTTTTGAGACAATGATATTTAAGAGATATGTTGATGATATCTTTACAATTGTTCCAGAAGTTTTTGTGGATGAAATGGTGGATGTTTTCAATTCTGTACATGACAGAATTAAATTTACAAGGGAGGTTGAAGTAAATAGTCAGTTAAGTTTTTTGGACATTAATGTAATTAGATGTAGTAATAATAAGGTAAAACTTAATTGGTACAGAAAGCCTACTTGGTCAGGTAGGTTTTTAGATTTTAATTCACACCACCAATTCGAAAACAAAATTGGAGCATTGAAAGGTGTCATTGACAGAGCAATTAAATTGTCACATAAAGATTTTAGACAAAATAATTTACAGATAGTAAGAGAGACTTTTATTAATAATGGCTATCCAATTCAATTTATTAATAGATTGATTGCTGAGAGATTGTTTGACATTTATAATACCGAAAATAGACATAGTGCAGGAATTGATTTTAACGGAGGCAAAATTATTGTCTTACCATATGTTCGAGGATTATCTGAAAGAATAAAAAGAAATTTTCGGAAATATAACATTCAAATTTTCTTTAAAAATCGCAATAATTTAAGTAGATTGTTTAATAATTGCAAAGATAAGGATGATTTATGCTTAAAGTCAGGAGTTGTTTACAAGATTAATTGCATGGATTGTGATAAATACTATAGTGGACAAACAGGTAGATATTTAAAAAAGAGAATTTATGAGCATAAATATAGTTTACGTAGCTCACATATTACTTCTGATTTAAAAGAGCATTGTTTAAAGTTTTTACATTCTTTTGATTTTGTGAATGTGGATATTTTGGAACATGGTATTAATAATAAGTATAAACGGGAGAGTCTTGAAAGTATTCACATTTCTAAGAATCGAAATAATGTGAATTTAATGTTAGAGTCTGGTAGATTGGACAGTGTTTATCATTCCTTATTAAATTGATTGGTTTTGGACAATTTGTGTAGAGGGGGAATTTATATTTAATTTACGAAATTCGGTGGTGGGGATGGGTATAGATAGATTAGAATATAAGGTTTAGATTAGTCCCTGATGAGGAGCCGTAGCGAGCTCGAAACGTTGGACAAGTCTCCAATTAGGTAAGGGTGTTGGGGACAGTCAGACTGCACTTTACTAACAAAGAATTTTTTCAGCTGATATTTTATTTTCAGATTAGTCTACGGGGGTGAATGTAAACAAGGACAGTCTGACTGTCATTATAATTTTAATTTAATTTTTAATTTAATTTTTATTTTTAATTTTTATTTATTTATTTTATTTTATTTTATTTTTTTATTTTTATTTTTTTATTTTTATTTTTTTTATTTTATTTTTTTATTTTTTTTTTTATTATTTTTTTTTTTTTATTTCTTATTTTTTATTTTTATTATTATTTTTATTTTTTATTTTTATTTTATTTTTATTTTTATTTTATTTTATTTTTGGATGGAATTGATTGGACTGTAAGACCAATAAAAAAATATTTATTAATATGTTTATTTAGTTATAATTATTATATTATTTGTTAATGCTAAGAAGTTTATTCGGTTTTATTTACACGTCTAGTTTATGTTTATTATTGTTTTTAATTATATACACTCTTTTGTCCTTAAAAGAAAAGATGATTAATTGTTCGTTTATGTTTCCTTTGGTTTTTGGTTACTTTATCTATATTGGTCCTCTCGTTATGTGGTTTTCTGTCTTATTATTACTACTTTCAGCTACTATACTTACTTGGTTATTGTATCTTTAGGTGGTTTATTGTTAAATTGTTATTTATGATAAATGGTGGTAATAATCTTCAATTGGATTAATATATATTTATTGCATTACCTTGTATTCCATTATAAAGTTATTTTAATGTAGTGGTGTCGATATCACTTCTATACCAGTCATTCGCTTACTATTATTTACTGTTATTTGAGGTTATTAATTATTAGTTAGTATTTAGCAATTGAGTATCTAGCAGCTGAAAATAAAAGAATACTCACAATATTAAGAAGTTATTGTGATTAAGCGTGTGATTTCCTCCTTGCGTTTTCAATTATGTTTGTTTATATGCTCCCAGCACTATTTGTCAAAATGACCAGCTTAAAGATATATATTCATCAATATGTCAGTTAAATAATTAAATGGAGCCAGTTGTTTTCAGAAGATGAAAAGAAATTAGCGGCATTGGCTTTTCTCTTTTAATTTACCAAGTTTTCTACCATACTTGGCTACAGTAAAACTACCATCAGTTTTTATTACTAAAAGTCCTTAATTTTCTTGAAAATTATTTGAAATTAATTTCTACTATTGTGGTGGATATTCTCATCTACCTCCACTTTATAAAGTTGAGAGAATTCAATTCCTTCATAGGGATTGTTCTCTTTCAAAATTCTTCCTGTGTATCTATATGTCAAATATATAGGTTATACCTGTCAAAAGAAAGAGAGAGAGAGAGAAGATCTGCTGCTACTTGAGCCTCTTTCTTTATGAAGTGTTTGTATTTAATAAAGTATTTTATGCTATATTTGTAGTAATGGTTAAAAAAAAGAAAAAAGGGAAGCGATATCGATAGCAATGGGGGAAGGTGTCCTGTATACACTGAGTGTGGTATCCTTATTATTGCATACGCTTGTTAGTTAGAAAGTCTTACAATGCTGATGATTTCCTTGATCTTTTCTAGTCTCCAAGTTGATATATATATATATATATATATGTTATTTCTTCTGAGTATATCGATGAAGTATATATTTAAGATAAAACTATCTTCTATGTGCAGCGAGGGTCATATGTGGTATTGTAAAATGGTATAAAAGGTTCAGGGACGATACGATATTCATGTGCTTTTACACATAATAAGAGAGGAAACGATATATATATGATATATTATATAGCGAGTTAATAAAAATTTAGGGACATGAGTGGCGAGAAAGGACAGATATAATATCAAAAATCAGTTAAATGTATATGAGATATATATATGGAGCATATGAGAAATATTCGTATAAAGTTAAATATAATATCAGTAATTTAAAATAATATGTAAATAATATATGGATTATATAGAAATTATATAGAAATAATTTAGATTCGACTAACTGGTAATGTATGTAAAGATTTTCAGAAAAGGCTATTTATTTTGTATGTAAACACACTAAGTTTAAGAGGTATTTGACCTCGACCTTCTACTTTTATTTATGTAATTACTAAATTTATCCTTTACTGTGCCGTTATTTCAATTTTGAAATACCAGCGTATTTCCCAAGAAAAAGAGAAAGTTGTTCTCTTTTGTGTGTTTACATTTCAGGCAACAAATAGCGCATATTGCTAATATATATGAAATTATAAGTAAAATTATAATTATACTGTTACTTATACTTTCATTATTATAAATACATATATATATATATTTATGTAAAATACAATATCAATATGTACGTGCAAAATTTATATGAGTGTAAAATTAAAAGAAACTATTTTCAACATATCACCTTGCTTGGCTTTACACAATATATATAGAAGGGATAACGAGAAGGGATTTATTAGCTTTAGCCCGATAATTTAATTAATTAATTATAAATTGTTAATTAATGCATTAGCACCTAGACGTGACGAAAAGGGAGAAAGGGGAGAAGCATTTAATCATAAAAACTTGTCAGTAAAAATTTCTGACACGTTTATGCCATTGCGCATTCTTCTGCGCACACTTGTGGCTACAGTCGTCGCCTGTCCGTGTATGCACGTGTACGTGTGTTGCGTACTTTTACTTCGCGCAGCTAGGCTAAAGGGGATCGGGAAAAAAAGTGAGTGCACGATGTGGCTCTTCTACGAGGCTTCAAGATCACTTTTGTCGCGGGCCCCACGTTGGGCGCCATTTTATAACCCCGAAATCGGGTTATTACTTACGGTTCACTTGCGTGTGTGTGTGGACTCTTCCACGCTGCTGGTCGTGCACTCCGCTGAAAGGGGACGGGGAACGAAAAATGAACCACGCGGGTGATTTTAGCAGATTATTACAATAGTAACATTTATTATCATTTGCGATCTATTTACAATAGCAGTCCGGTACGTACATACGGTACTGGTTGCGGGTTCCGCGACGCTACATCAATTATTTATATAATTATGCACTCATTCAACATACACGGGGACGGGGGAAACGGAACGGGACGCTCTCGATACGAAACACGTGGGAACGACGATATAACATTACATACTATATGCTAACAAACTACTTATACGCGAACGCATTTACGACAGTACAATATGATAAAAAGGTATTACGATACCTATCACTTGGCTCCGCGCAATATATACATGTTATTACGGATGAACCGCGAAGCTATATATTCGGTAGATCGCGGCGCGTGGGTGCGGCGGCGGGTCAGGACCTAGCTATACGCACACGTAAATATAACAATAAAAGCAAAAGGCTACTTGCCGTCGACGACGATGATGCTGTCGCTGGCGCTCGCTGGTGCTGTCGCTGGCGCTCGCTGGTGCGGTCGCCGACGCTCGCTGGTGCTGTCGCTGGCGTTCGCTGGTGCTGTCGCTGGCGCTCGCTGATGCTCGCCGGTGTCGGGGCGACCGGGCGCGGTTCCGCGTGGCTGCGGCTCGTAGCCGCTGATGGCGTCACTGGCTCACGACGGCACACGTATGATAACGCGTACACGCTTCCTCGGAGCTTTCGCTCACGGTCCGGGGCTGATGCGAGGATGTCGCCACGTGTCCTCTCCTCATCGACACCGATGCGCTCGCAGGGAGTTTGCACGAGGGCAAACTTGTAACACGTTACCGCGAAAGGCGCAAAAACTGCGGCCTTAACTCTACGATTCGCAATACGATCGAGAACGGAAAATACCACGGTATTTTAAAGCGGGACGAAATAAATACGGAAGCCACTCCATTGATCTTTCTGAGTAGGCTAAACGGGTGGGACTCTAGCAGTCCTGTACACGGAAGCCACTCCACTAATTTTTCTGAGTAGGCTAAACGGGTGGGACTCTAGCAGTCCTGTACACGGAAGCTACTGCACTGATTTTTCTGAGTAGGCTAAACGGGTGGGACTCTAGCAGTCCTGTACACGGAAGCCACTCCACTGATTTTTCTGAGTAGGCTAAACGGGTGGGACTCAAGCAGTCCTGTACACGGAAGCCACTCCACTGATTTTTCTGAGTAGGCTAAACGGGTGGGGCGCTAGCAGTCCTGTACACGGAAGCCACTCCTTTCGTCGTAGTAGATAAGACTGGGGAAAAGAATCTTAGTACGGGAGCATATAGAAGTCAAGTTATGAATTAGGTAGTAACTCGTGATTTACAGATCGGCCAAGACTGCCTAGGTTCGGTATCCATCTAAAAACGCGTACACCTTGGCTCACCAGCCCCACATCCTTGGCTAGTAGTCGAGAGACTAGGCCAAAAATAGGGGCAAATTACTGACCGGTCTTTCGCGGAAGCAAATCGTCGCGCATAGAACCGGGTGGGCACTCGTCACATAAACAATGAATCTGAAAAAAAGGAGACGTGACTAAATAATTTAGATAAAATCATAAAAAGAATAGAAAAAAATACCGAATCTGTACAGAGAAGGCTGAAGAATAGTGAAAAAAATTTATAAGTGAAGATACTAAAGTGGGTGAGAGAAATTATAAATAAGTTAAAACATAGACCAAATAATGAATCTTCAGCAATAACAATAATAAAATGTTTTTCCTGAACTTATTACAAATAAACAATAAATCTGAAATGCAATCAATAATAGCCACAGTTTGTGTATGATAATGAAATTGAAAGGGAAGCTACGAACAGTTGGAAATATTTTAATGAAAAGTGGTAACTGTCAAGATAAACCAAAAATAATGAAATTATTACAAATGTGTCTGGAAATAACTATGAATAATTTTGAATGTTATGAACTAATGTTCTAACTAATCATTAAACTAAAGTTTATGAACAAAAGTTCTAAAGAATCATTGAATTTGGTGAAGTAAATACATTTACATTTTGTAGTTGTTCAAATGAATTTTCTTTATTTAGGTAATAGGCAATGACTTAATTGATAGAGTATATGCAACGAAACACATGCTCGATAATTACATACCAGAAAAATTTTCAATCAAGTAAGTTATTTTGCATAAAGGCAAGATGCAGGACATAATAACATATTAAAGAGATGTAAATACACGAAAAAGGAGCATTATTTACTATCAATCGTCAATTCAAAGGCGACAGGAAGACTATTAAGAAGTATTTATAACTGGCCACATATCTAGATGTTTTTTTTCTTCCATTCTCCATAAGCGTATTGGAGAGGCAGGGTTATAAATTTATTGATGTAATTACATTAATGTACATCATTGTTAAAGATTTGTTATCGTCATAGTGATTCATATAAAACTATAAATGAGTTATACGGGGTTTCTTGTAAACACATACTTATTCTTGACCTCTAATTTGTATTACTTCTTCGATATTATGATTGGCAAGATCTTATTAGACTGGTTTGCGCGAAATTAAATGGGAAAAGTTTGAATTATTAGACATTATTATCAGAAATTTAAAATAGATTTTTTTTTATTGCGCTTAATTAAATAAACGGTATTGATAAATCATTTTGAGTATTAAATATTTTTAAAAACATAAAGTTGATTGCTCTGTATACAAACAGTTTAAATTTATCCGAAGAAGCGCCTATAATTTATCTATCTTTTTTTAAATATTTAAATGGACACTTTCGATAAGAAAGTAGTTTTAATACTGTGCTACTTTGAGAGATTTATACCATTACTTTCAAATTTTCAAAGTTTTATCATTGCATTGTAAACGTAAGTTAAAATATGTAAACGAAAAATTTGAATGCAGTTACTTACATAATAAGTCTAATATTATCCTTTTAAATATATTATTAAGTATTTAAAATCTTAATACATGGAATTAGTAGTATATTAATTTCATTATCTAATTTTCCAGTGTCATTCAAGAATATAAAAAAACTGAGATATCTTAATAGTACCGAATCGATCATTTATTTAAAAATTCATCTTTTCAGAGAAAATTGTTCATTTTGAAAATTTATTTACGTTTAACCTTTATAAAATTGTCACAAATAACAATATACGTTATGTAAATTACAAATGGTGAGCAATGACTCCATTGGAATTTAATTACAGGCCTGTAAGATCAATTAGTGGTTATAGTATCTAATTCAGATTTATAGATAATTTTAGTTGAAGCTTGAGTCGGAAAAGTCTCACTTCTTGGAATTGATTATTTTGCGATAAAAAAAGTTGATTACAAATTTAAATTGAGATTTTTAAATTCATACTTTTTTGTCACATTAATTTTTAAAATCATTCCTATAAAAAGACTGGGACTAAAAAACGACAACACGATCTTTAATCTCAAGAAAAAAAAGAATAATATAAAAATTTATTTTTGATTAGTTTTACATAATAATAAAATTCTTTTTACAACTTACAAGCTGTTACAAAAAAAGTAATTTCATTGCAAAGCATCTTGGATGCAAATGGTATTATCCTAAAACAAGGCAGAAAAGAATGCATAAAATAGAGACTTCGATGAATTCGTACTAAGTTTGTACTTATAAGAGATAACCTGTATGTTTGCAGAAGAATGAATGGACAAATGAGCAACTAAGCTGGGTAGAGATTTCTATTAATTTAATTAAAAATTCATTATAATTTAATTTAAGATGCGATTAATGTAACAGAAGAAAAATGTTTATTTTAAGACGTCCAGTTCAATATAGATTAGATATAAATAAAATGCATAAATGGTGACAATTTTTTTTATTACATGTGGTATGGTGAATACTCTATATTGAATTAAATTTGTTTGATTTATCAACAAAAATTTTAATAAATGCGGTGTTCTCTCAGGACAGCTGTAAATAAAATCTCAATTTAGTGAAAATTAAAAGATAATCTTTCCAAAAAAAAAGAAAAAAGGGAAAATTCTTTTTAGTTAAGTTAAATTTAGGAATTTTAATTTCTTATTATTAAAATCGAGCCAACTATATTAATGGGCTATATTCACGCTGCGAGTGCCGCATCCAGTGCTTCCCGACCGCCGTCGTACCTTTTTCCCCGCCTTGTCCCGTCTTTTTCCCGGCGTGAACTCGGAGACGCACGGTGCGAATACTCTGCTACCAACCGCCTAGCGGGAGAAAAGGAGAGCAGAGTCAGCGGGAGAAGAAGGAAATTTAGAGAGATAGAAGATACAGAAGGTGAAGAACGAAATTTTGAGATAGAAGATAGAGAAGGTCAAGAATGAAAATTAAAGAGAGAAGATAGAAGGTGAAGAGACGTGGCAAAGAGAGCCAAGAAGAAGTGAGATAGAGATAGAAAGCGAAAAAGAAGAAAGAACGAAGAGAAAGAACAGTGAAAGAAAGTGGAGAGAGATAGAGGAGCGAAGTGAACCATAGTATGCTAGAAGGATAGTAGGCTAGAAGGAAGAAATAGCCAAGAGAAAGAACGAAAGAAACCGGAGAGAGGGATAGGAGTGAAGCGAAAGAAAGAGCGAAGGAGAGGACGAGGACGCGGATTTGATTTGCACCAAGCCCGTGCCTTCTTTCCACACTGGGCCCACCACCAGCTCTAGCCCTTCAACATCGTCGGTACAGGGAGTGCGCGCCGCGCGGCGACGGGATTTGCGCCTACCTCGGGCCGACTTTAATTTTTTGCCCCTTGTGTACATATGTGCGGTTATTCCTTTTCTTTTTCCCCGTTCTCTTACGCCCCTCGGGCGAGCGCGTTGAGTCACTGACCGCGCTCGGGAAGCACCGAGTACGCGGACCGGGAGTACATAAGGCGATTGTATGCGAGACGGTAGTTTGTGTGTCTGAAATAAATAGAAACGGAAACAAATTTAACGAATGAATTTCTTTTCTTTGTCATTTCCCTGTAATCCCCTGTTAGGCCGGTGGATCCCCCCCTCCCCAGTGAGACAGTTTAGGTAAGAACGTTGAAAATAAATTTCGTTGTGTGCGCGAATTCAGATCCAAGTGGAATTACATTCCGATCTGTGTTCATCGCATCATAATATATATATATATATATATATATATATATATATATATATAAAATATTATATATATTATTTTTTCTAAACAATATTACTCTTATAATAAATTTTTAAAAAATCTCAAAAATAGTTAAAAAACGATGTTGAGGAATGGAATGTTTAGATGGTCTTTGGCTATCACTACATTAAAACGTAAAAGACGAAGATATTTCGAACCAACAGAAGTTGTCTTCTAAAAACTTTTGAATTATAACTCCGTAAAGAGGTAGATTTCAATTCAGGACTGCAGTCACCAGCGAAAAAATGCTATGGAGCCTACTTATAATATCGAGATAAATGGATCGGAGAGGTAGAACTCAGATATATTGACCAAAAAGACAACGAACGAGTAAACTGCCTTCCTCCTCTCGGTATTCAATTGATTTGATCTGCTTCGTCCAAAAATTAAGGCTTCATTCGAGGATAGAAAAATTGCTGAAGGTTTTTAAATAAGGTAAATTATTTGCAGTTGATATAATGAAATGCGGCCTGCTGTCCTGCCACTTATCATTTCGATATCCAACGTCGTCTCAGTCGAGATCGTAATAATGTACATATTATTAGTATAATCTCCGTTAATCTATGCTTATAATAATTATTGTTATTTTTAAGTGTATTGTATATATATATATGATTCGTCAGAATATATAAGTTGTTACTGATTATTTTTATTTGATCTTTCAATAACTTATTTGCCTTCATATGCATGCAACGATCAATTCGCAGCATATCCAATGGGCAATACTAATCGTGATTAGTACTCTACAAATCTTCAATATGCTTAACTATAGTACTATTCAACTCTTTTCTTCTGGTATAAAAAATGAAAAAGCATTACTAATCAACTTATTTCGAATGAGAAAGGACCGGATTTTCGTCAAGCTGCTCATAGAGCATATTAAACTAATGGAAAAACAAGTACAATATGCTCTGCAGAATCGATATATTACTTAGTAATATATAGTATTTAAGAATAATTGTATATAATTATCGTGTCTTTCCTGCGTCATCGATTTTTCCGACTCATAAGTGCCTATAGCAGTGGCTAGTAAACTAATAGCTGTCACAGATTTGTTGAGCAGTTTGTTGATGCAATACAGTTCATTATTCATTTCTTCTTTCTCTCCCTTTCTCTCTCTCTCTCTCTAATAAATACAATTCTAATTCTAATTCTAATTCTAATTCTCTCTTCAAAATAAAAAGAAAATTCAAGTTATATAATTACGAAAATCAAAAAAGTTAATACAAGATTTGGATGAAAAACAGTGTAATCGAGCTATATTGTAAAATTTCAATATTTTTTACTTAATCGAATTTCAAAGATATTCATGAATAATGAAATATTCTTCCAGAATACGTGTAAGTTTGCATATAAACTTAAATTAACATTACATGTAAAGTGTAATGAGAGATATGTTTAACTGTATACAATGTTAAGTAATTATAATATTTTATATTAAGTCCAATTGTAATTATTTATTAATCTTCATCAAAAATGTATACAAAAGTAATTTTCTTATTAAAAGTATTTTTTGTATTGTATAATTATGTTATAAACTCTCTTTATTAATCAAACTATGAGTATTATTAAATCCAAACCACTTGACAAAAATTTTATGTCCACAGCGATTGAGAACTTTTTCAACGAGAAAGTATCTGAATGCTTGAATAGTAGCAGATGTTTTTCAAAGAAACATCTAGCGATAAGTTTATTTGTATAATCTTTTAAATGGTAATTTGTCGATGTCGTTTCTGCAAGTCTGCTAATGATGAAGATTTCTGATAGGTTTATATTCTTTCTCCAAACTATGCTTCAGTTTCCTTACTCGTATTTCATCTTTAACATTAATTTTATTTATTTTAATGTAAAAGTAAAGTTCTTCAAATTTGCGATTCATTTGTTTGACGTAACATCTTTTAGCTTGACGCCAATAGTTCTATGCTTTATCGCATTATAAAAAGTAGTTAAATTTGGAAAAATGATGATCTATTTATAATTTCTTCCAAGGCTTCTTTGTTTCAAAGTACTATTCGAACGCTAACATATACATACTTTCATATTACTAGCTGTTCAGTATAGATTAATTTTTTATTTCGCATTCATTCTCGAAAATCTACATCATAAAATACTTTGCTCCGATCTGTATATTAATTTGTAAGTATACCGCCATACTTAACAATAGTATTAAAAGCTGCTGCAACATGTTTATTAGTTTTTCCCTAAAAAATATTTATATTTTGTCACACTAATTCCTTTATTTTCACCCGAATCTTTTGTATAACCATTATATGCTTTGAGATTTCTTTGACAAGTTTAACATTAGTTATATTTCATGCGTTTGATTTTTGATAATTTTCTAGAGAATAGTTGCAATAATCTGTTAGTGATGGTGTATTATTGAATATAATAGTACCATTTGCATAATTTCTAATTATGAGATTATTATTTTTCTTATATATACTATACAGTAAATAATGAAGTATATGGCGATTTAAATCCACCGTGCCTAGATATTTTTAAACACTTTTATAATCTTATTTGCTGTCACTCTCAGATGACTCGAATGAACTATTAATGTCGTCAATAGTTTGATAATTTTTAAGAGTCCTATCCAGACTAATATCAGTATTACCATCATCGCACATTGACTCATTAATTTTTCGCTCTTTCAAAATAGATTAATAGTTAATCTCTTCTTCTATAGTATTCAATACCTCGGAGACTTTTGAAATACTAATGAGTTTATTCAGAGTAACTTTGCTTCTTCTCGTTTGCTTCTTTTCGTAATTTTGCTAGTTGACTCTGCAATAGCCTAATATATACAGCCGTGCAAATAATTATATCGTACAATTATCCAACACTCCATAATACCGTATATTAATACACATAAACTAGATACAACACAAAACGACAGCGAAAAATTATAGCGCGAAAACCGTCCGAAAACACACATTACTAGCTAAATCCAAGAGCGACACGAAGAAACATTGAAAGCAATATAATAATTAGACCGGCAAACCCGAAAGAGAGAGAGGGAAATAGAGCGCGCGCGCAAAATCTCCTCTCTTTCTCTACTGCTGAGTAAAGGTAGAAAAGCATGCGGAAGGGGATACACTTTGCGCTGTATACATTGTTATGTATATATATATATATATATATATATATATATATATATATATGTATCTATGCATATATGGACATACATATATCCTAATAATTATCAGCGAATTGAATTAATATTTCGTTTGAAATTAAATTAAACGAAATAATATAATAAAATAGTGTTACAATCAGTACCATGGATTAATACATGAATTATAAGATATCAAGATTATCATAAAATAGTATTATTAATATAAAACAATATTATTATGAATAATTATTATTATTATTATTATCATCATACGAGGGTGGATTGATAAGTTTCTGGCCTGACCAAGAAAAACGACGTTTTTAAGAATTTTTTCTTTTTATTTTTCAACATAATCTCCTCCAAGGCTGATACATTTCTCATAGCGGTGTTCTAGTCTAGTAATACCATCTCTATAGACTGATTCATCAAGCTTCACAAAATATCCATTTACAGCTTCGATTACTTCTTTATTGTCCGCAAATCTCTTACCGCCAAGCCATTTTTTGAGGTTAGGAAACAGATAATAATCACTCGGGCTAGGTCTGGAGAGTAGGGAGGGTGTGGCATCAATTCGAACTTCAGATCGTTAATTTTAGCCATCGCAACGATTGACGTGTGCACTGGTGCGTTATCGTGATGAAACAAGATTTTTTTCTTCGCCAGATGAGGTCGTTTAATTTCCACTTCGTGGCTCAAACGTTGCAATAAGTCAGCGTAGTATTGACCAGTGATAGTTTTACCCTTTTCAAGGTAATCAATGTATATAATACCTCTTGCATCCCAAAAAACGGTAGCCATAACCTTGTTCGCCGAAAAAATTGTTTTTGCCTTCTTTGGAGTTGATTCCCCTGGTTCAATCCACTGTTTAGACTGTTGTTTGGTTTCAGGAGTGTAGTGGTGGATCCAAGTTTCGTCAACGGTTACGAATCGACGCAAAAATTCGTTTGAATTACGCATATACAACGCCAAATTGGAGGTAGAAATGTTCTTTCGATTCAATTTTTGATCGACTATTAGCAAACACGGCACCCATCTTGCACAGAGCTTTTCCATATACCAATGTTGGTGCAAAATATTTTGTACACATTTATATGACATCTTACAGGTCTCAGATATCTCACGTACTTTTAATCTACGGTCTTTCAGCACTATTTGATGGATTTTTTTGATCATATCTGGAGTTGTGACCTCAATGGGGCATCCTGAGCGTGGCTCATCAGAGGTACGCACACGACGCTTTTTAAACTCGAAAACCCACTGCTTCACGGTTAAATATGATGGGGAGGATGTCCCCAGTGTTGAGTCCATCTTAACGTTAAGCGTAATCTTATGCGTTAACCCCTTCAAATAAAAGTATTTGATGATAGCACGATTTTTCAGCTTTTCCATTTTTACGAAAAATACAGAGGCGTCTTGTTCAACATGCTCTCAAACCTAAACTAACATCGAGATCGGACTGAAACTATAGCTACGAGCTATCTAAGGATTGTACTATAGAACGCCATCTCATGGTATGTCTGGTGGCACCATCTCTTGGTCAGGCCGGAAACTTATCAATCCACCCTCATAATTATTAGTATTATAAAAACAGCGACTCATCCGATGCTATACGACCGATGACGAAATTAATTGGTAACATTGTTATAAACTGGCCTGCGAAAGGCAAAAGCGACAGTTCGTCCGGTGAACTTAAGAAAGTCATTTGACACGAACTCCTCCCGGGGCTAACAAACCTATCCAGAATTGAAAGAATTCCTGACTAGAAATCTTTCTCCAAATTATTAACTAGATCTCTGTCGCGAGGCGCTCCTCAAAATAGAGATAGTTAATAATTTACCTATCATGAAGAGATCGTGATCCTGGTTGCAAGGCGCTCCTCAAAAGACCAGTAATTCTCTTTACCTATAAATCTGTGCACTTCTTAATTCTTAATCCTGGTTACGAGGCGCTTCTCAAAAGACCAACGAAATTAAGTACACGTTTATTTTCTTCCCATATAACATCAGCCTGATTATTTAAATTCTCCGCGTGGAAAATAACATCGGGTATTCGTACGATGAATAGCGCCTAATCATTAACGTATCGGAAAATAGCATGGGTCAAACATTAAGAATTATTAAAGAAATATCCAGTTTATTATAATTTTCGTGTTATATTTATTTTTATCTGTTTAATAAGTATTTGTTCTTTAGTTATTCTTTTGCAGAAACGCAGTCATCTGTAGAAGGAAGTACATTTGTTGAATAAATGGTTATATTTATTTTGTTAAAATATACTGTGTTAAATAGTAATTATTTTCCAGATCTGCCGTGCGTTCCCGAAATTACTTCCTCCCCTTTCAAATCACCTTGATAAATGCCGCATAAGCTACCCCTAAGGGGGATAGGAACGTTACAACTCAATATAAATTTTCACGCTGATAGTCAGCCATGTTGACTGCCCAGTTTCTAAAACCAAAATATTCTGTATATATACATTATGCTATTCTTATAGAAAACAATTGAATCCAATTCTCTATCTACTATAATTTATGTATTTATCTCTATCAATCACTATAAAACTATGCTTGCCATCACTCCAAAAATTTGAACGTATAAATCTTAAATTGATTATAATATATATCTGAATTTATTGATGAAATTGAGTGATGAAATTGAAAAATGAATTTCCAATTTAAATTTTCCGTGTTTTTCTATTTGAATTTTTTTTCTAGAAGTTGATATATGGTTACTGATATCTGTGTCAAATTTCACATCAAAATACTCATTAGTGTTTGAAAGACGTTTCGTTTTGAGATGTACTAAAAGTGAACAGGCGATTTTTATTATGTCTGGATTTATTGAAGAAAGAAGTTGCATTCAATTTTATTACCGAAATAAAATTTTGGCTGTAAAAATGCTAAGAATTCTGTGAAAATTCTTTCGACATCTACCGATTTAAAAGATTTACCAATGGTACAACGAGTCTAAAGCCGGCTGCGAGAGTGTTAAGAAAAATGTGGTATCAAATCGGCCGAAAACGTCGACTGATGATCATCACGTCAAGCAAGTCAAAAAGCTTGTGCTCGAAAATGGTCGACAACAAATTAGAGATCATGCCTTTTCTTTGTATTAGCACAAACCATTGTGATTGACATTTTGGATCTCAGACGAGCCAAGTCCTGATTAGTATCAAAAATACTCAATTTTTTTTGGTAAAAGAATATCTGCAGAGAGATGATTTACGGCGATCAATAGTTTTTTCAATTATTGTAGTGTAGCACCTTCTGAATTCCTTCTGACAAGCCAAATTATTAAGAAGGAATATTATTTGAGAGTTACACGTTGTTTGAGTGAAGTTTTCGCAACAAACGACCGGAGCTATGGCAGAACAACTTTTGGCTTTTATATCATAATAATGTGCTGTCTCATACATTACTGGTCATTCACAAGCATTTAGCCAAAACTCGACACAAATCGTTCCGCAACTTGCTTATTTGCCTAATTTGGTTCCATCTAACTTCGTCAACAAATTCAAGAGATCGCTCCAAGGAGTTTTGACTCGATTGAGTTGATAAGAGAAAAAACAATAAAAAGGAGAATTTGGCTAAGTGCTATGATGACTGGCAAATTCCATGGCATAAGTATATTGTAGCAGAAGAAGATAACTTTGAAAGGAATGAAATTGATTTGGAAAATTAAATAAAGATTTTGAAAATATAAGAAAATTCATATTTCGTTTTGATCACATTAGTATATTTTATCATTCCTATTTTAACCTGATCTTATTTATATAATATAATTAAATTAACAATATTCCTTATAAGATTTATATATTATTATAGTTCTGTTTCTCACAAGTAATATTATCGAAAACCGTAATTCAGGTAGGAAATATGTTGCCTGACGATATTACTGTTTCATGTTCGCTAATTGGAAAATTTTGTAGATCATCTATCCGGTCCAACAGTTTTTCCAAATACTTGTATTTTGGTCGATTTAATGATTTTGAATAAATGTATATATTTTCAAATCTATGACTATTCATATGAGTTATAAGAATCAATACACTATCAGTTTTCTCGTATTTTGAAATTCTTCAAATAACTATTCGTATTCTATCGAGCAGTATCTATGCCAATATCTATGCCGTTTACTCTTCTTTCTCTGCTCAGTAAAAGCGTCAAAATTTAAAACGGATAATTTTGCTAGGCACTCTTCTAATTCTATGTTTACACTTTACGGTTTTAACTGAATCGATGGCAGCATATCATGTTTATATATAAATGCGACTCGTATAATTTTATCTTTTGATACGCAACTATCGTTCATAAGCAAACAAGTAGTATAGTATTTAATAAGATAGTAAATTATTTATTGAACTACATTTGACAGGTTATCAATACGGTGGTTTAGGACAAATTGAAAATATATATGATTGTCAATTCAATTCAAATAGGAAACTAGGCAATAGGGTGCTATATGTCGACAGGTGTAACGATTTCAAGCTACTCTTAAATCTTATATTATACATTAGTAATACTAAAAGTATATACAATTATGAAATATATAAGGATTTTTATTGCTATATCTACAGTAATTATTGCCTGAAATTTCTCTGTAAGGATATTCGAAGTAGTATTATATAATCTCAGACATCTTATAAAAAACATAATGTTTAACTTAACCATGATTGTGACGATATTTATATATGACGAATTATTTATTTTGATACTTTTCGGTAGATAATGTATTCTGGATGTTCAATATTTTCTCCCTATTGAGCTTTCATCGAATCAAATTTATTTTTTCTATTTACTGGAGCTTTTCACATTTAACTTGATTCCTTATAATAATGAAATTAACAAAATTTATATCGATAAAGAAGTAATTACCGCACTATCTACTGGTATTTATGAAATTAAAGATATTGAAAATTATCTGAAGAAGAGATTAATTTCTATGTATAATATTATTGAGAATAATTTTAAGTTTTAGGTTTAATAAAAGTATACTTCGTAGTGTTATTAAGTATAATCAGTCATCAAATCAATTTTGAATCTAAAAATTCACTTGGTCAACTCTTGGATTTTTAGTGAATTTGACCAGCAGGTGTTACTCAAAACTTAGAATTACCTATGCGTATTCTAAAAGTAAATTTCGTAAGAATAAGTCTTTCCCGTTTTTTGTAAGAGATAGCGCCACCAATACTGTGCGAGTATTCAATGGTTACATATGTCATAATCAAAGCTTATTCATATGTCAACAATTCCATACTAACACATTAGTTAAAATTTTTTCGCATCATAAATTTTTGATATCGTGAAAATGTCGAAATTTGAGCCGAGTCGACGTCATTTGCGGGAAGTTTCACTTTATTGGTTCAATTTGAAGAAATCTACTGCCGAGACGCATCGATTGCTTCAGGAGGCTTATGGAGAAGGTTGTGTCGATGATTCAAGTGTTCGCGGATGGTTTCGACGCTTCAAAAGCGGTGATTTCGACGTGGAAGACAAGGAGCGTTCCGGGCGGCCGCAAATCTTTGAAGATCGAGAATTGGCGACTTTGCTTGATGAAGATTCTTGTCAAACGCAAGAAGAACTTGCTGAAGCATTGGTAGTTGACCGAACAACCATTTCCAAGCGTTTGAAAGCCATGGGAATGATCCAAAAGCAAGGAAATTGGGTGCCGTACGAACTGAAGCTGAGAGACGTCGAACGGCGTTTTTTCACTTGCGAACAGCTGCTTCAGCGACATAAAAGAAAGGGTTTTCTGCATCGTATCGTGACTGGCGATGAAAAGTGTATACGTTACGATAATCCGAAGCGAAGAAAATCATGGGGACTACCCGGCCATGCATCATCATCGACGGCCAAGCCAAATATTCATGGCGCCAAGCTCATGCTCTGTATATGGTGGGACCAGCTAGGTGTGGTTTACTATGAGCTTCTGAAACCGAATGAAAGGATCACAGGCGAGGTCTATCGACGACAATTGATGCGTTTGAGCCGCGCACTGCGAGAAAAACGGCCACAATACTCCGACAGGCACGACAAAGTTATTTTGCAACATGACAATGCTCGCCCACATGTTGCACCGCCGGTGAAAACATACTTAGAAACGCTCAAATGGGAGGTCCTACCCCACCCGCCGTATAGTCCAGACGTTGCTCCGTCTGATTACCATCTCTTCAGATCGATGACGCATGGCCTGGCTGACCAGCACTTCCATTCCTACGAGGAAGCCAAAAAATGGGTGGATGACTGGATAGAGGCCAAACCGGTCGAATTTTTTCGCAACGGGATTCGTATGTTGCCAGAAAGATGGGAAAAAGTTGTAGCTAGCGATGGCCAATACTTTCAATAATTCATTTGTAACCATTTTTTCACAATAAAGGCTCAAAATTTGAAAAAAAACGGGAAAGACTTATTCACATACCTGATATCTTTATGTTTTTGTTAACACTTAGTTCAGGTTTTTACGTCAGTTTGACCTCAAATAAAAAGAGATATGAAGATTTCTCCAAGGTAAGTTTGAGAATATATCCAGGGAAATAATTAAAATTGATGATAGTTTGCCAGTAAAATTACAGAAATACTTTTTACTAGAAATGTATATATCATCATAATTTAGATCGTACAATTATATAGAAATTTATTCTAGAAGAAATAATATAAGTGACATAAGTCACTTATAGAACTACTGCATATAGGCAACCAGCGACGTGGAAGAGAGATTAATTCCACTCTCGTTGACAACAAGTGGGTTTGTTTGACCTTGAATGACCGTGATTATGAGCAGTTATGACCGATCTGATTCCAGATTTGGATGCAGCACATCTCAAAACCTGAGAATATGATTTTATTCCTATTTTACCGAACTAAAAATTTTTCATGATCCTTCAGGGCCGGAGAGCCGATATATCAGCTCCGTCCATGATAGGGCCATTGTACATAGTTGATGGATAATACGAGATATGAATTTTGGCATTTTCAAAGGAGGTTTCGAAACCTTAAAACCCGGCCCTTTAAAGGTTAAAGAACGAGATATTTTACCATTCAATGACGACTAAGATAGTGTTTTGATTTAAAAAGCCACTTTTTCGTAAAGAACTTCCAGATCATATCAGAGTACAAAATAAATGGTTTAAAATAAATTATCATCGTATTCCATGAAATTCAGAACAATTTTTCTATAAATCTATTGTAAACATATTTCATTAAACTTTACCAAATGCAACTACAATACTTACCGATGTAAAAATAAAAAGAGAAGATCTTGCACGATTTAAAATATAAAATTTGTATGTTTAAGATATTAAATCAATGAATTTATATTCCTGTAATTGGAGAAAATATAATTGCAAAATATTCTAACCAAATGCATCAATAATAATGCAACATACAAAGTTATGTATGCTTTGCACAACGTAAAACTATTTTAAAAATTCTATATCGATATCTTGACAAAATAGAGCTCTTCCCTGAGTGAACAAAAGCATTGTAAAAAGCATATCGTAATGGTCATCAGAGGGAGCAAGAGAGAGAGAGAGAGAGAGAGAGAGAAATCTATATATTTCTCTTTCACCCTCTCATTTAATCCAATGTTGGACCGGTGTGGAATGAGTCATGCTATTTTATGTCATCTCATGCTTCAATGATCTAGAACACCGTGTGCTATATCATATTTTGACACTTGTGACAATAGCGTTAGTTCATGATTCAGTTGCATTAATGCACAATAAAATTGCAGTATGGAAACAAATTAGCAATTTGCCGTATTAGATCCGCTTGCATCAATTATAAATTTAGGAATTGATTTTACAAAATTTGATATATTAATTTGAATTTTCAAATAAACTCAGTTATCATACAATGAAAACAGCCATATGGGATCAGATTAATAATCTGGTGACTTCAATAAAAACATAACGATAAAAAATTGACAATTTCATTTTCCCGTTAAACTACCTTAATTAAGGTGTACAAATTAATTCAATAAGATCACTATAAAAACTACGAGATTAAAGCATGAACCAACTTTAATATGAAAACTGCATTAAAATGAAATACCTTATTAGCTGAATTAAAAAATATTTAACCAAATATTAATTATGCTTTAATTGTTTTTTATTGCATCGATTAACGCTTTCAGTAATTATTAACCTACATTAATAGGTTATTTTTTAAAATACTTTAATTGTGCTTTTTTCGACAGTTTATATACAAATTAATAAATATTTTCATTTATCTTACAGTCCCATTAAATCAATCAAAAATAATACGTAATAATATCAATATATATATATATATATTAATATTAATACATCAATATACAAAAATAATAAAAATTAAAATTAAACATTATAATGACAGTCAGACTGTTCTTGTATACAAGGATAGTATACAAGGGACTCACGACTCACAGTCTCTGATGAGGAGCCGTAGCGAGCTCGAAACGTTGGACTACGCCTTCAATTAGGTAAGGGTGGTGGGGACAGTCAGATTGCACTTTACTAACATAAAAAAAAAAATTTCAACTAATATTTTATTTTCAGATTAGTCTACGGGTGTGATTGCATACAAGGACAGTCTGACTGTCATTATAATTTTTAATTTTAATTTTAATTTTTATTATTTTTGTATATTAATATATTAATATTAATATAAATATATATTGATATCATTACGTATTATTTTTGATTGATTTAATTGGACTGTAAAATCAATGAAAATATTTATTAATTTATTTTTTTACATATTTTTTATTTTTTGAATAACATTGTTAAGTTCATACTGCTGTAATATTAAAATACTCATATATAGTTTGTCTAGTTTTTATTCTAATTTTATCAGAATTTCAACTGGTGGTCTGCAAGATAAAAATTCTGAATTTTATAAGATATATTCTCGTAATATAAATCATATAAAATCAAAATCATAGAATAAGTTTTTAATTTATTTACATAAGTAAAAAATGTTATAAATTTTATATTTTGCATCGTCATAATAAATTATTTTAATTAATATCTAGCACATCAAAAATATGTTTTAGATCATATGTTTTTTTTACGTTTATAAAATTTTCAAAATATATTTCTAGTATTATTTATATACAAATAATAAAATAATAATAGAAATATTATGTTAATATGTAATTGCTAATTAACGTATAAAATACATATGGCATTTTTTAAACCAAATATTTGTATATCTTTTAACAAATACATTATAGAAAATAATTATTGCCAAATTGTATCTTATATTATCTATATCATATTTATTATATAAAGTAGTATCATATGCATTTTAAATAGTATATTATTAAATTGTAATTATTTTTATAAAACTAATTTGCAATTACAATAAATTATAATAAATTTTAAAAAAATCGCAATTATAACAATATATAAATATATATTTATTTTGTAAGTCGACTTATAATTCTTAGAAAAAAATTTTATTATAAAATATCAGTGCTTTCTCAAAGAGTGATAAAAAATGCTATATCTTTATCAGATAAAGATACTCAGTTAAGCAATTTCTATCTTGTCTAAATTTCAGTTATATTCTTAGCTTGCATAGGATAAGTAAAATGTTCCGTTCAACGTTAAAAACTTGTCGTTCTACACCAAGCCGATTTCGGAACCTTTATACGGAAATATCAAAATATGATTTCTCTAAGGAATTAGGTCTTTCTGAAGAAAATCCTGGTTTATTTGATGGCAAATGGGGAGGTTGTGGAAAGGTGAGCAATTACATTGTTAACTCAATATAAAAGTGATTATGGTTATTGATTAATTAATTTATAAAATCTAAATATTGCAAAGAAAAATAGATATTCTATTTATTTTATATAAAAATGTTATTAAACTGTTTAACCAATATTTAATCTTTTAAAAAACTTTATAATATTAAAAAAATTATATACTCTTATTTTTAATAAAAAATAGGAAGATATATTATACTATTCCTTTAGGATTGAAATAATCAAAAACGTAGGATACAGTTAGTTTTTCTATGATATAACGTGCAAAGTCATTGATGATAAAGATTGTAAGAAATTTACTTAATTCATAACCAAATTTGTCATCCCCAATATAAATAATAACATATAATTTATGTGAACTTTCATTTATTAATTTTATAATTTTTTTATAACACTAAGATTTGTTGAGAGGGATGTCGAAAAGTCTGGTAGCTTGTGTAAAACCAAACACAGTTAAATTCAGTGTATGCAAAACCAGAGATAAGCATCCATGCAGAAATTTGTTAATATCGATCTTATATATACAAATATATATGAAACTGTAAACTCCTGAACTAAAGTATTTGAGAATATATAATTTTCCGAACTTCCATATGCATTACATTGAATATTTTACTAAGTGAACATTTTATTATTGGTAAAAAATAAAACTCTGAGGAAATTACAAATTTTTATGATTTAAAAACATAGAAATATAAATATGCATAATTAGAAAAATAATTAAATAGTTTAAGACAAAAATAAGAGGAATCATTTTTAGATATTATTATTAAAAACATTCCATTTTGGAAATAATTAGACTTAGAAGATTAAAAGAAAAAAGAAAATTATAAGGAAAAAACTCACAAGAAACTGAGAAAAAAGAAAAAAAAGAAGAAATTGAACAAGAGAAAACTCATATTTTAAAAAAAGTTGTTTTTTATCTAAGACGAAAAATAAAAACATACTCAGTTTTATCCGAGTTTATAAATAAAGTATTTCTTACGATTCTCAAATCTCGAAAACATTTACTTTACAGTGAATAAAACGTATTTTTTCCCTAATACCTTTGTATTTGTTTTTTAAATGATTTATGTTGACCTACGCGAGGTATGCATGGATTTCAGCGATATTGTATTTGAGTTGAAATATCCTAGATTCAAACTTTCTCTTCCATATATGAGGTTGAGTATAATATTTTCTAGATAAAATTAATACAATATGGTATATATTATGAATTTCATTAAATTTTTCCACAAAGCATAAAATATTGAATCCATATTGCAGAATTCTGGTGTCGAAATGTATGTGATGGTAATATTAGGGCAATGTTGCTCTTAAATATATTAGAGGCCAATATTGCTACAATACTGCAGTAATATTAGGAAAATATTTTGGCAAAATTGCGACAATGTTACCGCAGGATTGCTGTGTGATATATTTCAGCACAATATTTCTGTATGATTGTAATTCAGTATACTATTTATAAAATAGTATAAATGTACTAATGTATGTAACTACATTACACATACACACGCACACACAATTGCGCGCGCGCGCACACACACAGCATAAGAATATCAAAACAATATTATAGTAATATTGCAGCAATATCGTGACAGTATTGTGGGAATGTAATGTAATATTAAGATAATATTACAAATTGGACATTAAAATATTTTGCATTAATATTTCTGCAATATTGTGGTAATATTCCTCCAATTTTGCACCATTAGTTCATGTTGAATGGGGATTTTATAATATTCAATGCTTGTTAAATATACAAATAAATATTGAATCTATGACCTTTCCTGTTCAATGTATATAAATTTAATATATCGAATAGAAATTGGATATTAATTAATATTATAATAGACTTCATTAAATTTTTCTATATTTTATGAAATTTTTCTTCAACGTATTTAATACACTTAAAAACATTTACAATGATATAGAGATTTCTTTGGGTGTATTCTAGTTTTAGTATCATAATATTTGTTTTTCATTGAATTGTTTTAAATTGTAAAGTTTTAAAATATTTAAGAGAATGTATTTTACTAGATTGGAGAAATGAAAATCCAAAAAACAAAGAGATGAATTATAGTCTATAAATTTCTTAATGTTACTATTTAATTTAAAACGTCTATGGAGTAAAATCAATTGATACATGAAAATAATTAACAAAATTTATACAATCTAATCGAAATCAGAGATAGGCTGCTTCTATCGATTATAATTAATATCCACTACATCTAAATTTACACCATTGTAAACAATTCATTAAATAAGTACACCGATTGATGGTGAACTTTCTACTTATATATATACTAGCATCCCCCGTCTCGGCTTCGCCCGAGATTCCAAGTGACGGATTTCTTTTAATATTAAAATTATAATACTTCTGGATATATGATATTTTTTGTAACAGTTAGATTTTGTGGTAACAAAATATATTGATTTTCAGAATTACCAGTTCTAGAAAGTGCAACATATAATTGACCATGTGAAAAACAATCTGATCGTAAATCTATGCCGATATGTTTAAATATTTGTCCCTGGGCTTTATTAATTGTAATCGCAAAAGAAAGTTTTATTGGAAACTGCAAACTTTTAAACTGAAATGGTAAATCTGTTGGGATCATTAGGATTTGGGGTATCAGAGCTGTCTCTCCTGTAGCTGGGCCAATTAAAATAGTCGCTTCAATAATATGATTGCTCATATGCTTTACTCGCAATCTTGTGCCATTACATAACCTTGGAGGATTAAGGTTTCGTAGTAAAATAATCGGAACTCCTAATTTCACTCGAAGAATATGTGGTGGAAATCCTGCAGATGTTTCAGACATGCTCCAATAATATCTGCCCTTGTTCCTCTTGCAATGACAGGTAATGTTTGTCGAAAATCTCCTGCAAAAACAACAGTTATTCCACCCATTAATTTACTGCAAGAGAGAATATCTTGAAGGCTTAGATTAAGGATTTCAATATGAGCTCGATGACTCATTGTGCATTCATCCCATATTATAAGCTTAGTTTCTTGTAGAAGTCTACCCAAAGGTCCATTTTTACGAATAGAGCAAACTGATTGTTGTCTAAACGAAATATTTAATGTCAACTTAAAAGTCGAATGTGCAGTTCTTCCACCATGGATAAGTGTAGCAGCAATACCTGATGAAGCCACCCCAATTGCAATATTTTCAGTTGACCTAATTTGAGCCAGAAGAAGATTTATCAAAAATGTTTTCTCAGTACCTCCAGAAGCATCTAAGAAAAAAACCATCGGATTATTCTTATTTATACTGCTACAAATAATGTGAAATGCTTCAGATTGATCCGCTACTAATTTAGGAATATTTGTTTTTACATATTTTTTTAATTCATCACTATCAAAATTATGTGGCAACATTGAATCGTGAGTATTTATGCCCTCGTGATTCTTATGTATAGGAGTTGGTAAACCAAAATCATATAAATATTTTCCACTAAGAGTGATCACAATATTTTCAATTTCAATAAGACCTTTATGAAATAGTTCATTTGAAAAATTTATTTTGAAATTGTTAGTTTGCCGACGAATTTGATATAAAATATCTTGACAAAAATCCTTCTGGAACATTTCCATAATACATGTGGTTCAACTGGATGACAAAATACTAATACAATTGTAAATAATTCTCTTAATTTAGACGAAGACTAGTATAATAAAGCATCGAATAAAGTATCCTTCCAATGCCTATCATTTTCTACTAAGCAAAGCGCAACACACGCAGCTTGCAATGTCTGTTGTAGAACACGATTAACAGTCTTTAAATCATTAAATGAGATAGGACTTTTAACATTATGCAATAAAAGATACAAATAAAAACATTCACTTTGATCTGGATGAATAGTATATACTCTACCCAAAGCATTGTCTTTTTTAACTCTGGGAAATTCTTCAACGGTAACTCCACGCTTCCATCTAATAAATTTATTACCTCGCCAAATATAATAGCTAGGTACTTCAGGATATCTCAATGTTTTAGCAAATTCATCCGAGCAACAAAGTTCAAAGAAAGCTGTTAATGTAGTTTGCTGAGGACCATTAAGAACATTTTGCATATTTTTTCAGTGAAGTAAACACGTTGATGATTTTCTAAAAGAACTGCTAAATGAATGACAGTTGGATACGTACATAAAGTGGAAAATCAAAAAATCTCCAGTAAGCCTCGGATGAACATATATATCGACCATTATGATATTGATTTAATTCATCATTTTCATTTTCAACAGAAACTGTAGGTTGGTCTGACCCTTTGGTAATATATTTGCATATATATCTGATAGCTTGCACGGAATTACAAAACTCAACGTTTATATGCGCATTGAAACATCGTAAGAGGAGTGGACAGTATGGAACAATCCATCTATTGTCTATATCAATTAAATTACCTCGCATATGTAAAGCTGCTGTTAAACCACGGTTTTCAGGACTTCTTCTGCGGTAACTGGGATAACCATCATCTGAAGTTTGAGTATCAGAAATAAATGCTCAAGGATATTTTTTGGAACATTTTCCATTCATCATACATGGTAACGACCTATTCATATCCCCGCATGGACCACGATACATGTGTCTGCATACCATTTCATACAGTATTGGATCAATATTTTTGTCCGGAAGCTGTGCAGAAATTATAACATCGATCTCATCCGGTCGAATTTTAGTTTCTAACCACACCAAAATATGACGTTGGCTTGGTTATATGTAGATTAAACTTCACCAAACCTTTTATATGTGATCCAAGGACATGTTCGCCACCTAGCGGTGAATACCAAAGTTAAGCATTTAATAGAGCGAAAGAACTTGCCGTGCACTCGAAATCGTTTAAAAGTATTATCCGCGAACTTAATATTATCAAAATCACTCGAATTTGAATTTTCATTAGTGTGGATTATAAATGATTTTTTTCTTTACTTATTTAAACACTTTAATAGTTAGCAATTTGGTTTATTTCAAAGAAATGCAGTACAATATGCTAAAAAAATCCCTCGTTAAAATAGAATTTCAAATTTATTCGAATATATTTATTACGTCTGTGAGCAATGCTTTTATAAGATTTGTAACTCCCGACTTGTTGTTTGATCAAGGGGATCAAAGTTTTCAAGGATCAAACATTTATAAAAATATTAAACGATTCTTTGACGTATTATTATATGTCATAACCATCTCCATTATAGTAATAATCATTTATAAAAAATTGCGCAGCATATTTTGTCTTAATCCCAACAAAAACTAACTGTAACACATCCAGTTAATTTATTTATTAATTTAATAAAGATCATGTAAATAAATAAAATGTTTGAATACTGTTATTAATTCTGTTATTTTCAAGAATATGTGCACAAAAAATTCTGCATTCTTAAGTAACGTACAATTTATTTATACGAAAAAAAATATTTCTCAAAACGAAATTGTTTGTCTGAAATACATATATATATATATATATATATATATATATATATATATAACTTCTATCTTCCAAATATTTGGAACAAAAAAATGTATTTTTGATAGTTTATTTATATTAATTATAAATTTACATATTTTAAATAAATTGCTTTGTTTCCTCTTTTTAAATATTTATTTAAAATAATAAAATATTTAAAGAGTAACACTTTATTTTGTAATGCATATTTACTATTTAAGTATTTAGTACTAAAGCATATATTTAATATAAAATATATATTTAACTATAACAATTTAATCAATACAATTGTAAGAAAATCTACGTTCGGTTTCAAAAATTAACTTCACCTAGTTGTACAGTTTGCCAAATCTATCAGAATGTATATATATATATATATATATATATATATATATATATATATACTATCATCCCCCATCTCGGCTTCGCCCGAGATAATAATTTAAACGAATTCTTAAACAGTTCCATAATATCTATGTAAAAAGTACTCTATATGTAAAAATCTATATTACTATAAATAATTTACCGTAATTTACCTTATTATGAATTTTCCTTATTAAAAACAGCTTCAATGCAGCGTGCACTCCACAAATGTGATATTTTACAGAAAATTTTATAAAATATATATGCATATTACATATGACTTCTACAGGAAAAATTGTACTTTCAAGTTTGGGCGGCAGAAAAAGATTTCAAAGTGTCTTGAGATGACTTCTACAGATAGTATCATATAAAATATCTCTCAGGACGACTGCTATAGAGAGGTTTGTGTATGGGTAGATACGATGTCAAAGTATCCTGGGACGACTTCTATTGGGAGTTTGGGTATTCAAATGATAGAATACGAATCTCGCCATAGAAGTCGTTCCGTCATACCTGGATATCATCTTCTACCGTTCGAATACGCCATGCCTCGTAGAAAATACCAAAAGACACATGGACATCGTATTCTACCGTCCAATCATGAAACTATCCGTAGAAGTCGTTTCTACATACCTGGTCATCGTTTCCTATCAACTAAACAAAATACTTCCCGTAAAAATCGTTCGGAAAACATCTGCACAGCGTATTCTATCGTCCCAACACGAAACTCCCCATAAAAGTCGTCCCGACATCCTTTGACATCATTTCCTCCCAACTAAACACGATACTCCCCGTAGGAGTTATCTCGAGGAAGCTAGACATCGTTTCCTAACGACTAAACACGACAGTCCTAGTAGAAGTCGTCTCGAGAAAGCTAGCATCGCTTCCTAACGACTAAACACAATACTCCCCGTAGAAGTCGTTTGGAAAGATCTAGATATCGTATTTTACCTTCTCAACACGAATCTTCCCATAAAAGTTGATTTCCTCATACTTGGACATCCTTTTCTATCAACTAAATACAATATTCCCCATATAAATCGCTCAGAGACACCTGGATATCGCATTCTATCATCCGAGCATAATTGCCCATATAAATCGTCTTGAGGCAATGGGATATCGTAATCAACCGCCCGTACATGCCAATACAATATTTCTCAGTAGAAACTGTATCTAAAATGTGTATATATAATATGTAAATATAATATATATATAATATATATTACATATTGCGTATATTTTCTCAATTAAATACCGTGAATATTTTAGTAGTGATGCCAATTGAAATTCAAGCAAAATGGTATAGCGAATAGCACATTTTCTAAGCAGACGAAAGACATTGCCTTTTTATGCAGAACGGACGATATATATATATATATATATATATATATATATATATATATATATATATATATATATATATATATATATATATATATATAGTTTCGAGGTTGGTAAAAAACCCTATTTTGCCATCATTTCTTTTGTTTGAACTAAAAAAAACATAGCCACTTGTCACAATTCTAAAGTTAATATAATGTATAAAAACAAAAATATAATTTGTCGTCACAAACTATATTCAGTATGAGTTGGCATACAGAACCAATTTATAAGAGAATGTGAAAGAAAGGCACAGATAGAGAGACAGAGAGAGAGAGAGAGAGAGAGAGAGAGAGAGAGAGAGAGAGAGAGAGGCAGATTTAACGTGCAGTAACTAACGTCACACCGTCTTTAGGATACGAATCCCAAAGTTGTATTTGAACATTCGTTTGAGCTGGCCTGGTATTAATACTTAAAGGGGACTACTTTGAGTTGATGTTCGTGATTCAAGACGCCACCTAGTGGCCGCCGGTCGAACTGATTGTTAAAACCATTTTCTTAATTTATTGATGAAAATAAAAAGGTTTTTCAATAAAAAGCATAGCCTATGCCCTTCCCAAGATAATATAGAATCTGGAAAAAAATAGACACGTTACTCGTTTACGTAATAAAAGTATGTAAATACAATGAAATGGTGATGAGTTGGTGTTTGCTACACTAAAATTTCTTTTCATGTAGCTAGTTATTGATAAAAAATAAAACAGCGTTTAAAGTATAACGAGAAACAAATTTTTAATAGCACGAAAAGTATACAGATATGTGTACTCTTGAAAGTACGCAGGACGACTGACTCTAGCAGATTTTGAAGTAAAACAAATTAATTTAGGTAACGGTTTCATGCTCCGAAGTTGAAACAAGTTAGTTGTGAAGGGTCTACTGCACCAATCTGGCGAGTCCCGTTATAATCCCTTAATGAGTATAATTCCCCGGGTCTAGAGAAACGCCAAATGACCCAGTAAATATGAACGACATGAAACTGTTATCTATTACACGTAATGTAAGCCAGAAATAAGTATAATTACAAATACATTTATGATAATTATTCATTACGCATAAAAATTTAGACATGCGCGAGTGATCGACTTCCATTCTTATTTTAAAAATAAAGAAGTCTTTTTTCGGTACAGAACATACTTCCCCCGTTGAGAGTGTCCGATCAACCATCCAAAATCAAAACAATACATATATATTTACAAAACATTGATAATTTTCAGTTCCTCTTAAGCACACATCTCTGCATTCGCCCAGGCTAAACCTGTGGAGTGGGAAAAACCAATAGCCAAACCCTGTGGGATAAATCCTTATTAGGAAAACCCGCTCCGAAAATGGTGATTATTGAGAAAAAAAAAGAAAAAAATAGTTTTGAGTTACAGAATATCTTGTTTACAATTGAAATACCTTGAAATACATTGAAATTGAATTACATTAATTAAATACAATTAGTTAAAACAAATTAAATATAATACGCTTAAACAATACAGAAAGTCAATTTCGATCACTGTGAAACATTCGTACTATTCATTGGCAATGGGGCTACTTGTTTTACATTGCGCTTCAATTCACCCTTCTTGATTTTTAATGTAACAGTTCTAACAACTCCGTCAGATCCAGGATAAATCTTAATTACTCGTCCCAATGCCCAGTGCATCGATGGCGAATTATTTTCCTTTATTAGTACTACCGTACCGATATCAATTGAGTGACTGCCTGTTTGCCATTTTCTCCGAATGTTTAATTCATTCAGGTATTCTGTGTTCCATCTGGATCAAAAATCTTGCTTGACCCTTTGTATATGTTGCCAGTACGATAAGCGATTACTGGCTATATTGTTGACGTCACCTTCAGGTAGGCTCGCAAAAGTATCACCAATTAGGAAGTGGGCAGGAGTAAGTACAAGTAAGTCGTTAGGATCAGAAGACAGAGGATAAAGAGGTCGTGAATTTAATATAGCTTCGATTTTTGTCGTAAAAGTGCTGAATTGTTCAAACGTAAATATAGGAGAAGTTACGACACGAGTAAAGTGATGTTTAAATAATTTAACGCCAGATTCCCAAAGCCCTCCGAAGTGGAGAGACAAGGGTGGAATAAATTTCCATTCTATGCCTTATTCACTTAAGAAATCACACGTTGCCTTTTGATGGGATTCTTCATTGAAAAATTGAAATAATTTTCGAAATTCATTATTAGCACCGACAAATTGCGTACCATTATCCGAGTAAATGCTGCGCGGCTTACCGCGATGTACAATGAAACGTTTCAACGCGACCAAAAATCCTTCCGTAGTCAGATCACTGACAACATCCCAATGGATGGCCTTTACTTCTAAACAGATAAAGATTGCTACATAACATTTAACGAACGTTTTGTTTTGATGTCTTTTCTCCTTAATTAAAAATGGACCGCAATAATCAATCCCTACATTAGAAAAGGGTCGCAAAGGTGTGACACGAGCACTCGGTAAATTTCCCATTAGGTAGTCGACGGTAGGCGGAGCAGCTCGGAAGCAGTGCGCGCAGTTTCGAATAATTTTTCGAACTTGATTTCGTCCGTCCTGCACCCAATATTTTTGACGCAACAAATAAAATGTAGTTTGAATTCCGGAATGAAATTTTTTAAATGATACCATCTTATTAAAATATCTGTTATATGATATGATTTCGGCAAAATTATTGGATGCTGTTGATCGAAGGAAATATTAGCATTTTTTAAGCGTCCACCCACTCGAATTATACCATCTTTATCATAAAACGGATGAAGAGAGGTAGTTTTTTTATTCAACATAAGTGCATCATTCGAAATATTTTCAAATTTTCCGCGCGTAAATGAAATCTGTGCCAACTTAATTATAATTTTTTCCGCATATTCTAATTCCTCTGGTTGTAAACAGCCCTTGTTTTTATTTTCAATCTTTAACCGCATGAAATAAGCGAGAATCCATCTCAATTTACAAAATGATGAAAACCTAGATAACAATTTTAAGAAATCATCCGAACAGAAAAAAAAGCACTCAAAATTACGTGTTTCTGGTAACTTACCAGCTGTTGCAATGTCGAAGTGCGGCCATTCGGATTCAAGTGCTTGTAACCAGGGTGGCCCTTCAGCCAATAAATGATCCTTTACAAAATCATTCGGTAACTGACCTCGCGACAATGCATCAGCTGAATTATCCTGGGATGAAACATGACGGCAAGATTTAGCACGAGTATTCGTTTGTATTTCCGAAACACGGTTAGCTGCGAAAACCTTTAAAATGTGTGGGGATGACTTAATTCACTGCAAAGCTATTGTAGAATCGGACAAAAAATACGCGTTATTAAACAAATGTTTAAATTTTTAGTTACTTGTTTGTACAACATTGAAAGTAAATGTGCCCCGCATAACTCTAATCGAGGAATGGAAATAGTTTTTAAAGGTGCTACACGTGATTTTGCGCACAGTAGTCTGCACACAATATTATTTTGCCCATCGATAGAACGTATGTAAATACATGCCCCATATCCATGATCGCTGGGAAAACAGAAACCGTGAATTTCTATGCATTTTATGTCAAAAGCCGTAACTCTTCTGGTGAAATTAATATCTTTTAATAAATATAGTTGACTGCAAAGAACTAACCATAAAGTATAAATGTCAGCACAGATTCATCCCAGTTTAATTTCAGCTGCCAAAGTCGCTGCATAATGATCTTTGCATACAAAATTATCGGGCCTAATAAACCGAGCGGGTCGAAAATTTTCGCTATTTCCGATAGAATTGCGCGTTTTGATCGAGCATTTTCGGGATTTAATAAATTAACAGTGTATTTAATTAAATCTAAATCCGCCTTCCAAGATAGGCCAAGTGCCCCTATCGTTTTATCTCCGTTCAAATGAAAATTTACGTCCACATTACATTTATCTATATCATTTAATATTTCAGAATCGTTTGACGCCCACTGCCTCAGGTTAAAACCACCATATTTCCATAAGGCTGTGATTTCGTGTTTAATTGTACATGCTTCTGCGATATCATTTGCACCCGTTAGCAAATTATCTACGTACAGATCCGTTTTCAAAATTTTCGCAGCCTGCGGAAAATGGAAGACTTCATCATTTGCTAATTGATAAAGAACGCGGATAGCAAGATAGGGAGCAGGCGCAATTCCGAACATAACCATACTCAGCTCGCATTCGACAATACGATCGTGCACCTTCCAGAGAATTTTCTGAAATTTTCGATTGCTTTCACGAATTAATACCTGGCGATACATCTTTTCGTTGTCTGCCCATAAAGCAAATTTAAAAAACCCAAATCTTAAAATAAATGCCAACATATCGTCTTGGATCGTCGGACCCATCATTAAAATATCATTTAGGGAAGCTCCCGAGGTCGATTTTTCTGAGGCATCAAACACGACTCTTAGTTTACTAGTCGCGCTACTTTCCTTAAAAACGACATGATGAGGCAAAGAAAAGCCTTTACCGGATGAACTACGCGCTTCCGACATACGACCTAATTGTAAATATTCTTCAATTACTTGAGTATATTTTTTTAAAATTCGGTATCCCTTTTGAATTTCATAAATAAAGAGTTTAATCGTTGGAGAGCTGCGCAACGAGACTCTCCGATTCTCTCAGGATTCTCCTTAAAAGGTAATGATACTATATATGGACCAGAAATGTCTCGAGAAGTATCCGCTAAAAAATGGTTTTCGCATTTGAGTTCCTCTTCGGAGAGATAAATTTTCGAAGGGCCTTCTTCGACCTCCCAGAATTTTGTCAAATCTTGTTGCAAATCGGCAAAATGACAGTTAAAATATCTCGAGTTACCTTCTATCGAACCGCCTCCTACTACCCATCCAAATCGGGTTTTCTGTAACACAAATGTTTTGTCCTCTTGGATTAAATTCATCTGATCGATCGAGAAAATTGAAAGCGTCGGACCCGAGCCTAATAAAATATTCACAGGCGCAGGTTGAAAAAAATTCCGAATCGCTTAAATTTATATTTGCGGGAATCCTAAGTGTACCGCGACGGAAAGGTTCGCTGGGCACAAAATCGGAAATGTTCGGAACTGTAAGGAAATTAAGAGTTTTTTGTAACTATTGTCTCGCGAGCAGATAGAAGCCATCAGTGTCTATTTTGTAGCCGTTGATAGCTGATTAACAATACCTACAGGGACCCGGCATTTTGTCTTTGGTAATTTTAATCGCGCCGCGAATGATTCTGTCATTATATTAATGGTAGATCCCGTATCTAATAAAGCACGAAACGGAATCGGCTGTAAACTATTGTTTAAAACATTGACACGCGCGCTCGGTATTAGTTGTGTAGATACAGAAATTTGTGTAGCCAAAGAAATAGTGCGTGAATCGTGACCTGTAGGCGATAAATCTCATGCTTCGTTTGTGTGTAATAAAACGTTGTGCTCCTTATTGCATATTTGGTATTTAAGGAAATTGCATGCCTGCCCTTCATGTCTACGAAGACAATTATCACAAAGTGACGCGCTTCGAACAATGTCTCAGCGTTTTTCTACAGACAAATCGCGAAACATTATACAACGAAATAAAAAATACGATTCGTTTTTGCAAAGTGGACAATTTGGAATTCTATTGTTTTTAACATCAGTTGTAAAAATTTGCCATGGTTTTTGATCCTTTGTCTTAAAATTTAAAACCGATGGCGTTGCTTTAATAATGGACCGTGCATTCGTGTTTTGGAAATGGCTGCCTTCACGTGTAGATAATCTAGCAACCGCCTTATATAAAAACTCGAATAAGTCTTCCTTCGATGGAAAAACGCTCCTTTTTGTGACCTCTTTCCATTTTTCGGCTGTGGATTTATGAACTTTCTATTCAATAAGTTGAACGAGCATTTCTTCGCCCACGGTAACACCTAATGTTGCTAGAGATTCAACGTGCTGTTGAGCCTAATCGACAAGTCTAGCGAGACCCTCAGCGCACTCGTGTTCTTGAATCGGTAAGCGAATCAAAAGACTTAAATGTCTCGAAATTATTAAACGCTTCTCTGCATAAGCCTTTTCCAAAACGTCCCACGCACGCTCATAATTATCATCGATAATTGTCATATTTTTAATTTTCTGCCCATCTTCACCGACGAAGGTAGCCTTTAAATATTGTAATTGTTTAAAATTATTTAAAATATCGAAACTTTGTGTAGATTGCTCCGGAGCGTCATCTAGCATTTCAATTGCACTTTGAATCCCATCAAACGGTTTAAATGAATCATTTAAGTTAGTCATGTATACTTGCAACCGCGACACTTCCCTGTCCCCCTTAACGCCCTTATCAAATGCTTCTAGAACCTTTCTGAAATTTGTGGAATGTGCTTTAATTGTTGCGCGCTGCTTGATTAATGCTCTTAATTTGGACATATTTCTTATGTTTTCCTCTCTATTTTTTAAACGAAATAATTGAATAGCTATTGGAGAAGGGAGAAAATGGAAAAGGAAGTAACTAAAAATGGTAATACAAATAAGACTGAGCTTACCTTAACTCCACAGATGATATCTGACTTCTACAATGTTGACGATGAAGCTCCGATGATGTAGTTATTGATTGTGTCGTCAATCGTTGATTTCATATGGACCCGTGAGTCACAGATGACAAAATGACGTTCACTGTTCAGCGCAACAGAAGTTAAATAATTACGTATACTTAAGAAACAGTGCAATACAGAGTCAATAACACTTCTTTTTTATGTCATGTATTCACTGTTAACTTAAACACTCAATAATTTAAACGGAAAGAATTTAAGTCTAATGAAATGGTGATGAGTTGGTGTCTGTTGGTGCTACACTAAAATTTCTTTTCATGTGGCTAGTTATTGATAAAAAAGAAAACAGCGTTTAAGGTATAACGAGAAACAAATTTTTAATAGTACGAAAAGTATACAGATAGAAGTGTTCTCCTGAAAGTACGCAGGACGACTGACTCTAGCAGATTTTGAAATAAAATAAATTAATTTAGGTAACGGTTTCATGCTCTCAAGTCGAAACAAGTTAGTTGTGAAGGGTCTACTGCACCAATCTGGCGAGTCCCGTTATAATCACTTAATGAGTATAATTCTCCGGGTCTAGAGAAACGCCAAATGGCCCAGTAAATATGAACGACCTGAAACTGTTACCTATTACACGTAATGTAAGCCAGAAGTAAGTATAATTACAAATAAATTTATAATAATTATTCATTACATATAAAAATTTAGACGTGCGGGAGTGATCGACTTCCATTCTTATTTTAAAAATAAAGAAGTCTTTTTTCGGTACAGAACAGAATCTATATGCCAAATTTCAGAATAATCGGTTCAGTAGTTTTTTCGGTTATCGTGTACAAATAAAAACACGTGTTGTCGATTAATAAAAATAAGATAAAATGATTTTATATGGCTGACAATACCTTCATAATTATATTATACGATTTTATACGTAACTCAAGCCCAAACCATCCGATTTATACCATTCAAAGTTCCTGGCCATCAGTATTTTTTCCAGTTTTGAATGTGACTATTAAATATCTATTTTTTAATCTTTATAACATTTCGAAAATTCAGTTACGGATTTGCTTTTATAAAGCACATGCGTGCACTCTTGTCCATGCCAGCAACAATACCGATTTTCTCGCACGCAAGAGCAAACATCCATTTTTTCTTCATTATTTCCAATGCAATGGAGTTGGCTGTTATAAAAAAGGGTAGCATGATAAAAATATGTCAAGGGACCGTTATAGACGAAGAAAGATAATCTTTATTCATAAGACGCTTGAACCTTGCTTCGTCAATGCATCCGTATATCCAAGCACTTACGCGAGTGCTGACGATGGACAGAAAAAATAACAACTTCTGACTTTGCCGTGTTCGCTCGACTTCGCTTCACTTCTCTCTCTCTCTCTCTCTCTCTCTCTCTCTCTCTCTCTCTCTCTCTCTCTCTGTGTATACGCGCGTGCGTATGTGTGTCATATATATATATATATATATATATATATATATTGTAATGGGGTGTGGGTTCGATTGTACGAACTCCCGTTCGGATACCGACGCGCGGCCGTTCCCATGCGGCCCGCGCGCAACTCACGTAGCTCTTACTTTTCGCCGTGCGGGGAATTTACACCCGTCGGCAGCAGAGTCTCGGCGCGCCGCGACGTGCCGGCCCGTTACAAAGAAAGAAGTCGGCCCGTGAATACGCGGGCTTACTCACCTGACTCAAGCGCGATGCTCTGGCAGCGAGCACCACGTTCGCAGCAAGCTCAGATCGCACGGCAGAAGGACTTCGCCGTGCCCGCGGCGGCGGGGGATCTTGCGTTCAATATCGACGCGATGCTAGAAAACAGTCAGGGAAAATAGGAGTCGATAAGAAGAAGGGAAAGAAAGCGCGGAAACAGACGCAGACGTGTTAATGAAGTACAAAATTTATTTAACACTGCAGGCTCTCTTGATACAAACTCAAAAGTCACGAAGCTCGCGCGCCTACAACAAACATCTCAAAGAACGCGAGCCGCAATATGCGCGCACATACTCTCTCTCTCTCTCTCACGCACACTCGTCCGCCCGCTGGCGGGGCGCCTCGCAAAGGCGCACACCAACAGACTCACCTGTGTGAGAAGGGGCGTCCCCCAGGAATAATGGCGTCGACGCCGGACTACGCACACAACCACTCGCGGGCGCAGAACGGCAGCGGTCCGCCTGCACCGCCTGCGCAGATGCCGCACGAACGCGAACACTTATTCCGACGGTACTCGACGACGACACGTGTAGCAGGACCTCCTGCTCGGGTCGTTGGCGCTGGCAGGCGCTGGCTCTTGCGGGCGGTCCTCACGATCTCGCCTGAACTTACTCCCGCGCCAACCTGGGACGCGTCGTTACGCACGGCGCGGGCTTTGGCGCGAGTACTGCCTTTCTCCCCTGTCATTTCGAGCACGTGCGCGAAGCCCCGAAACCGAAATCTTCTTTTTCTACGCGGCTCGGACGCACGTGGCTTCGTTCTCCTACCTCGAAACGCGACTCCTCTAAAAGAAACTACTCTTTTCTCCGCGACGACTCCGCTCCCCCCTCACCCCGTTCTGCGCTCCTTCGCCGGCCGGTCGGCCGGTCGCATCAGGGTCGTGCAATGTTTATGGTTAGCGCACGCCGCGGCAGACGAGTCGCATTTCAGCTGCGGCCTCGTCACAATATATATATATATATATATATATATATATATATATATATATATATATATAAATTGTACTTTCGAGTTCGAGCGGTAGAAAAAAAATGTGCATGTGCCTCGAGATGACGTTTACAGAAAGCATCATGTTCGGACTATAGGAAATATCTCGGAACGACTGCTATAGAGAGTTTTGTGTTGGGGAGGTAGAATACAATTTCCAGTTATCCCAGGACGACTCTTACTGGGAGTATGCGTGTTCGAATGATAGAATACTGATCTCTTCATAGAAGTCGTAATCACATACCTGGACATCGTTTCCCACCAACTATACATGACACTCCCCGTAGAAGTCGTTCCAAATCGTCTGGAAATCGCACTCTATCATGTGAAAACGAAACTCTCCGTAGAAGTTGACCCAATATACCTAAATTTCGTTTACTATCAACTAAATACGATACTCCCAGTAGAAGTCGGCCCGAGAAAGCTAGCATCACTTCTTAACGACTAAACACTATACTCCCCGTAGAAGTCGTTCGGAAAGACCTAGATATCGTATTTTACCGTCCCAACACGAATCTTCCCATAGAAGTTGATTTTCTCATACTTGGACGTCGTTTTCTACCGTCCGAACACGAAATTCCCCGTGGAAGTAGTCCCGTCATACCTGGACATCGTTTTCTACCGACCGAACATGAAATTTCTCGTAGAAGTCGTTCCGATATACTTGAACATCGTTTTCTACTAACTAAACACGGCACTCCCCATGGAAGTCGTTCCAAAAGACCTGGGAATCGCATTCTATCATCAGAACACGAAACTCCCCGTAGAAGTTGTCCCGACGTACCTAAACATCGTTTCCTATCAACTAAATAAAATAAAAAATAGTGCTAGTAGAAGTCGTCCCAAGATATCTAGCATCGCTTCCTAACGATTAAACACAATACTCCCCGTAAAAGTCGTTCGGAAAGACCTAGATATAGTATTTTACCGTCCCAACACGAATTTTCCCATAGAAGTTGATTTCCTCATACCTGGATCTCGTTTTCCATCAACCAAATACAATATTCCCAGTAGAAATCGTCCAGAGACACCTGGACATCGCATTCTAACATCCGAACACACAACTGCGTATAGAATTCGTCTTGAGGCAACGGAATATCGTAATCAACCGTCCGTACACGCCATTACAATATTACTCAGTAGTAACCGTATTTAAAATATGTATACAGAACAATATAATATATATACAATATATGATATATTATATAAATACAATATATGATATTTTATATATATACAATATATATATATATATATATATATATATATATATATATATATATATATATATGTATATTTTATATTTCTGGTTTTTCAATTAAATACCTTGAATATTTTCTGAATGTTATTAGGAGTGTGAATAAGTCTTTCCCGTTTTTTGTAAGAGATGGCGCCACCAATACTGTGCGAGTATTCAATGGTTACATATGTCATAATCAAAGCTTATTCATATGTCAACAATTCCATACTAACACATTAGTTAAAATTTTTTCGCATCATAAATTTTTGATATCGTGAAAATGTCGAAATTTGAGCCGAGTCGACGTCATTTGCGGGAAGTTTCACTTTATTGGTTTAATTTGAAGAAATCTGCTGCCGAGACGCATCGATTGCTTCAGGAGGCTTATGGAGAAGGTTGTGTCGATGATTCAAGTGTTCGCGGATGGTTTCGACGCTTCAAAAGCGGTGATTTCGACGTGGAAGACAAGGAGCGTTCCGGGCGGCCGCAAATCTTTGAAGATCGAGAATTGGCGACTTTGCTTGATGAAGATTCTTGTCAAACGCAAGAAGAACTTGCTGAAGCATTGGGAGTTGACCGAACAACCATTTCCAAGCGTTTGAAAGCCATGGGAATGATCCAAAAGTAAGGAAATTGGGTGCCGTACGAACTGAAGTTGATAGACGTCGAACGGCGTTTTTTCACTTGCGACCAGCTGCTTCAGCGATATAAAAGAAAGGGTTTTCTGCATCGTATCGTGACTGGCGATGAAAAGTGGATACGTTACGATAATCCGAAGCGAAGAAAATCATGGGGACTACCCGGCCATGCATCATCATCGACGGCCAAGCCAAATATTCATGGCGCCAAGCTCATGCTCTGTATATGGTGGGACCAGCTAGGTGTGGTTTACTATGAGCTTCTGAAACCGAATGAAAGGATCACAGGCGAGGTCTATCGACGACAATTGATGCGTTTGAGCCGCGCACTGCGAGAAAAACGGCCACAATACTCCGACAGGCACGACAAAGTTGTTTTGCAACATGACAATGCTCGCCCACATGTTGCACCGCCGGTGAAAACATACTTAGAAACGCTCAAATGGGAAGTCCTACCCCACCCGCCGTATAGTCCAGACGTTGCTCTGTCTGATTACCATCTCTTCAGATCGATGACGCTTGGCCTGGCTGACCAGCACTTCCATTCCTACGAGGAAGCCAAAAAATGGGTGGATGACTGGATAGAGGCCAAACCGGTCGAATTTTTTCGCAACGGGATTCGTATGTTGCCGGAAAGATGGGAAAAAGTTGTAGCTAGCGATGGCCAATACTTTCAATAATTCATTTGTAACCATTTTTTCACAATAAAGGCTCAAAATTTGAAAAAAAACGGGAAAGACTTATTCACATACCTGATATATAAAATAAATATATATTTATGAGATATAAAATGAATAACACTAGATTTAAAAAAATGTTACATGTTCAATAAGACTTTACAACAAAATAATGTAATTAAACATTAATTGTTATATTCAACAATATAAAAAATTCTTGTTTGATTATCTGAATGGTGTGAAACTACTTGTTTTGGCCAATTTGCTGCTTTGAATGCTTATCTATCAATCAATTTTTTTCGATTTATATAAATTATTTATTTGTTGTTATTGTTTTTTTATTAGACTAAATAATCTCTTTATCTGTATACATTCCTTGATAATGTTTTATAACGTAAAATTTAAAAATATATATAATATTATATTAGTTTATATTTTAAGCAAATAAAATTATTTATTTTTCATAATATGTTTATTTTATATATTTATGAGAAATATAAGAGAACGCAATAATCTCCTGAAAGATTTTAAAAGTATAATATTTCCTTAAAATTCAATAAGAAAATGTAATAATAATAATTAATATTTAATATTTTGAACATATAATTGCATTATGTTTAAATTATATACGAATGATTAGGTACGTTTGGAAAGTAAAACGATGAGCTGAGATTACATACATGTGGTAATGGACCATATTTATTCAGTATATAATAATAATAGAAAACCGATGATCGCATCCATAATTAATATAAACACTAAGTATTTTACTTAGTGTTTTCTCATTTTCTAAAATATCAAAAATTGGTATAGAAAGAATATATATATATATATATATATATATATATATATATATATATATTTAGCTTGTTCAGTATTAGAGCTTTAAGGGTTTTGCTGAGTAGTGACAAGAGTCCAATGGGCCTGTAGGATGGGGGGTCCTCAGGTTCTTTGTCCTCACCCTTTCGGATTGTGACAACATGACCAACCTTCTACTCATTTGGGAAGACCGAAAACCTCTGGATGGTTTGCAGTGCTGTTCGAATGATGGCAAAGTCAAAGCTATCTGGGCCAGGGGCCTAACTCAGCTTCATCTTGGCCATGATCTGATCTAACTCGGTGAGATTAAATTCGACCTCGGCTTCAGTCGGTGGAAGAGCATTAGCCAAGGACCTTATATCTTTTTGCTCCTGCGTTTTATCCTGCATATTAGCTGGAGTGAACAGGGTGTTTAGCACTGCCGTGCCGATGCTCACCCAGTCCGTCGTATAGGTGGCATTATCCAGACGGACGTTTCAAGTAACTTCCTTCAAGGACAGCTTACCCACTTGTAGTCGGTAAGCTACACCCCAGGGGTTCTGATTACCTTTTACTGTAACAAAGTCTTACCATTTGGTCTCTTTAGTATGCCTGAGTCTACGGACATACTCCTTTAAGGCCGCTTTGTATTCTTTCTTGAGATGCTCCCGTCTGACGAGATCACGCTTTTTCTGGAATACTCGACGAGCTCGATTTGTAGCCCTTTTCAATCTATCTAACTCAGGATTCCACCAGGGAACCCTCCTAATATCTACCCTACTCCTCGGTATGGCAGCACTGCACGCTTTCCTCCAAGTGGCTGTCAATGAGCGAACTCTCTCTATTATCTCAATTTCGGAGCCGGGTATCGCTTTAGTTTTTGACTCTGATTTTCAGCACCTGAACTTGCAGGTGTGCTTGCTCCGATTAGATGGTACATGATCGTTCTGTAATCACGCGAGGTCCAGTCCTCTCTGACGGCGCATCCTGTGATGAGTGTCTCGAGATTCGTGGTGACAAGACTTATGTCCACATTTCTCTCTCCAACTTCGTAGCGATACTACCTGGCACATTGGCGATCCGGAGATTCCACTGCGCTATAAAATATTTCACTTCTTCCCCTTTACAGTCGATGTGATCAGACCCCCACAGTGGGGATCTGGAATTTGAATCAACACATATTAGCACTATCCTCCCTCGAAAAACGTGCAGCACCTTACTCAAGTGAGTAAGGTGCACCCCTATTTCATGGATCAGTTGGAAGTATCCACTGACCGCATACATCGTTAAAGAACGAAACATAACCTCCGCTACAGCGAAGTGTGTATTTGCTAAGTGCGTTAATTTTAGCATGGTCACCTCGGGATTAAGGACTGCTATAGCCGCCCAGGGGATTTGCCTGTTCACATATACCATTTTTGTGCGCAGCCCAAATCCCTATATTCGGCCACTGCGCTGGTATGGCTGCTGGAGAAGCAGGATGTCTACTCCTCTTTCCACACATTTTGACCTTATCCCTGGAGTGACCCTGCGTGCTCTTCTGGCATTTAGCTGCGCAAAGCGCAGGGCAGGTCCACTTCTATTATTTCGTGCATTACTAGCCATAGTCCGTAGAGTTAACTAATCTTTCCATGGCAGCTTTGTAGGCTGGACGCTTAGTGTCCATTGAGCCATGGTTGTGCGCCCTTTTTGACTTTTTACAATTGACGCATTTTGGAGCCGCGTCTTTATTTTTGCATTCTTTGCTGCCATGTCCCCTCTGACTGCAGTGGGAGCAGCATTGTTCACCTTTGCAGTGTTTGGCTACGTGCCCGTAGCCTGGACACTTATAACATTTGGTGAGTCTGAGGTCATCTTCCACGCGGCAAGATAACTACTCTATTTATATCCTTTTCTTTTGTAGAAGTTTTCCCCGAATGTTCGGGGTAACTTCCACCACCCAGTTGGTAACTGCGTCGCTCCTCTTTCCCGTTTTGAAGTGGGGTTGGAAGAATTCGGAGAATTCTTTTGTTGTTGAGGGCAGTCCCTCGTTTTGTTCATAAACTGCCGAGGTTACCTTATCTGGTGACATGTCCTTAGGCACGTTATTGATAATGAGCCTCGGCTTGCTCGTCGTTGGGGCCTCTATTTTGAAAAGTTCCATCAGACTTTTTGAGGCTTTCATTTTTGCCAACCCTGCTTCTGTTGCTGTTTCCACAAGGGGACCTCAGATTCTTGATCTGGACCTTCGATTGCCTAGGGTTGAAGACTTTTGCAAGATTTCCTTTGCCCTACCTGTTCTGAAGATCTTTTCCACATCTCTAGGCTTTAATAAGACGACCTTGGGGGGGGGGGGTGGTCGTATTGTGGCTTTAACAACCTGGGCCTTGGGGGCGACCAGCTTCTTTTGCCTGACAGTGTCATTGGAAACCGCAGCTGCATAGGTCTGTCGTCCCTTCACTATTTGTTTTACTGCAAGCTCGTGCAAGGCCTCCGACTTAGCCTCCGTCCGAGCACATCTGATGGCCATTTAAATGACCACCATTAACTCCTTGAGGCTCTTAAGCCCCTCCTTCCTCAGTTCTGAGACCTCCGATGTTTTGAGTACCACTTTTATATTTTCATAGAGGTCCACACTACGTGCTGGGACCTCCAGGCAGTCCATTATAGAGCTGCTAGATAACTGCCTTTAGGAACTTGTGCTGCGCCATTTTTAGTGCTGCCTTCAGCGGTACTTCGTTCCTGTATTGTGCTGGGCATTTTCTGTTGTTATTGGTGACAACAGTTTTCCTGTTTCTGCCCTGTTTCGGCACACGAACGTAGACGTAAACAATTAGTATTTTAACGCCGGGGTCTCCCGAGATTATTACTGGTCAGGAATGAGACGAGACATCTGCAGCTACGTAAAGCACTGCCCAGAATGTCAACTATACAAAGTGTCCCAGAGGGCACCAGCCGGTCTAATGACGCACAAGAATATAGAAGGGCTACGGACAAGCGTGGCTACTGGCATAATTGGCCATTTCCTGCCAGTAAAGGTCAAAATCGATACCTACTAATTTTCGGGGATCTTTTCACCAAATACGTGGAGTTTCGACCACTGCGAAAGGCAACTGGTCAAGCGATAGTGAAAGCGCCATGAACACATCGGTGCACGTAAGCACACAAGCCTCGCCAGCCTTCTTAAACTTCGGCAGATCTCCAAGAGAAACACCCACGTATAAAAACATCCGTCTAAACAACCAAACGCGACTGCCACTAACAGCTGACTGGCTAATACGAGTAAAAACATTAACTGTCATTGACGAACTGGTCAGAAAAAATCTCTATGCAGCCAGCAAAAAACAGGCGCACCATTATAACAAACACAAACGAGAGGTATCATTCGAATAAAATGAGATGGTTTGTATGATAGCCCGCAGAACCCCAGAAGATGCCATACCGCACAGATCGAGGCGTCAAATACGATCCATCAGCCCCTTATCGTACCGGCGAGGTCCTAAATTTCATAGGAAGAAACAATTCAAGCGACCAATAAAAGTCGGAAGACCAGAACCCATCATTTATGTCAGTAGCCCGGAGGATGGCGACGTACGCCTGTACCGTGGTGATCGATGCGCATTTATGCGCTCCGTCGGGACACAGAAGTCCGGCAGGCGAAGCAAGCGCGACACATACCCAGAAAGCGAAGGCAAGGATGGGCAAAGTAAAATAATCATCTCGACAGTATTTAAATAAAGCCATGGTCCATATGAAGAAGGTGCCTGCGCCAGTAAAGAGTCCCCAGAATCCATTCCGCGCCCAGCAATATCGATCCCTTGCCACGATGACGATTGGAGATTGAAGAACAAGAACGGATTCAACCCTTTTGCGACAACGCAAACTACTAGCCCAGCCGCCAGCCATCACGAACCTATTGACCAGCAAAAGGCGACGCAAGATTCCGCCGCGGGATCCCCAGGTATCCCATCGCTGATGACAGTAAAAGTCACGCCCCCCGAGAATTTCACACCCCCCAAGCGCCCTCATCCATCCTATCCTGCTAGGCCCCTCACGTAACAAGTAATTTCTTTAGAAATTATTAAATAGTGTTATGGTTCTAGAATCATATATTTTGTAATTTTCCATCAATAAATATATTCAGTATACATTCAATTTCTTACTTAGTTTTGTCGCAAGATTTTTGATCAATAAGTAAGGCGTATTTAGATAGATACTATTTATATTAGGTATGAGCAATGGATTTACGTCAAATAAAATTTTCTTGCATGCAATAATGACTAGGATAATGGTTACGATGTTCTTGATAGACTATGGAGTAATAATATCAAACAGTGACCACGGTGTCTATTCAAGCTAGAACTTTGTGATAGGCTTCTGTAGTAGTGAATGGACTGAATGTACATCGTTGAAGATCGCAAAATTATAGATCTCATTGTTATTCACGTTAATCCTTGAAATCAGAACACTGACGCTTGCATCGCGTCTATCAGCCATTTAAAGGTGTTGATAAATCTCTATTTGCTTTGTCTTGCAGCCTCTTTTATATTAATTAAGGGATATCCTCTGTGAATGCGGCGAATGTACTAAATTATGAGATGCTATTCGAGGAGATTTCATTTTTATTCATTTCATTCATTTTTTGGAAACTTATTTATGTACAAAATTCCGATTTTCTTTCTTACTTTTCTATTCATTATGTCATCTTTTCTCCGATATTAGAGTTCCTGTCGGTTTCTAGAGCAGTATCTTCGTTGTCAGTATGAAAATATATGAGGGTTATCAATGCATGACAAAATCTATGCGTTTACCTACTATCCTTCATGATTCAATAGAGTTCTCATATTTTACGGCACTCGCAATTCGTAAAAGCTAAAAATTTCATGTTAGTGTCAGTGACTTCCATGTCATGAAGGATGGCCTTGTAGTCATGTAACTTTGGTTCCCGAATTTGGAGCGAGGTAACAAGACGTACATGATACAAATACAGTTTATAAAACATAGGTATTTCCAGATCTTGAGATTCTAATGGCTGCTTATCAAAATAATCTGTGTGATACTGTGTGCTGATAATGGAAGTTAAAGCTTCAATGTTAAATTACAGATGGGCGAGGATATTATTAGCCATCCTTCATTCACATTTCCTTGCATGATTACCATTTCGTTTTTTTCAAAAAAATCTGATGAAAAATTGAATAAGCGCTGGAACCGCTTATAAGCCTCCAAATTCTCTCTCTCTCTCTCTCTCTCTCTCTCTCTCTCTCTCTCTCTCTCTCTTGTACTACTGAATAAGGTGGAGAGTCTGTCGAAACTATTGTTCTGATCAAAACTAAGTGGCACAAGCAGTTATAAACGATAAAGACCCATCTAATGAATAATAAAGATTGAATAAAGGAAGATAGACTATAGTAGCGACAATTCAAGCAATAAGCCGCTTCTCTAAAATAAACGAGAACTACTTTGCTGTCAGAACGTTGTTATGTCCAGTTTGCCGATCTTTGACGATCTTATGGCCTTTTGTAAAATCGGCATGCCATCAAAACATCTGAATACGACTCGGAGCATCATTTCCATACATTTTAAGCAATTTTTCATAAGTTTCTGTCGCGGTTTCACCGAGTTTCGCACAAAATTTTATCGCGCCCCATAGCTCTAAATTTCTCTGTTCTATTTTCGTATCATACACTACTCGTGCGTTATTACCAAATAATGAACATATGACGTAGAAATGATCGTACAAGGATCGCTAAGGACTCATCGAAAGAGTAGGGATCTACTGTTACGGTGGTGGACTTACATATTCATAGTTATCACCGTCCGAAAAATAAAATAGGTCGCATTACTTAATTGTCTGATCTCGTATATATCGTGTAGTAGGTTCATATATAGTTGAACACGAAACTATGCTAATACGTATAAAACGAGTCAAAGAGAAAATATTTTAATTACAGTACGAGTCTTTCTATTAAATAATGGATATTTCAGGATTTTGTGGATAAACACGTTGTGACATTTCGTCCCTGGTGTGAGCTACTTCATGCCCCGGTTCAACCCACCTCAGAACCTGACCGTTCAACCCACTTCCATCCTCTTTTCGTCACACCAGTTACGAAACGTTTTTTCTTCGCATTTTCAACTTGTAGAAGCGTTATTTCGCTTTAGCCCACCTCGGCATCTGACGACCGTCAGGTTCGCTCGTGCAAGTTTTCTTTCATGTACCCTGTTTATTTACACTATAGGTTCGGCCTAAGCTCAGCCCGCGTAGACCCTTGGTCGCTCAACCCACCACCAAGTACCCACAGTGCAAATATTTATTTGAACTCAATTCTAACTCTCGCTCAACCCGCCAGAGTTTTGAATTAATTTATTATTTATATTTAGTGGGGATTAGATTTTATTGTGGAGTTTTCTTTCGTATATTTCTTTAAGTTAAACCCTTCTCTTAGTTAAAACAAATATTTATTAAAAAATATATAATTATAAAAAAATTTTAAAAATTATAAAAATACAAAAAATTAAATTATTAAAAAATATAAGAATAAATTTTTAATGTTGTACCACTGCGCCTTGTCCCTTTATTTTTGGTATGGATGTAGCTCGCTCGCCACGATTCACTGTAACACAATTATTCATAATTTTATTATAAATTTATTAATTTAAATTTAATAAAAATTACTTCTGAATATTTAACCTCGCGTGGCTTTACAAGATTATTTTTAAATTAGTTATTAAATCTAAATTTAATGTATAATTGGTTTTCGCGTTGCGACGACCAAAAATATGGCCGCGCAAATTTTACACGACCGCTACACAAATTTTACTTTTATAAAATTACTGCGAGAATATAGAATAATTTATATACGAATAAATTATTTATTTCCGTAACACGCGCAAAAATAATAATAAGTAAAGCCGAAATATGCGAAAACTAATTTATCAAATATGAAATTAAATTAATATATTACACGCGGTAAACATACCGAGAACGGACAAAGGTCGCGACGACTACTGTAGAAGGTAGTCGATGCAACAGCCAAAAACCGTAGAAGAGAGATAACGCAACACATATTCTGTCTCTTCACCGCTAGGAAGTACAGCAAAGTATGTAAGAGGGGATATACCTCACGTGGCGAGAAAGAGCCGCGCCAAGTCTATCAGGCTAGCGACAGCAGTGAAGTGGTGCGTACTCACGGTAGTGAGCACGCACACTACCGTGCTCTCTCATTGAACGACACGCGCCAGCAGTGAATACCGTGCTAGAGGAACGCGCAAGCCTCTACACTGACGCGCGCATTCCAGCATATACAACGGGTGTCCTAAAGGAATTCACCCACTGTATTTAATTTATGAATAAATTAGAATATCATGTGTATGCTGTTTTATATATATATATATATATATATATATATAAAACAATATTTGTACGCAGTAAATCGACTGCCATATGAATTATAACTGTGAAAATTATAATTAATATTAATTATTATTATTATTAATTTTATTAATATTATCATTATTATTGATATTATTATTGTTAATATTATTATTATAAATCGGCGGCTCGTCCGATGTCAGCCTGCAAAAGGCAAAATCAGGGAGTTCGTCTAGTGAAGCAGCTGACCCTAAGTCGTGGTGTACTTGAACTCCTCCCGGAGCTAGAAACTGTTCAGAGCTCAGAAATTCTTGCCTGAAATATACTTCCCAAAATTATTAGCTTGATCTCTGTTGCGAAGCGTCAGCTCAACTTTACCTATCCTGAAGTGAACGTGATTCTGGTTGCGAGGCGATCCTCAAAAGACCAGCCGTTCTCTTATCCTAATTAAATTACTGTCCACTTAATTCTTGATCCTGGATGCGAAGCGCTCCTCACAAGGCCAGCGGAATTATGCTAACCTTAGTTCTAACCTAGATTAACTTCTAGCTGTCTTATTTCAATTCCCCGCGTGGAAACTAGTAGCGGGTATCCGTGCGGTAAATAGCGCCGGATTAAATAAATATCGCGGAAAATAGCGCGAACTTAGAATCTATTATATATATATATATATCTAGCTTAAGTTAATTTATTTCTTTCATTTAAATAATTATTATCGTGTTCTTATATCTTGATTAGTAAATATCCTGATTAGTCACATCTTTTGGGCGGCCAGAACGCTCAGCATCATTTGTATTCATTCTACTACGAAATTCAGTAAACCACTTCTTAACCATTCCATGTGATGGAACACAGTCTTTATAATATTTTGTAGACTTTTCTTCAGTTTTCTTAATTGTTCTTCCACGCAGAAAGTAATATTTAATAACTACTGGAAATTCGTTTTTTCCATGCTTTTGTAAAAGCAATAAAACATTAAATTCAAAAGACTATCAAAAACTTGTATGAGATGATAGTCTCTTAGAGTAGTAAAATATTTACGATAACAGCGCCACCTTTCGAGAAGTCATGGACTTATCAAACAACCCTCGTACATATTCACTAAATATGTAAGAAATAATATACACGTTTCTATTTATTTTTTAATATTTATATATTTTTCGAATAAATTAATGAATTTATCTACGATAATGATCGATAATGTTCATAGCATTCTCTATATCAATCAATGACCACGCGATTTAAAAAGAGACTCAAAAGAAAATTCGATTTTGATGTATTTATATTTAGAAAAAAATTATAATTAGTTAAGATATCCGATCAAATAAATCAATAATTTTCCAATTTCGTCTATCCTTAATAATTATATACAACTGTATTACATAGATTATTGAAAGTGTATGCCCTGCATCTGGGCGAGTAATAGCAAAAGTTCAACAGCCTAGTGCAGAAGAAGTTACTACCGCCATAGAAACTGCAAATGGTGCATGGCCTTATTGGGCTAATTTACCTATGCCTGTACGAGGGGAAGTAATTCGTCAAATCGGCTCTGAACTTCGAAAGTATAAAATTTCTCTTGGGAAATTAATTTCTCTAGAAATGGGTATGCAATCTTTTTATGATATATATATATATGTTAAACGTGATTTTTTACTAAATGAAACTGATCTTATATATATACAATATTTTTATATATAATAATACTTTTATATATCTAATATTATTTTATTATTTTATAATACTTTATATATATATATATATATATATATATATATATATATATATATATATATATATATAATATTTTATATAAAAACTTTTTAATAATAGAATTTAATGCTATGACGGGTTTAGAAAATATGTTGGGGTTGGTTTACTTACTCTTTTTCCTAGAATTTTGCACTTTGGTTTAAATTGAACAATCCAGAAAAAGAACCAAGTTCAGGATTGAGAGACGGTCAGGGTAGTATTTGCTACATATATAAGCGATACTGTAAACATACTTTTATTGAATTATTTTTATTTCATCATTTGGCACTGCATCTGAAGGGGACCAGTTACATCACTTTTTTTCAAATCGCATTCTTATCACTAAATGATATATAGAGTAAGTTAATTTTACGAACTAGTTATAATTTTTTTTGAGAAGAAAGATTCAGAATCAAAAGTAACTATTACGAGTTGAAGTTATCTCTTAATCAAAAATGGAAATTTTCTTGCTGGTTTGCATCAAAGTTCTGCAGACTGGACAAATAGTAAATGCAAACAGTAACGTACCACTATATAATAATCTACTAACCGACTACTAATCTAATAATCTATAATCTACTACTAAAATAATAATCTACTACTATACTTTATATTCACCCTCGCAGTATCTAAAATAGAAATATTTTTTGGTTTGCACAAGCATGGCTTTAGTTCAGCCCGCCTTAGCCCCTGATTGCTCAACCCGCAATCAGGTTTGCTTGTGCAAACGTTGAATCTTTATTTTATTCTCTTTTGTATTATCCTCCGGCCTACGCTTAACCTGCGTAGACCCTTGGCCACTCAGTTCATTACTAAATGAGTTTAATACATCTTTTCCTATATATTTAATTTTAAATTTCAATTTTCTCTCTCTCTCTCTCTCTCTCTCTCTCTCTCTCTCTCTCTCTCTCTCGCACAACTCGCCAGAGCTCGAATTAAAATGTTTCCCCTTTTTTCTTTCCTGAAACCCTTTGGCTTGGAATTCTTCATTCTCGCGTAAATAAATTTATTTTAGAGTTTAATTATTTCTAAATAATTAAAGATTTTATTTAAAAAAAATATATAAAATTAACAAAAATTTTATAAATTAAAATTCAAATGAAAAAGACAGGCCTAAATCCGCTGTAATAATTGATTTTTATTATTTTTACCATTTAATAAGAATAATTAACAAAAAAGAAATTAAATTTTTATTCTATTTTTTATTCTATTAACCTAACGTGTATCAATTTTCCATCATAAATGTCCTTTTTCCAATAAAAAGGTCGGAAACTAAATTCCCCTCCTAATAATAAAATACTTTATATAATATGGTTTGTTATTAAAGGCAATCTAACTGCACATAGCATCTAACTTTATCTTAAAAATTATCCGATGTTTTCATTACCGGGTCATTTTGAGAGATTATATTTATAAATGTATAAAATTTATAGAACCCCGATTTCCTTTGATTTTAAATGTAAAACCGAATTGTATGTTAATATACAATTTTTATATAAATAAGGAATGATAAATGTTGTCTAATTTCTTGATGATTCTTGAGAAAATTGACTGTAACATAAAATTTACAATATTGCAATTTTTCCAAAGATGAGTACTTTCAAGAGTTTACTACTGCTTTTACATATTATCATTATTATCTTTACAATTGTTAAGTTAGTTTTTGATGTTATTACTATTATAGGAAAATTTAGTATTATGTTTTTTAAAACTAATTCTAATTCTTTCTGATAAAGCGCTCGCATATGGTAATACGTCGATTTTATTACTGTTAATCTTACATACATCCATGTTCTCTACTATTGTTCTAAATCTGATTCTCTTTGTCCGCAATCATTATTCTTTAAGGACTATTGGAGAATCACACAGATCCATAACATAAGGTTTTGTGACCAACTGAGGGTCATTTCTCAAATAATTTCTTTGCTTAGAATTTCAATCCGGGGTTGGCATTTATCCACCATCTCAGGTTTTTCATATATCCTACCTTAAGGAAGTAAAAAAGGGATTTTTAATGTACATGAGGTTACATAACATCATAGAAATAATTTTTGGTGTACATTGTGAGAGATTAAAATTTGAACCCGTTATTGGAAATTGTCCATCACGTCAGGTTTTTTAGATATCTTACCCTAAGGGAATAAGAAAGGGATTTTTGACATATATGAGATCACATAAAATTGCATAATTTTTTCAGAAAGTAAGTCTGAAAGTTCAACGTTTATATTTTAAAATCCAGTTTTAAGATTTGAGATATCTATTTTTTCATCGAGATATCTTGACTGAAATGAAGTATTTCAGCAGTTTCTAAACAGCTAATTTCCCAGATACGTATAAATGGCATCTGCAAGACTATAACTCCTAATTGTTCTCTCTATATTTCCTTAATCCTCGAGTTCTGTAAACTGTGATACTATAATCCCAAACACTTAAAGCAGTAGTTTTGTGCTGGAGGTCTTGTTTAAGTGAACCATTCTTATAAAGCATTTCTAATATTCTTCAGTTTTCTGCAATCTCTTTTACTTTTAATTGATAGATCTTATGCCAGATTATCTTTAATATTATTAATAGTGCTTCTCGTGGTCTAGTGATCAGTAATAATCAGCTACTGTAGCTGAAGAACATTTTCCTTAATAATGCCTTTTCATTTCACCTACGTCTTAATGAATACTATCACCTTGCTCTTTTCTAACATCAACAAAATTTTCAGAAAACCAATCAAAATAAGAATGCACTTAGCGTAACTGTATGCATATATTACAACCTATATTTTTGAAGCATATGTTCGTTAGTATTCGACTTATCAGCCCTTTAAATAAGTCTAATGCTATTATTCTATTTATAATCTATTATACTTTAATTGTGCTTTTGTCGACTGCTTATATACAAATTAATAAATATTTTCATTGGTCTTACAGTCCAATTAAATCAATCGAAAATAATACGTAATAATAATAATAAGTATAAATATAATATAAGTAATATTATAATTCTATTAATAATAAGTATAAAAGGAGAGTCTTTAAAGTATTCACATTTCCAAGAATCAGAATAATGTGAATTTACTGTTAAAATCTAGTAAATTGATTGGTTTTGAATAGTTTGTGTAGAGGGAGAAATTAAATTAAATTTACTAAATTTGGTAGTGGGGATAGGGTATATATAGATTACAATATAAGGTTTAGTTGAGTCCCTGATGAGGACGTAGCGAGCTCGAAACATTGAACTACGTCTTCAATTAGGTAAGGGTGGTGGGGATAGTCAGATTGCACTTTACTAACAAAAAATTTTTTCAGCTAATATTTTATTTTCAGATTAGTTTACGGGGGTGACTGTATACAAGGACAGTCTGACTGTCATTATAATTTTTAATTTAATTTTTATTTTTATTATTTTTGTGTATTGATGTATTAATGTTAATGCAGATATGTACTGATATAGTTACGTATTGTTTTCCATTGCTTTGATTGGACTGTAAGACCAATGAAAAAATATTTATTAATTTGTATATAAGCAGTTGACAAAAGTACAATTAAAGGATTTTAAATATAATCAAGCACAAAATAAACGTACGTACTGCATTCCCGTTAAAGGTTCGATGCATTTATAAAAATAATTTATAACCGGAGACTGTTATTATAATTTTTAATTTTTATTTTTTTATTATTTTTGTATATTGATGTATTGATATAAATATAAATAAATATTGATATTATTACGTATTATTTTCGATTGATTTAATTGGACTGTAAGACCAATGTAAATATTTATTAATTTATAATCTATTATAAATTTATTCATAACTGTATTATAAAAACTCAAACTATCTTAACATAATATATCCGATATAATATCGTAACATAATATTTCCATTTCTTTGAAAATGATTATAAATAATAATAAAAATCAAGAGAGCTAGATTTATAAATGTGCTTGAGCGCTTTATCTTATGCGACATATTAAACTGAGCCGTGTAGGCAAATCTACTCTTAACCTATTACATTCTATAATAATACAAATAATATGCATTCCATGCAAATTTAAAACTAAACGAGAGACAGTGGCAAATGTCGTAAATATATATAAGATGCGTGATTAGTAAGACCGATAAAAGTATTTATTAATTTAATTTACAATAGTTGACCTAAATACAATTAATATTTAAGTTTTAGGAAAAAACTTTCAAAGGAGTGTAAAATATTTTATTGTAAGGATGTTTATTTTAAATACGAGAGGATTGTTAAAGATAATAATCGTTCCGAATTTAATAAGTAAAGATGGGTTCAAGGGTTAAAATACTTAAAGAATAACCCACTGTTGTACTTCTAAAAAATCAAAAACTTTTTTGGACACATATAGATAAGAATTTTCAAAATAACGGTTTTTTAGAATTCTAATAACAGGGTTTCAGATTTTTCAAAAATAAATATGTTCTTTCTTAAGAATAAATTAGATAATGTATAATTTATACACAATAATTTTGAAATTAAACGTTTAATAAAATATTTATTAAAGATTTAAGACTGTGGATATTTAAGAATAGAATATAATTTAAAAGAAAGATTTCTAGGTCAGAACAAACAATTTAATACAATAAGATATGAAAAAAGACTGCAATTAAAAAAGAATTTGGATATTTGAAAAATGAGAAGCACTCGCAAACAAACAATGTTAATAATAAAAATTTCGTTTAGAAATGTAACGAACATGGCCATACCAGAAGTGTTAATTATTAACATAGTATATAAAGTTTGTTCAAATAATAAGGTGACTTTGCAACTATCAAAGCTACGTCTGTTCGATTATCGATTGTTTTTATTTTGTGTTGATACAGGTGTATCGAGCTATATATTCACGGCTTTAGCTTTATAGCTACATTTGTTTGTTTGTGACAGGTATACAATGTTATAAGTGTTTCGTATGCTTGGCGGTTTTCTTGTACGAAAACAATGGAGCAAAGAGTTTTCATTAAATTTTTTGTCAACAATGGAATTCAGTGCTCTAAAACTCTTGATATGTTGACTGTTGCATACGATCAGTCTACTTTGAGTAAAAAGAATGTGCATAAGTGGTACAAGCTGTTCCAAGAACGACGAGTGAATAAGAGATGAAAACGTTCAAACAGTGAAAGATATTGTGTTCAAAAATCACTATCAGAGAGATTTCTGAAGATGTTGGCATATCGATTGGCTGATATGGTGCTATAGTTAGCTTACTAGACGTGTGTTACCGAAATTCGTTCCAAAACTGCTTAATTTTGATCACAAGAACCGTCGCATGACCATAGCTCAGCAGGAGATGTTGGTTGAAGTCAATAATGATACTGATTTTCTCAAAAGGGTTATAACTGGTAATGAATCGTGGGTATATGGTTTGATATATTCAAATTCAACGTGTTCGCGTAAGTCTCCGATACATCACACATGATTTATAATACCTGTTGATGGGAAAAGAGAAGAGTAAAACAGAAGAGGAAAACAGTAAGAGACTAATGTGTTCAGAAGGAGCTACTTTGTCTTCGGTATTGATGACATGTAGAACAGGGCGTTAAAGGCAGATTAGGAGTGAATGGCGATTGTTCGTTACCTCTATGTTTGTCTTTCTAAAGAATTTTCACATAAATTGAGAAGCAATTGCTATTATAAATATTTATTATTTGCTTATAATTTGTCATTCTCTTTTCATCTAATTATAGTCATAATGATTAATTTTAATATCTGAACAAGATGTATATAAATGTAAAGAATCGGTGGTACCTATACGAAATTTGTTATATAAATGGAAATTGATTTCGTTCGCTTTATTATTACCTCTTACATTTAACATTTATGCTTGTGTTATAAATAGCAGACGTACAATTATTACATAGAAAAACTAAATATTTGATACATTATATGTAATTGAAACTTTTATATAAGTCTGAAAAAGTGTTGGGGGACAGAAATAGAGAGAAGACGAAGACTAAAAAATATTGAAATTTTGTAGATGAGACTTCAATTTCGCCTAAAAACTTTTGTCGTTTATCACGCTACATAGATTGATACGATAATTAAAATTAATAATTCGTTTTTTACAATTCTTTATTCATTTCATCTAATTTAATTTCAAACCGATAAGTAATCCAATTATAAATTAATTCTGCGTTAAAAGCACTAAAGTGCGCATATTACCAGGCCTTTACTTGTGGAATACATATTTTAAGCAGTGAAAGACGCCGAAAGGAAATAGTTTAATAATGCTGGTGAGACATTGGAAGAAAGTTACTTATATACTTTAATATCCGTGTCTGTAGCGATACTATCATCACTATAGAAAAACCTAACTTTAGTATTGATTCTTTAAAGCTGTCAGACCAGCTCTCCTGCAGATTTTATTTATTTGTATAAGAATTATATTTTTTTTTATGTTAATTATTAGATTAAACTAATTATTAGATTAACTTTCTCATGTCCCTAAGAATAATCCAAGAATTATGCAGTCCAAATTTTATGATTTTTAATTGAACAAAGCATATGCTAAATTATTAGTGACGCCAATTGATCCCTTTATGTTCATATGTTTACACACACAGACTGAATAACTTTCAAGATAATACGGTGATAGCATTTTCCATTCTTAGCTATTCCCATGTTCGTTGCTTAACTGGATGTATCCCAATGATAATTGATAGTGGAATATTTGAAATGGTTCCAATCTGTACCAAATTTCTGTACCAAATAGAGATAAGACTTGGATCTACTTACGCTCCAGAAACAACCGATCAACCGTGAATATCGTGCCAAAGGAGAGCGAAGATCAAAAAAACCACGTCAAAGTCGCTCAAAAATCAAGATTATACTCACCGTTGTCTTCGATTATCATGGTGTGGTTCATAATGAATTCTTTCCAACCAGCCAAGCGTTTAAGAAAGAATATTATTTGAGTGTTATGCGTCGTTTACGTGAAACTATTCTCAGAAGGTCAGATTTATGGATAGACAACTCTTGGTTTTTGCATCACTATAATGCGCCAGCTCACACTGCATGGATTTTAGATGAACATTTCGCCAAAAATTCAACCTATATCGTTCTGCAACCCCGTATACGGCTGATGTAGCACCGTGTTATTTCTGGCTGTTCAGAAAACCTAAAAGACCACTTCGAGGACACGGATTTGATTCGATTGAAAAAATAGAAGCCAAATTGAAGAAAGAACTAATGGCCATTCCGGAATGCGAGTTTCAAAAATGTTTTGAAAATTAGAAAATGCGTTGGCATAGTTGCATTACATCCGGGGGTGATTGTTTTGAGGTGGATGAATTAGATTTAGAAGAATAAGTAAAGATTTCAAAGGTTATAAATTTTACACAAAATATTTATTTATTATTTCTCAAAATATCTATTTTGATTTGAAATTAAGTGTATCTTAGGCGAATTTTATTACACAACATTAATAAAAAGAAATCAGCAGTGAAGTACGGAGTTTTCTTATTTGGCGCGTACAATCTGAAAAGACTGGTTTTAATGCTTTAAAAATAATGATTTGACTTGAATATAAAGAACGCTCTAGCAGAACTTTTCAAGTAGATAATTTGAAAAATGCAATAAAAACATGATAACTAGATAACTCCACGATTTCGAAACTATTAAAAGTAGTCGCAATGAATCAAAAGCAAGAAAGTTGGGTGTCATCAAAATAGAAGTTGAAAAATTTTGAACGGCTTTTTATTTTATGTGAACTACTGATTAAATTTCAGAAAATAAATTTAATTCCCTTGCATTCATTAACATCGTACGCAAAATCAAATATCCATGATTCAAAGCTTTTTCTCTGTATTCTTGTCACAATCCTCTCAAAAATTACGTCAAGGATGTTGATTACGCAAAAAAATATGTATGAAGATGGTTCATCCAGTTTTTTCTTCGCTTTAGCAACAATATCCAATTTCTGTTTCTTATCCTGTGTCAGAATAATTCCTTTCTTAAAACACGAATGAAATATTTTCTTCAAAAGATAAGGGATGTATATTGTAGGAGTTTTTTTAACCAGTCAAGTTATTCCATTCGAACATAGTGATTGTTCATAGAATACTTAAATATAATCATATTCATCTCATCTACAGTGATATCGGACAGTTACCAGATCAACCTCTCTCTCTCTCTCTCTCTCTCTCTCTCTCTCTCTCTCTCTCTCTCTGAATGTAGATCAATGTGAACAGGTCTGTTTAGATGCTTTGAAAATAAATGATGAATCAGTTTTAAAAAAAGGTTGGACTTTTTGATGTATTAAGATCCATGGATTTGATCTTATGTATGAGTATTTTATATCCCTTCTCTATTTTACTTTTTTACTTTTCACGTTCTCACAAAAATCTGTGAAGACTTGCTCTTGGCTGCTTTTATAGTCATTTTGGGATTCTATTTTTTGATTTTATACTTATTATTCATTCTAGCCTAGGCATCATTATTGATCTTGAATATAATCTTTGAGTACGTAAATCATGTCTTAGAACTGCATATGTCTACAAAGATTCGATTTTATAATTATGGAGACATCGTCAGATTGTGTATGTGCATATGAAAGATGCGTTTCTCCTCTACTGTTCCAATCAACAAAATATTCTCAATTATATAGTGAAATCTGTTATTTAAAGATTTATGGAACTCGTCCATCTTTTCATATTCAACAAGCGCTTCCTGCGACTTTTTTGTTAAATTGCATCCGATGCTCAACAGGATTATGAACTCTGTCGATGATTTCTTCTTGTTGTCGTAGGCTAAACATAATCCTATTTTTTCAATCTCAACTGTATATAGAAAAATAGGCCATGTGTACAGGTCTTCGAACTACCTCATATTAGTGCCCATCATCTAAAATCACATTAATAACAAAAAATAATCTACAGTATCTTTTGCTAATGACTATATCATTCAGAGTGCCTCATAATCTATCGATAGCATTATTAGGCGATAAATAATAGCTATATATTCTCATACCATATATCTTCGCCTAAGTAAAGTATTTTGTGGAAGGAGGAATCTTGCTGGATCTGTTTACTATACCTCTTATTTATGTTGTCGTTCTAACAGTACTATCCTTAACTGAGCTAATTACATGAAGATCTCTATGCTGCTCACTGTCAAAAACTATATCACGTTTGCGCTTGAGAAGCAATTCAAATAAGCACGGTATTGTAGTTATCAATTTTACTTTCATGGTCATAAGTAGTATATTATACATTGTTATAGGCAGACTAGATGCTTGCGTACCTAAATACGATGCTCTCATACTCATATTTTTAATAAGCCGCGCAATCTAGGCCTAATATTTCAATTGTTATTACCACTTCATTTACTGAAGTGACCTCATTAATATCTTTTGACCACCTTACGAGTCAATAAATTTACTTCTGCAGATTTCTTTAGAGTAGAGAAGTATATACTGACATTTCCTTATCAAATTTACCAAGCTCTAACAGTAATGGTCTCATTTTGACCAAGATGCTGTAAAAAAGGTTTAGCTTTCATATTCTTTAATGTCATAGTGATATTTTTTTTATTACTTTTTTATTGCATTCGATCTATTATGCAATCTTTTGATTCTTTCTATCGACTTTATCTATTTGGTCATGACAGTTTCTTTTTCGCTTACATCTTCGGATTCCACAGATAGGATCCTTTTTTTATATTTTATCTATTCTTGGCCTGTTGATATTGATAATGGATATGTGATATTATATCCACTTTATTTTGTGTACTATCTTTTTGTTTCATTCTTCGGTCTGAAGGAATGGAGCCGTTAGATATGTCCCTCATTTTTTTTATATTTGAAAATAATTTATGTTTAGGCCTTATCTGCTTTGTCCTCTCCTTTGCTGTTCTGGCCAGCAATTCTTTTTGTAGTATCATTGTCTTTGGTACAGGTTATCATCTATATCGTCATGTTTTTGAGCTCTTTTAGAATTGTCCTTATCTATAGAATTAATTTACCTCAGCTTTGAAACGCGTTTTTTATCCTGCTAAATTTGCGCGTTAGCATGCTGATCTCTTGTAGCATTACAAATTCCACAGTCTGAGTAACCAACCTGGCTAAACACGCCGCCTTTGGCTCTACCCAAAATCCAAAGAACCATTTTACTCGAACTAAATCGACGACGGAATTTCGTTGTATAACGATGTCTGATTGGAGTATAATTTCGTATAACCTACGTAACATATTAATTTTTTATCCATTCAGTAATAAACAAGAGCGAGATCCCCCTACCCACCACGTTAGGACGTACCTGATAATCTAAATTAACCCCCGGTGTATACACACGTGAGATTATATTTTTCTATGCACGTATGAATGAGAGAGAGAGAGAGAGAGAGAGAGAGAGAGAGAGAGAGATTGATCATTGATTTAATAACTATAAATAACGTATAAAAATCTAAACAATTTTGAATTTTACACAATGTACTATTCGTATAATAAATAATGATTACTTTTATAATATTTTTAAGTGTTCATTAAGACAGTAAAATTGCTTTTCAGAAAAAATTCAAAAATTTTTTTTTATCCATCTTATAATCTTTATACAATGATCTACTTATACCAGAGATGAAGCGAGATTGCCAGAGAGATAGGCGACGTTCCGTGACAGCGCCAGATTTTGCGACAGAATCACGGATAAGGTCCGTCTGCCATCTCGACTATCGATAAATGTAGGGCACTACTGCAAAATGTCCGAATAGCTATTCGGACATATTCATATATAATATAATTAAGGCATTACAGTAAAGAAGGAGAAACAGCGGGCGCGTGTACAGGCTGCTATTAAGGGGAGAGGCAACGTGGCATGCCGACACGATTCCCAAGAGGGGAAGTAGGGGAAGTGGAGGACCGAGCGAAAAAGAAAACAACTGCGCGTCTATACATCTATATATAAATTTTAATATAAATGCGTGACTAATTATTTTCTTTATTTCGGCGAGTTCGGACGGACTTCAACCGCGACCAAAGTCCATTCTCTCTCTCTCTCTCTCTCTCTCTCTCTCTGTCTCTCAATAATATATATATATATATATATATGTATGTTCTTCACCCATCCCCCCACACACAATTACACGTATTTATTTATATAATTACACGCGCGCGTTCGCGTCAATATGAGATCAATATTTGAACATCAAAGTTTTAAGTTAAAGAACACTGCACATGTATGTATATATATATATATATATATATATATATATATATATATATATATATATATATATAAGAAATGCGTGTAGTAATTCTTTTTTCTATTTCGGCACTGAAAATCCATTCTCTCTCTCGCTCTCTCTTCCCCTGTCTCTCTTTCTCTCTCTCCCTCTCTCTCTCTCTCTCTCTCTCTCTCTCTCTCTCTCTCTCTCTCTCTCTCTCTCTGTGTGTGTGTGTGTGTGTGGGTGTGTGGGTGTGTGTGTGTGTATTCTTCCTATACAAATTTTGGGCATTTTTGCAGACGCACCTTATTCGGGCACCTACCACAATTGGTTGTGGTGCCAAATTTGGAACCATTGATTTACATGGGCCCTGGCAATCTCGGTTCATCTCTGCTTATACTAATATAATGAAAGTCAGACTGTCCTTGTCGATTTTTGTCCCTGACTTATTTGAAATAAAAATTACTATAGAAATAATAATTGAAAATATAATAAAATACAATAAAAATAAAATTCAACTAAACATTAATAATAAAACTAATGATAAATTAATCTCTGTATTATTTTAGTAAAGAACTATCAATTGGTCACACTACCTAAATTTACCTTCGATGTTATCCAACGTTTCGAATTGATCCGGGTCATCTTTAGGGTAAAATCTAGAATAAAAATACTTCTCTAAAATATTTATATAATATATACAGATTCCAAACGTTATCTTACTTTTAAATGTAAAATATAATTTTATATGAATAAATTCGTAATTGATATCCAATTTACTTGACTGTCACATTATCTATACGCTATTGAGATTTTTCAAAATAGGAGTACTTTTAAGATGTCGGGTTATGGTGTGAAGACGTTTTTTACGTGCACGTTAGTTTCTCGCTGACTTCGTTTTTGCGGAGCAATCGTGTCCGAGCACACACACGACTCCTAGAATTACCGGATCTACGTTAAGTATAGGTCGGGTAAATAACGTGAGCTTCGTAAATATATTATGTAAAGCATATATATATATATATATATATATATATATATATATATATGTACAGAATAGCGTGAATGCTTTTGGCAGCTGCTATTACTAGACTAGCTGAGATGCCAGACGCTCCCGCGATCTCTCCATTAACTTACCCCCACTATATGGTTGAGGGCGTTGGTGGTGGATAAACATAGGGGATAGTCCCGACATCACTCCCCCCCTCGCCTTGTTGGCATTTTTCTTCCCTGTTACAATCTAGGGGAAAAACCGGGATTAGGAGGGTGTTTTTATTTACAGAAACAATTTAACTTTACATATTTCTATAAATAATAATGCGCTTGCTTGGAACATGCTCCATGATTGATGTACCTATACACTGTAGGCCATTCCAATTGTACTCGTTTAGGGTCACGGTAAAATTCGTGAATTTTGTGTGGAACGCAGGAGAATTCCTAGACAGATTTGTGAAAACGCACTGGTCGATCGCGGTGTTCTCCACAATTCGGTTCGTAAGGCCTCGTAAGCTCAGCTCTAATAGCACTTTATTAATATTCCTGTAGTAGTTGAGTTATAAAACTTTCAGACCGATGTTTCCGTCGAATTCGAGATCCTGCTCGAGGTTGATACCGCGAATATCTAACGTGAGGGTTCACGACGAGTTCGGGATAATGTTCTGTACGATAGATATCGTATATGTATTATTCGTGAGGATTAGTTTTTCTAATTGGGCTGCACCTTTCGTACTTGGAAGTGGGTACTAACGTTTCCCGTATTGCGGATCTTCCGCGAAACTGAACTGCACTTTTTCAAAGACGTTGTTGCCGGAGAAAATGGCTTCAAGAAATTACAAAAGATGAGTGTCGCGATCGATAGATAAGCAATTCCTAATGACAAGGTCACGGAGCTTCTTGTTTTTTCAAATTGTTGTTATTAAAGAATAGATATAAATTAAAATCTTTGAGCTTTTTGCACTTCACAATTTTTAGTGTTTGTTCCTCATGTATATGCCTAAAATGTAGGATTCGGAGCTCAAGTACTTGTAACATATAATACCTCATATCTTATTTCAGACGTGAAGCTAATCCTAATATATACATGACCTTCAAACTAGAAGAACTTAACCTAAACTAACCTAATCTAGGCTTCTGCGCCTTCGTAGGATGTTTGGTTTATGTTTCCTTTGTTTGGGCGCAGTGGTAGAGGGTGGAGTAGCGATACGCGGAGGGAGAGTTTCTCTGTCTGAGGCATTTGATTTGGATGCACGCGATGAGAGGGATGTTCTGTATGCGCCTCTTTGCGTGCTCGCAATTTCATACTGGTCCTCGGAACTTGACTGCTCGCTCTCGGACTCGAATGATCTGTCTCTTGTCGATTTGTCGTAGTCGCGCGAACGTCTGTTGGTCGGGGAAGAAGTTACTGGGCTCTGTAGGCTACGCAGATCTTCTTGTGGTTCAGTGTCGCATGGTGTATACTGTCGACGCAACACTGTGTGAACATGCCCTAAATGAACTGAAAAGGATTTGACGAGGTCTGCTGAGATGGTTCTCGTGAGACCATCGACATCAATAATAAAATCCTTCCTGTCGTAACTGTGGTCGATCACTCAGTTTAGGTCGGAGTACGGGCGCTGAAGGGATGTTTTCTTTGTTCCACGTTGTAAAATGACGTGAGAATAATTGCGAAAGTCTTTGTAAACAAAGCCTTTGGTCGCGGTGTTGTGGTGTACGGGTACCAGTCTAACGCGGTTTATATACTCTTTGAGCTCAGAAAGGAATAGGCTATCATCCAGCTTGTATCCGTGGTCAGTTGTAAAAAGCGCTAGCGATGGGAAGTGTTGTACCATACAACTATTTCGCCGGACTGGCACCTACACTCATACGTTGCGAGAGCGTAGGTCCAGTAGTACGCTCGGCAATAGTCGGTACCAACGCTCGACCATGCCGTTCGCGGCGGAGTGGTAAACGGAAGTCCTAATCCTTTCATATCCGGTGAAGTCTAAAAGTTCCTTGCATAATTGCGCTTCGAATTGGGTTCCTTGGTTGGTTGTGATTTGAAGTGGCGCGCCGAATCGTGCCATCCATGTATTGTAGAATGCGAACGCGACGGTCCTAGCTGTAATGTTTCGGAGAAGCACGGCTTCGGGCATCTCGTGCACCTATCAACTATTATTGAATCTTATAGTTATTAATATAAATTTATTATAATTATATCATTTAATATATATTTAATATATATTAAATTATATAATTAATAATAATATTGATAATTAATAATAATTTTAATAATGAATAATATTAATTAATGAGTTTTTAGTAGTGGACATGTGTAAAATATTTATATGCATGTGGCCACAGTTATATATTATAGTATCAATAATTTTTTTAATAGTCTTGCAGCTTGCTTGTTGTTTTATACGATCATACAGATCATATAACTGTAAAATATCGCGCGAGTTTCAGCCAATCAGCGTGTGGAAGGGTAAAGACTCTAACACGCATACTCGAGTTGGCTGTCCGGCCTGGCATCTCTGGTCGGATGTGCAATTCGTAGTTCGTACTTCGTAAATGATATTAATGTTCATGCATTTTTTCTTTTAAGTATCTATCTGTTAAATATAATCTTGTTAAATATAATCTTTGTCACAATGTTTACAGTACATTTTTTATACTATATCTGCTTTTCAACATTTATCATTGTTATCTTTACAATTATTAAATAAGTTTCTTATATTATTATAATATTTGAAGTAAACTTGACTATTATGTTTTTGGAAGCTACTTTTAATTCTTTCTGATAAACCTTTTACAAATGTTAACACAACGATCTGCTTATTATTATTTTTAACTTTGACAAATGTTCTCTGCTATGATTATAAATCTAAATCACTCTACGTAATCATTTTTTCTATCAACCCTACTGGATAATCATTATTCTTGAATATCTCTTTTAATTAATTTTAATTATCCATTCTGAAATTTTTGTCTAATAAATTGATTGCTCGGACAGTGATTTGTTTTATAGTACTTATCTAATTTCCGAATTGATGACGCGAGTTAAAATTTAACATATTTCATCACGTAGGTTTTTATACCAATTTAATTTTACTCTTATCGATAACTCTAATAACAATGCTGTCTAAAAAAACTTATTTTATTTTATTAACTCTATTTCTTTTGTAAATTTTATTCCATGATCGATGTAATTAAAAAGATCAACCATTTCGTCCATAAAACATTCTCATATAATCATAAAGATCTTATCAATATATTTTTTAAAGCTCATTGGTTCAAAATTGAACCTAGTCATTGTCCAATTAGTAAAAATTGTCGTTATTACTGATGATAGCATTGTGATAAATTGACAGATATTATCAATGATTATAAAATACATTTTGAAAGAAATTTAGTCTATTGTCAATTTTATTTTTGGTTAAATTTGTGTGTACATTTCTGCCCATTTTCTTACATTATTTTGTAAAAATAAATCTAATGATATGTTTATAAACCAAGATAGTTCATCAAATAAAACTATCCTATCATCGTTCAGAACAATTATATCTTTAACTTTATCATAAAAACTTTAACTACCTTTAATATAAGAGTTGGTTTTTTCCAGATATCTTAACTAATATATTTAATATAAATCAAGTAATTTTGAATTTTGGAATTTTTGTTTGATTTGATGAATTGGAAAATTGATTAATGGTATTATTCTTTAGGTTACCTTATCTGTATTTTGAAAAATTGCAATAATGTAAATTTAATTTTAGAGCCGAGTAAATTGAATAGTATTTATAATTCTTTATTAATATAAATTGATATAAAATTATGTTTTATACTTAAAGTAAAGAGGTTCTGTAAATATTTATATAACTGTTTTAGTGAAGTAAAGATAGGAAAGCATGCTGGATTTTTATTTTAGTCTTGACCCGGAGCAATTCAAAAGGTTGGACAACTTCAAAGGTAAATTTAGGCGCCAAGAGTAATCATTTTGCAATTTACTACTTTAACATGTAGATTAATTTTCTTTATGTTTAGTTTTTCATTCAATTTAATTTTTATTTTAATTTATTTCATTTTATTTTCAAGTTTTATTTCCAGCAATAATATCTATTTCAGATTTTACAGGAGTGAATATATCAAGGACAGTTTGAATATCATTATATTAATATAAGTAGATTATTTTATAAAAGCTGTAAGACTGATAACAATCTTTTCTAACTTAATTTACAGTGTTCAATATAAGTATGAATTATAACAAACAATAAAAGCACTACTATAAGTATGTTTTGTATAGTCAGAAAAGAAGTAAAACATACTATTACTTTGGTTCTCGATATGAACAATGCTTAAAGTTTTACAAAATATATTTTCGATGAGAGTTCATGGTATATTTAATTCTATTTAATCTATATAAAACTTATGTTCAAACTTCGAACATATAGTGTATCAAAGTAAAATACTCTGAATTTTTAGTCAATATTGTTTTGCGGTCATAATCATAAGCCTTAAAATTATGATACTCGTGCAATTTAAGCTTGCTGTAATAGTGACAATAGATTGACTACTGCTACAATTGCAAGCAACACCTAGAGGTCTTTTGTGGGAATCTTTATATGTTTAGTTTGATCTAAGAAGAAGTGATTATCGTTGGAATATATGACATGAAAAAGTGTATGTTTTAAAGTGTTTATGCAATAGAACATTATTTTTTCGCTTAATCTACCTACTACTACTGTTACGTCGCAGGTCAAGAAACCGGTCGTTTCCTTTACTCTGGCAGGTACTCGGCAAGGGCAGTGTGTATTAGTTCCACCTTTGGAGGCGTTGTCTTGATTTCGATCCTCCTCTGGAATGACGAAGATAGCAGCGAAGCTGTCGAATGGATAGCGACGTCTAAGTATTGGCAGTGCGTGTATGGCCTATTTTCTATAGCGGCTGAAAGGTGTGTGTGCTGGGCTCGTTTGATCCATTCGTCGCTCCATCCGTAGATTGGCCGGCTACCAAGCGTGTATAAGTAGCTCGTATTTGTCGAAAATTTCCTAATTGTGTTAATCGGCAAAATAAAATATTTAAACAAATTCTAAGGAAGTCCTTTTTATCTCTATTCTTTATTGGTCTTGGAGTTGGTCGAATTAGCAAAGGTACAATTCCACCAATAGGCGGTTACGCAATAATAAAATAAAATAAAGTAAAAAATTCTCGCGTCGTACCACAATAGTAAATGGCTACGATTCACGAAACAAAAAATGATACGTCGTGCGATAATAGCGTCAAACAAATTTTAATGGAAACGTGTACAATCTGTCGCGATTAGCTAATGAAGTTATACAATTAAATACTATTAATTAGTTAATTTCGTAAAGTTGACAGGAAAATGAAAAAGGCGGGGAAAAAATAATGTTGTGGATAAGGAACTCGATTTGAAGGAAATATATCGAGAGCGGCAAATGGGAGGTCTGCTCAGGAACGGAGAAAGAAGTCGACTGAAGAAGGTACGCGGAGCTCTCGTGCGAGTAGCTGACTTCTTAAGACGCTCGCTCTGATTGGTCGAGAGTATTCGCCTCACTTACACAGTAGTCAAATAGTTAACGGTCGCTGTAGTTTTCGACATACATTCAAAATATACATTCTTTTATATATTCTTAACGCAACGTATGATATGTTGATTGAAGATCACAACTGAATGTCTGATTTTGTTTACTTGTTACCTATTTGTTCTAACGAATAATTGAGCCAATAATTGCGTTCTTCTCAGAAACGCCTCGATAAATATCGTCTTATCGCTCCAATCTACAATATTTATATTCATTTAGCGCAATTCCCATTTCCAATAACATATAAAATTAAAATCGCAATATGCCTTTTATTTTGATAAGATTTTGAGAAAAAAAGTCAGATTTTTTGGCGCATGATATAACACTACTACTACTATTATTAGATTTTCTTGTTATCTATGCTGTTTTTTCTACACAGGTAAAATTCTATCTGAAGGAATTGGAGAAGTTCAAGAGTATATAGATATATGTGATTATGCAGTAGGCTTATCAAGAATGTTACCTGGAAAAGTATTTCCTTCTGAAAGGAAAGATCACATTTTAATCGAAAACTGGAACCCACTTGGAGTGATCGGAATTATTACTGCTTTCAACTTTCCAGTGGCTGTAAGAAGTTTATCTAATTTTATTTTATAATTTACATTGAAATTGAACATTTTATAGCTTTTTTATTTCTAGAGAAAGTATTACTACAATATTATATGACTATTCTCTTTTAATTGAAAATTGTCTACCATTTAAGTTCAAAACTGTCATCAGCAGACTATTATAATACATCTAAACACACACACACACACACACACACACACACACACACCAGTGTGGAGTTTTGTTGCTTTCTCCCATCTGGCGCCTCCCCAGGTTGCGGATAGGGGATGGCTCGCTACAATTTGTAGAGGGCATTGAGGAAATAAAATAATCAGGGCCGACAGAAAAGGCTAATAGGGAGAGCGAAAGGACGAAAGAATCATCATTGGGCTTAAGGAGACCACTAGAGTCGGTTGGTGTACCTACAGGCAAGTCTGAAGCCAAAGAAAATCAATGGCAGACCATCAAGCGTAAGAAGCCCAAAGGCAAAGATAAACAATTATCTAGTACACGCAGGCTTAATGGACGAAATAGGCCTAATTCCATTTTGATTAAGGCCAATGAAGGAGTTACATACGCGGAGGTACTGCGTCAAATAAAGAATGACCCGGAGTTATCTCATGTCAAGAATGAGGTTAACAGGATACGCAGAAATGCAAGCGGTGCCCTTGTACTTCAGTTGGAACGGACAGCCAAAGATGCACATGAGTTGGCACGCATTGTTGAAACTAAGGTTGGCCATAGCGCATACACTTCGGTCCTGACTAATCTCATTACATTGGAGATTAAAGATATAGATGAGGTCACTTCAAAGGATGAAGTTTTAGAGGCTCTGAGAACACACCTCGAGCTAAAGGAGACTAACCTACTAATTGCTCGTTCCTTGCGGCAAGCTTATGGGGGTACTCAGACGGCGGTGGTGTCTGTGCCATATAGCCACGCAGCTGAGTTACTACGTGCAGGGCATGTTCGAATCAGATGGGTCAGCTGCAGAGTTCGAAAAAAAACAGAAATAAAGCGCTGCTTCAGATGTTGGCAGATTGGCCATTTAGCGTCCGTGTGCTCGGGCCCTGACAGAACTAAACTGCAGGCACTGCGGTGGAAAAGACCATCTATCCAAGGTGTGTGTATATGAGCCCTGTTGTTTACTCTGTAAATGTGAAGGAAAAAAGGAGATTAACCATCCAGCATACAGCTATAAGTGCCCGATTACCGTGGAGTTTTTAAACAGACATAAAACATGAGAATACTCCAACTGAATACCAACCATTGCGTAGCAGCTCATGACCTGCTGAAACAGACAATATAGGAGCTAAGAATAGACATTGCTGTAATCTCCGAACCATATTGTGACAGGGTCAGACCACAGCGCTGGATAAGTGACACAAGCAATAGAGCTGCCCTCTGGATTGGTCAAAATAGGCCGGTACTAAAGCAGTCGAGTCATCGGAGCGAAATGATATCCTGGGCTAAAATACATGAAATACACGTCTTTAGTGTATATGCTCCTCCAAACTTGATGGACAAGCAGTTCGAAATCCTCGTAGCTAAATTAGTTGATGAAGCCATGGACAAGAAACCATTATTAATGGCGATTTTAACGCGTGGTCCACAGCCTGGGGAAGCGCTTCAAAAAATAACAGAGGTAGTATGCTGCTTGATGGCCTTAATTCTCTTCAACTCCACGTGGTTAATAAGGGATTTGAATCCACTTTCATTAGGGGTGATAAACAATCAGTCATTGATGTAACATTCGCCAGTGATGACTTGATTCAGCGGATCCTTAATTGGAGAGTAAGCGACCTTTACACCCACAGTGATCACAGGGCAATCTTGTATGAGATTGCAGAGAAGAAAGTAAAGAACAAGTGCAATGAGTGGATGCCCACACGGAAATGGAACATCAGATCGCTAGACTGTGAAGTGTTCGAAAATATAATATCAGAAGAGCGTTTAGAATATGGTGCACCAGGCCATCTGGCAAATGCACTCATGAAGCATATCTCTGAAGCATGTGATGCATCGATGACTAGGACTAAGAGCGGATTTAAACATCGTCAATCTGTCTACTGGTGGACAAATGAAATTGCAGAATTGCGCAAACAATGTCATCGCGCACGTAGACTTGCCCAAAGAGCCCGCACCCATCGTGATACGTTTAATAGTTTATTTAAAGAAGCACAAAGAGCGCTTGTCAAGGCCATTAAAGCAAGCAAGCGTTGATGCCGGCTTGAACTGTGTGCAGAGGCCAACAATGACTTATGGGGACGATCATATAAAACAGTCATGGCACGATTGAGTAGGGCACCAATACAACCCACTAGTACGGTATTGATTGATAAGATTGTTTCCGCTCTCTTTCCCAATGACACCCATGGGACTGTACTGCGCACGCAACACTCGGACGATATACCTCCTATAACAGAAATGGAGCTACACAATGCTTACGCTAAGACTAGAGACAATGCTGCCCCTGGCCCTGATGGTATCCCTAATGCGGCAGTTAAGTTGGCGATACAGAAGAATCCAGCTATATTTCTAAAAGTATATAATGCTTGTCTTCTTGAGGGTATTTTTCCTGATTGCTGGAAAACTCAAAGGTTAATCCTGTTACGTAAGGGCAATAAGCCACTTGATGATCCTTCATCATACAGGCTATTGTGTATGCTCGACACGGTAGGTAAAATATTTGAAAAAATAATATGTAGCCGACTGGAAGCTTTGACTGAAGAATTGCACGGCTTATCCTCACGCCAATTTGGATTTCGGAAATCAAAATTAACAGTCGATGCCATTACCCTGGTAGTGTGTACCGCAAGAAATGCAATCAGTGGTAAGAGATGGAAAGGTGGCACTAAACAGTATTGTGCCATTGTCGCTCTAGATGTCAAGAATGCCTTTAATTCAGCGCGCTGGTCTTCTATTATGAGTTCTCTTAAAGAGTTCGGAGTACCTGGTTATTTACAGAATGTCGTGGCCAGCTACTTTGAGAATAGGATAATATTATACCGAACGGATGAAGGCATTGTATCGCATAAGGTTACTGCGGGAGTCCCCCAGGGCTCAGTTATGGGACCTATATTGTGGAATATTATGTATGATGGCGTGTTGAGGATTCCACAACCGCCTGGTTCAATAACAGTAGGGTACGCCGACGATATCGCTCTAGTAGTGACGGCTAAGACCCTTGATGAACTTACTGAAAATGCCAATGAGGCAATCAGCAACATCAGTAGATGGATTAAGACGGCTGGTCTACAATTAGCGGAGCACAAGACAGAAGTAGTTTTTGTCAGCAGTCGTAAGAAGGTAGATAGTATTACTCTTAAAGTTGGTAGCTACTGCATTAGTTCTGCGCCATCTGTACGACACTTGGGTGTCCAGCTTGATGCCAGGTTAAATTTCAAAGAAATCTAAAGATATCTGGCTAAAAAGCGCAACGAGTTTCAGCTGCCTTGTGTCGGCTCATGCCTAACATTGGTGGCCCACGTCCACCCCAGAGGAAACTATTAGCTTATGTTGTTAATTTTGTCAGCATGTATGCAGCATCAATCTGGCATCATGCATGCGGAATTAAATCGTATTGTAAGTTGGCCATTGCGACCCGTCGTCGCTCCTGTATACGTATTATTAGTGGTTACAGGACGGTATCCACCGACGCTGCTGAGGTACTTGCCGGACTTCTTCCTTTCGATTTAGCTGCAGATGAACTGGCTAGGCTGCATAACATATGTAAGGCCGCAGTGGATTCTCTACAAGGTGCTAAAAATGTGGAACGTCATCGTTCTATAGAAATATGGCAAAAACGATGGACCGATTCTAACAAAGGCCGATGGACTTATCGTATCCTTCCAGACATACACAGATGGATCAACAGGAAACACGGGGAATTAGATTTCCACCTAACTCAGTTGCTGACTGGACATGGTTGTTTTAGGTCCTATTTCCACCGCTTTCACCTGGATAATAATGATCTCTGCCCCATCTGTCCGACTTTGGTCGAGGATGCCGAGCATATATTAGTGAGCTGCCCTCGTTTTAGAACACAACGTGAGCACTTGATGAACATCATCAATAAGCCAATAAGACCACAGAGCATCCTATCAATAATGCTGGAATCTTCTGAAAACTGGAAGGCAGTAGCCAGTTTCGCAAAAGAGGTGATGACCAAACTTAGAAATGCCGATAGAACTAGGCGAATGGCCCAGGATGAACCAGGCTAACTAATTCTATTTTAAGATACAGAGGACGAACACCGAACCCCTGATCACCTGTGTGGATGGAGGACGTAGGATAGTGTCATAAGAAGAGGAGTCGTATAGGCTAACTAACAGCCCCGCCGAAGTATTATTCCCGGATAGTTCCGGCGGGATGCTGGTTTCGAGAGGCCACTAGTGCAGAGCTTGCTCTGCCTACCCCTAATAAAAAAAAAAAAAAAAAAAAAAAAAAAAAAAAAAAAAAAAAAAAAAAAAAAAAAAAAAAAAAAAAATACACACACACACAGCCACAGAGTTTCTGACTGTTTAGACAAGATTTTGAGCTTATCAATAGAATAATATCAAAATAAACTTTTTCTGAAAATCTGGGTAGATCAAATTTCTTATTCGATGAATAATAATTGGTGATTAAATAACAAAATCGAAAAATTAGTTCTTTAATAGAATATATAATTGTAAATATAGCCTTAGGTAGGAAGATAAACAGAATGAGATTCTTTATAAAATTAATTTTACCATATATATAGATTCAGTATTATCGAAATGTAATGTAATCGAAATATTAATATTTGTTTAAATATTGATATATAAGTTTTGAAATACATCTTTACTGATAATTTATAATTAAACAAAATAAGTTTTACTGAAAACCTTAGTTTTCAATATGCTTCATTTGTCGTCTGCCTGCTTAATAGTTTTCTATTAAATACATTATAAATCTAAAAAATTATAATCTAAAATTAATGCATTTCAGGTGATAACGAATGAAAAAATTCATGAATTTGAATATTTCTGATATAAAACTAATGTAAGATTTTTAAATTTATTCTACATACTATAAATATGTAACCTTTCTTCGGAAACGTGAACTATTTATGTTAGTATATTTATATCGATATTCTAAGTTCATTTAAGAACATACATTAAGTAGATCCTTCTTTGTTGTTTTATTTCTGAAGCTTTTTATATTCGAAATTCAATGTTTCCAGTAGTAAAATATTTTCCACTACTCAGTGTATAACATACGATTTCTTCAGCTATCTGTAGGGAGAAAAATACAACATTTCTTTACTAGGGAATAAAAGTATTTATGACACTTTCTCAATCAATCAGAAACCAGAAGTTTACTTTTTGGAGTAAAATTAAATGAACCTCTTCGAGAGTAAAACCGAATGAAGCTGCTTGGTAGTAAAACGGAATGAAGGTAATCATATAATTTGGTACGAACTTTAGCTTTGCATTTTGAGATAGGTATTTGAGACTTTATCATAAAATAAAATTTATATTCTATTTGAAGTTTTGTATAAAAATTATTTTAATGTTTTGTAAGTATTAACAAGTGTCTGTATCATTTTTTAAAAATTAGTTTTAATGTACAATTTTATTTTTTATTCTATTAAAGTTTTTTTAAATTTTATTTTAAAATTTCATTATGAATAGACTTATAATTTTCAGTTGATTTTTCTTATTTCTAATTAATAAATATTTTTTTATCGATCTTACAGTCCAATCAATTCAATCTAAAAATAAAAATAAAAAATAAATATAAAAATAACTAAATAAAAATAAAATAAAAATTAAAAATAAAAATTATAATTAAAAATTAAATTAAAATTATAATGACAGTCAGACTGTCCTTCTTTACATTCACCCCCAAGATTAATCTGAAAATAAAATATTAGCTGAAAAAATTTTTTGTTAGTAAAGTGCAGTCTGCCTGTCCCCAACACTCTTACCTAATTCAAGACTTGTTCAACGTTTCGAGCTCGCTACGGCTCCTGATCAGGGACTAAACTAAACCTTATATTCTAATCTATATATACCCATCCCCACCACTAAATTTAGTAAATTAAATATAAATTCCCCCTCTACACAAATTGTCCAAAACCAATCAATTTAATAAGGAATGATATACACTGTCCACTCTACCCGACTCTAACATTAAATTCACATTATTTCGATTCCTGGAAATGTGAATACTTTCAAGACTCTCCCGTTTATACTTATTATTAATACCATGTTCCAAAATATCCACATTCACACAATCAAAAGAATGTAAAAACTTTAAACAATACTCTTTTAAACCAGAAGTAATATGTGAACTATAGTAATAGTAATACGTAAACTATATTTATGTTCATAAATTCTCTTTTTTAAATATCTACCTGTTTGTCCAATATAGTATTTATCACAATCCATGCAATTAATCTTGTAAACAACTCCTGATTTTAAGCATAAATCATCCCTATCTTTGCAATTATTAAACAATCTACTCATATTATTGCTATTCTTAAAGAAAATTTGAATGTTATATTTCCGAAAAGTTCTTTTAATTCTTTCAGACAATCCTCTAACATATGGCAAGACAATAATTTTTCCTCCATTAATATCAACTCCTGCACTATGCCTATTTTCGGTATTATAAATGTCAAACAATCTCTCAGCAATTAATCTATTAATAAATTGAATTGGATAACCATTATTAATAAAAGTTTCTCTTACTATCTGTAAATTATTTTGTCTAAAATCTTTATGTGACAATTTTATTGCTCTGTCAATGACACCCTTTAATGCTCCAATTTTGTTTTCGAGTTGATGGTGTGAATTAAAATCTAAAAATCTGCCTGACCAAGTAGGCTTTCTGTACCAATTAAGTTTCACCTTATTATTACTACATCTAATGACATTAATGTCCAGAAAACTTAACTGACTATTAATTTCAACCTCCCTTGTAAATTTAATTCTGTCATGTACAGAATTAAAAACATCCACCATTTCATCATCAACATATCTCTTAAATATCATTGGTTCAAAAAGCAATTTTGACAAGGCTATACTTTCCAACTTTTCCATAACTAAATTAGCTATAACCGGTGACAAAGGCTACCCCATTGGAAATCCGTATTTTTGTTCATAAAATTTATTATCAAATAAAAAAATTGTGTTATTAAAAACCAAATTAATTGCTTTAATAAATTCATTCATTGTCAATTTTGTATGCAAATTAATTTCATGCCACTTTTCCTGTATAATATCATTTAACAACTCTAAAGGTACATTTGTAAACAAAGATACTACATATTAATAAATATTTTTTTATTGGTCTTACAGTCCAATCAATTCAATCTAAAAATAAAATAAAAATAAAAATAAAAAATAAAAATAAAAATAAATAAAAAAAATAAAATAAAAATTAAAAATAAAAATTAAATTAAAAATTAAATTAAAATTATAATGACAGTCAGACTGTCTTTGTTTACATTCACCCCCGTAGACTAATCTGAAAATAAAATATTAGCTGAAAAAATTTTAAAAATTAAAAATTTAAAAATTTTAAAAATTTATAAAAAATTCTTTCTTTCATCAGTCCCTGATGAGGAGCCGTAGCGAGCTCGAAACGTTGGACAAGGTAAAGGTGTTAGGGACAGTCAGATTGCACTTTACTAACAAAGAATTTTTTCAGCTAATATTTTATTTTCAGATTAGTCTATGGGGGTGAATGTAAACAAGGACAGTCTGACTGTCATTATAATTTTAATTTAATTTTTAATTTAATTTTTATTTTATTTTTAGATTGAATTGATTGTACTGTAAGACCAATAAAAAAATATTTATTAATTTGTATATGGGCAGTCGACAAAAGTTCAATTCAATTGTTTTAAAGATACTACATCCAATGAAATCATCTTGTAGTTTTGCGGAATAATAATATCTTTCATTTCATTGTAAAAACACCAACTATCCTTAATGTAAGAACTAGTTCTTCCAACTATCTTAACCAATATATTATATAAAAATCTAGCAATATTATAAGTTGGGAAACCTATGGAAGATATTATTATTCTAAATGTCTGACTTTCTTTATGAATCTTGGGAAGCCCATAACATTTTGCCACAGTTTCATTTTCACATTTTAAATACTTATATGTAGTATCATTCATATATTCATTTCTTTTCCAATTATTTAATAACTCTTTCAAATTATTTTGTAGCTTAATGATATGTGGATTACCAATCTTCAAATAAGTACTATCATCATTTAATATATTATTTATACAATTTATGTAATTAATTTTATTGGAAGCTACAGTACATTACCTTTGTCGGCCTTTTGGAAGATTATATTAGGGTTATTTCTCAAAAAATTCTTTGCGGTAATTAAATCATATATAAAATTACTATTTAAAAAATTATCAAATTTATTTTCTCTTTTAAAATTACTAATGACATTAACTAAAGATGCCCTGCATTCCTTTTTCACTTCATCATTTAAACCAAAAAGATTACTTTCAACCTCCGCGATGATTTCTTTGATCGGGAGATTATTTTTACAATATAATATTCCATGTTTGGCACCTTTAGACATGATGTTTATTACTTCATTTGGTATCTCCTTGTCAGTTAGATTCTTAAACCAATTTTTATTGTTTGCATTGTTAAATTGATAGCTTTGAAATTGTTTTTTATTTCTTAAACATTCAAATTTCCTTTTTAATGTTTGTCTATTAATATATTTTGTCTTAATAAAATGTTTGTTTTGACCAAGAAAAAATTCATATAATTCATTTCTTTCTATATTTTGATATAAATAATATTCAATCTTTAATAAATACCTATTTAAGGAATTCATCTGAATATGTAAATCTCTAATTTCTAAATTAAGTAATTTATTTTTGAAAAAGAAAATATTCTTCTTTATATCATAACAAACACTATTACTATAAACCTGCAAAAAATATTCATCATGAAATCTATTATTAATGTGTACCGGAAATATATTTGATTTCTTGCATCTAATAAGGAATGTAAGTTTTTGTTTAAGAATTACAACTTTTAAATTCATTTTTATCCATTTTGAACAATAATCTTTAATAGTATTACCATATTTAAAATAAATGTCTCTAAAATAAATCATGACATACCCCCTTAATTTAAGTTAAATTATTATTTCTTTTCATAGAAGAGCGCTCTGCTTTTACCGCCATCAGTGGCTTCGCCTCCTTCATCCCAACGGGCTCTAAATAACTCCTAAACATACTTAATCAATTTCAAATTACGATGTTATCATTTAATATAATTTTACAAGTTTCAAATAATTTATGTAATATCTTTATAACAAAATCGACGATATTATATTTTTGTAAGTTCAACAGATTACATTTTATTGTACGATAACTTACTGCGTACCGAGCGTGGTATGAATCCTTATGTACCTACCTACTTGTTTACTGCAAGCGCAAATAAAACAGAGAAGAATTTGACATTTTCTCATTTAGTGACTTCCAATTTTTTGCACATCTTGTTGAAGAAAATAAAGTGACGTTGTGTGAGAAAATAGTATATATCACACGAGCGCAAAAATGTTTTCGGATTCGGGTAATTGAATGACCTTGATACGCTCTAATGGCAAATACAGTTTCGTCAAAAAACATCCATTTTTTCTCTTGTGTCATAATATATCAGGTATGTGAATAAGTCTTTCCCGTTTTTTTCAAATTTTGAGCCTTTATTGTGAAAAAATGGTTACAAATGAATTATTGAAAGTATTGGCCATCGCTAGCTACAACTTTTTCCCATCTTTCTAGCAACATACGAATCCCGTTGCGAAAAAATTCGACCGGTTTGGCCTCTATCCAGTCATCCACCCATTTTTTGGCTTCCTCGTAGGAATGGAAGTGCTGGTCAGCCAGGCCATGCGTCATCGATCTGAAGAGATGGTAATCAGACGGAGCAACGTCTGGACTATACGGCGGGTGGGGTAGGACTTCCCATTTGAGCGTTTCTAAGTATGTTTTCACCGGCGGTGCAACATGTGGGCGAGCATTGTCATGTTGCAAAATAACTTTGTTGTGCCTGTCGGAGTATTGTGGCCGTTTTTCTCGCAGTGCGCGGCTCAAACGCATCAATTGTCGTCGATAGACCACGCCCGTGATCCTTTCATTCGGTTTCAGAAGCTCATAGTAAACCACACCTAGCTGGTCCCACCATATACAGAGCATGAGTTTGGCGCCATGAATATTTGGCTTGGCCGTCGATGATGATGCATGGCCGGGTAGTCCCCATGATTTTCTTCGCTTCGGATTATCGTAACGTATCCACTTTTCATCGCCAGTCACGATACGATGCAGAAAACCCTTTCTTTTATGTCGCTGAAGCAGCTGTTTGCAAGTGAAAAAACGCCGTTCGACGTCTCTCAGCTTCAGTTCGTACGGCACCCAATTTCCTTGCTTTTGGATCATTCCCATGGCTTTCAAACGCTTGGAAATGGTTGTTCGGTCAACTCCCAATGCTTCAGCAAGTTCTTCTTGCGTTTGACAAGAATCTTCATCAAGCAAAGTCGCCAATTCTCGATCTTCAAAGATTTGCGGCCGCCCGGAACGCTCCTTGTCTTCCACGTCGAAATCACCGCTTTTGAAGCGTCGAAACCATCCGCGAACACTTGAATCATCGACACAACCTTCTCCATAAGCCTCCTGAAGCAATCGATGCGTCTCGGCAGCAGATTTCTTCAAATTGAACCAATAAAGTGAAACTTCCCGCAAATGACGTCGACTCGGCTCAAATTTCGACATTTTCACGATATCAAAAATTTATGATGCGAAAAAATTTTAACTAATGTGTTAGTATGGAATTGTTGACATATGAATAAGCTTTGATTATGACATATGTAACCATTGAATACTCGCACAGTATTGGTGGCGCCATCTCTTACAAAAAACGGGAAAGACTTATTCACACTCCTAATAGTATATTCTTTAACCCCGTCCCTTATAAGAACTCCATCAAACATAAGCACTCTTAGCGTCTGTCCTGGCTCGTTTGATTAAATTAGTCAGTTTTTCAAGAGTTACTCTACGATACACATCGAACACGTGACATCTATAGTTTCATAGAAATATTTTTTATCTAAAACTGCGTCTCAGTTCATTTACATATTTCTTTTATGAAGAATAGATATTAATAATAATAATTTGTATGCATCTCAAAGCACCCTAAAACAGTCAATTTCATTTCAGAATAGATGCAAGCTGTGATATACAGTTAACCTTCTATGGATAGGATAAATCTGTCCGAGATAACAACAGATTATAATTTTTTTCATTGTTAAAATTAATTAATTTAACTAAATTTTATTCAGAAATATCGAGTAAATTAAAAACTAGACAATAAGTTAATAAACTCAAATATGTGTTTCTGTGTAAGCAGATTCATGTAGGTGGCAGTCAAAATTTTATAATTTGCTTTATTTTCTGTAAAAACTGAATAATAAGACTATAATTTTATATAAACATGATTTTAATTATCTAATAACATAATTTACATTGTACTACACACTGAGAAAAAAATCTTAAATGAAAATGAGTCAATTTCGTAAAAATAAAAGTGTATTTATTTCAATTCAGCAAATTTTTTTCCAATGCTATTAATTGGAAACAAAAGCATACATATTTAAAACCAATATTTTGTCATTTTCAAACAATCGTGTATTTGAAATAAACAGTTAGGTTTATTTAAAAAGCAAAAAACTTTCTTACGTTACAAATACATAAACAATTCTCGTTTACATAAATTAATTATCTAACAACATGTATTGTATTTTTATATTATAGGTTTTACTTTATTCTATTTACATTATCATACCGTGCAATTTTCTAAAGAATATTATTTACACTGTATTATACACTGAAAAAAGTCTAAATGCAAATAAGTCAACTTATACACTCAAAAGTGTATTTATTTTAATTCAACAAATATTTCTTTAAATTTTATTTATTTGAAACATATAAATATATATATATATATATATATATATATATATATATATATATATATATATATTAAACGAGTGAACATTTTGTAATTTTGAATAAACTATGTTTTTGAATCCAAAAATTACTCCAAGTACTCAAAGACACGCGCTTATTAGAGTCACCGATGCGTACGGAACCACCTGAACAGACGGTCAAACAGTGATAGTGAGAAAACTGCTCATCGTACTAGAATGCAGACGTAGAGCGAAACTGTACGTAAACCATAAAAATACAGCGTCGCCTGAGGACCAACGTTCTCAGATGATGCTGAGGACGTTGTGTCTGACTACCTAGTGTCAGAGGTAGGACTGGGGCGGTCTGCATTGAGCCGTCGCGATGGTTAATCCAATTTCTAACTGGGCATGGAGATTTCGGGTTTTATCTCTCTCTTTCATCTGAGAGAGATTAATAGGTGCTCATGTGGGGAGGTGGACACACCAGAGCATGTCTTGACGGTCCATCCCAAATATGAGGAAATTAGGATCAGGTTCCAAAGAGAAAATAATACCTCTATTGAGGTGAGAGCTCTATTGAGCCAAGCCCTACACAGCCCTTGAAAAACTAGTCAAAGAACTCTTCCAGACCAAGGAGTCGATTGAAACGATAGAGAATCTGCTCCGAGCAAAAATTACAGAGGAACCGGAAAGGTAGGTAGGGAACTGAGAGTTGGAAATTGACGGTAAATATACTACATAGTACTCTAATTATATACTTGCAAAATTTATATACATACACACATACATATATATATGTATATATATATATATATATATATACGCAAAAATCTTTTTATATTCCTATGAAAGTAGACCGGCACTATAAATCTTTCTACAAATCTGTAAATAAGACCCGCAAAAATATACTACCGCAATAAACAAATAACCAGCCTATACACTGGTTAACAACTCTAGTCTAAATAACGTGCAATAAACAGTGGTTCGGAATCCACTATAAACTGGAGGTCCACAAAAGTCGTAATGATGTACAGATCTGCAACTAAAAGAAAAGTTCAGCAAGAATGATAAGTTTTGGAGCACAACCCGCCGGTAAAACGAAAGCTAGGTGCGGCCGAAAATGTTTATGTGTAACAAAGCATAACTAAGCGACCTTTGTTTTTTATTTTATTTTTGTATACACGTGCTCCACTGTCTTTCGTCCAAGAATCCTTTCACGGCATTATAGAATTCTGTGCCATGATCGGTCAGGAGAACCTCTGGCGCTCCGTACCACAAAAACATTGGCACCGTAAGCTCACGGAACACTGTTTACGCTTTGGCGCGGTGAATCGGCACGATTTCGAACCACCACGTAAACCAATCCTCAGGCACGGATCTCATGCACGTGGACGCTTTTGGGGAAAGGACCCATGACGTCACTCGTAACTAGCTGCCATGTCGTCGGGCGGTACACCGAACCATCAGACCTGCGGGAGCTTTTTGCTCGACCTTGTACTGATGACATACTTGGCATTGACATACGTATGCTGCTACGCCCGCAAATTTCACGAGCACGCTCTCTGGCCGTTTTTTGGGGACGTCCAATTTCCATGCCGTGTCGTTCTCGGTGTCTCCTATTGCACATCATTTCGTCATTGCAAGTATCAGGTTTCCGTCGAGTCCTCTGCCCAGAATAACGCGAAAAACGCTAGACCGCCTTCTCTATGCTACCAGAGAGTGCGCGGGCACGTACTTCAATGCTCCTTTGTGATGCTTGAGCTCGTAGCAATGTCGTTGTAATTTAAGCGCGCAACGGGAAAGGCCATCGGGTTCCGTAGATTGCATAACCAATAGAGGGAGTTGTGGTCGGTAATCACTTTAAATTAATAACCTTCCAAATACGGCCGAAACTTGTGTACGGCCTAGAGTACGGCGAGACACTCGCGCTCCATAACGCTATAGTTGTGCTCGGCGAAGGTCATCGTCCGGCTTGCAAATTCGTGCACTCACTTATCCCATCGGTGACCTATATATATTCCGTCTCGCTCTCATCCGCTCGAACGCATCCTTTTGCTCTCGAACTTGTAAATTTGCTCTTGACCTCATAATGGCAACTCTTATTTGTGAGTTGCCTCAGACGCTCTTGGGTGCTCGCAAAGTCGCGAAAAAACTTGCGATACCACGAGGCCATCCTCATAAAGCGCCTCAATTGCTTTAAATTACGGGGGGCAGTGTACGCGAGAACCGACTCGACCTTCGTCACATCGGGCCTAAAACATTCACGGTTCACCAGAACACCGAGATACTTCATCTCGGTCGAGCAGAATTCGTTCTTCTCGCGGTTTTTCGTGAGCTCAGCCGCTCTAGATAACACTAACTTGAACGCACACCAGCTCCAAGTGAGCGCGAGCATGCGTGAAAAAAGGGAGAGAACTTAGGGACATCAATTTAGTGATTTTCTTAATTACATTTTTATTTCACTTTAACTCAATTTTTGAATTAAAAATTTTTTAAATTCATTATCTTTAAATATGTATATATATATATATATATATATATATATATATATATATTCCGATATACAAATGTCGCGTGACCATGTTGATTACTAGCTCAACACCCTGACACAGACACACACTCTTTCTCGATCTCTCTTCCTTACACTCACACGCACTCGATGTGCGAGCAGGCTCCTCGTCCGCCGATGGCGAGCCTGACGTTTCGCATACAAAGAAATTAGCGCCGGTCGCTTATACTTACCGTCGGCCGACGGGGAGGCGTCCCTCCTCGATAGATGGTCGACGGGCGACCTAGACTGGCGAGACGTGACAAATACGGCGTACACTTCCCGATTAAGTCGATCCACAGGCACGATACTCGCAATCGAATACGCTCGCGGCAAGTCGAAAAATGAACCTCCGGCTGCCGAAAATCGTGCCGAGGATCCTTGTGACCATATCAACTGATTTTTCAAATATTTCCTTGCTGCATTTTTTTTGCTAAATATCAACTGTATATTCAAATATAAATATCCTGATCATTTCAACTATTGCCATTATACCACTGTTATCATTAACAAAGCTTGATACATAGAGATCTCAGTACTGCTCGACGATAAGAGCTATATCAACCTTCTGTTCGTCAACCATCTGAAAAAGAGATCCTCTGTTGCTGGGTAAAGGTTAAACTAGAATTGAAGAGTCCAGACATATTCCGTCGCTACTTTTATCTCTTCTATCAACTGCTTATTGCTTGTATAGAAATGTTTAGCCGTGTGCCCTTGTTTACCATATTTGAGGTATAAATTCGATTTACCTAATAAGCTTTAGTACTCTTTTGACTTATGCCCTATCTTGTGACATCAAAGACATCAGCTTGTTCGTTATCTGACACAGTAGTTTACCGATCCCATTTTCACTTCGGTGACCTTGAGTATTTTTTTAAGCATTAGTATGTGTGTGTGTATGTGTATATAGTTTTTTACGGAGGTTCAAATGCATCTTACGCATTCTAGAACTACTTGTTACATCTGAATCGACATCTAGATATGTCGAACTCGGAATCAAGCACTTTATATCGAGTAAACCACTAAAACTTATAGCTTTATAGACCCATTTATTATTCTTATTTTGGTTTTATTGGCAATAATAATATTATATCATTGTAGGTCAAACCTTTGTTACACTAAGTTGCATCAGAATGGCTTTGACTAATATACGCTTTGTATCCCATCCCTCACGTGGTATAAATATAAATCAAACTATATTTTCAGGAGACAAACAGTCACTTCAGAAATTCTAAAACTGCTTTTGTTCTTGGCAATATTTTAGACAGTAAAGCAGGCAGTGTTCCATGCATTCATCAATATCAGGAAATTCCGGATATGCTACAGTAAAACATACGCGGATTCAATATCGATAGATGCGAAAACAACTTTATCCAGTAAATACATGTGTAAGTTAGAAATTGAAAAATCCATTATACTGGTCTATTTACTGTAGCATATTGGAATGATGCAGTGAGATCACATACTGTCCTTAGCTACATTGCATCTTCACTACGACTCTTATTTGGTACATGCTGCATTGCATTCAGATCTTATTTATTCGTCTGATATATCATTTTTAGCCCTATGATATCAAGCGAGCTATATACAATACAATATGTGCAAATGATTCTAAGCCTAGCGAAACAATTAGCAGATCGACATATACTCGGATGGAGTATGTAATGACTTATTTCTTTTAGACAGTATAACTAATATCTATACTTTTCACTGTGTCAGGAAGTTACTTTTCTTAATACAACCATTGAATACTTCTATAAATAAATAAAAAAGGTCCTGTGTCGCAGTTTTCATGGCCAGCCTATGTATACATTGTCTAAAATCACATCCAGGTTACTTACTGTATCAGCCGTTAATATTATGTGAAGAATAATCACCAGTCAACAGATACACTATCATGGTAAATTTTTGGCTATAGAAACATCACCAGCCCATATCAATGCGTATTTCATAGTGTCAACCAATTTAGTACCCTGCAATTCATAGAGGTATGCTTGACCATCGAACATTGGTGAATTCCAATCCTCTTTTTGTATGCCCCCTTCTTATCTTACACTCCTTTCCTCAATCATTTTTCTGCATATTCGAGGAAATTTATCTATTCCAGTTCGTTTTTACTCGTGACACTTGCTTACCTTAATGAATTTTGCACTCTTTTTCCCTTTCCATAAAAAATATTTTTGAATGCAGGTAAGGTATCTCTTTTGCATTTGCCAGCTGATTCTCTCATTTCGTTTTCCGCTGTGATGATGCATTTTCGCTCTTTAATCATTCTCACCCGCTTTCGCAGCTATCCTCTCTCAAATAATTACATATACTCTTACTGCATAAATATAATTTATACGACATACTAGTTAAAAATTATTCTCACATTCCGCATTCTCCATTATCTCTTTTCCATTCCAGTCTTTCATTTTACAGACTATTATATTTTTATTTGGTATCCCGATCATTCTTCCGATATTCTTTGTACATTAATATTGAACATCAACTCTCTCATTTTCACAATCATTCTCATAATCCATTCTTTCTCCTCCACTTGCACAATTAAATTCCACTGTCTTTTTGCATTACCTTTATTTTGCCTGTCCTGTGTGCTTGCTTCTGCCTCTTCTATTGTTGCCACTGCCCTTTCCTCTAAATATTTAATTGCTATTGTTCATCTCATTTTTTATGTTCTTTGTTTCTCTTCTCTATCAGAGATCATATTTATTTCGGTCTATCACCTCTTCTCCTAAAACATTATCTGTCTGTTTATTCTGATCGCTGTTCTCAAAATCGCTTGTTGTGCAGTCTTTTTGTATTATCTTTTCCAAGCAGTTTTAACATTCTTTGTCACCTTATTTTTGTTTCTGTTTGGTAATTTAATCCCTTTATAATTTTTTATACAATATTTATGAATATTATATAAATAATAAAATAGACACTTGGTCAGTTTCACAAAATTATTTTATTCAATCGACAGCTGTTTCGGCGGTTAAGCCATTTTCAAGATCTTATTCAAGATCTTATACATCTGTATAAGATCTTGAAAATGGCTGAACCGCCAAAACAGCTGTCGATTGAATAAACTAATTTTGTGAAACTAACCAAGTGTCTATTTTATTATTTATATAATATTCAAACATGTTTCACCAAGTGTTTAGCGAAAATTCTGTTAATCGTATTTATGAATATCTTAATAAATTCGTTACAATATTAATTATTTAAAAAAACTTATATTGTTAGAAGTATATTTATATAATAACAAGAGCTTATAAATTATCAGGTTTATGGATGGAATAATACTATAGCTATGGTATGTGGTAATGGGACAATTTGGAAAAGCTCTCCAACGACCCCACTTACATCAATAGCAGTTACCAAGATAATTTCAAAAGTGTTGGAAAAAAATCACATTCCTACTCCTGTAGCATCTTTAATTACCGGAGATGCTAGTATTGGAAGTAAACTAGTTAACGATAAAAGGTATAAAGTAAAAACTTTTTTGTGTAACATTTTTTGATACATCATATGATCTGAATTTATTTGCTTAAATTTTTATTAATTTTTGAATTAATATAGAAAGTTTTCTAACTTACCACTTTTCGGAATCGTTAGCAATTACACGAGTGAATATAGGGAGGGACAGATTTGATAATGTGCCGCTTTCAGCCACTAATCAAAAAATATCATTATCCAATTAGAAATCTATTGAACTCTAATAAAAAACTAAGGTACATATATTGATTAAAATGATCTCGAAATCGATATATATTAGATGTTCAAATTATGGTTGGAATCTACATGCATTAGCTGAAAATCATATAGCACATTATAAATATTTAATTTCCAAAAGTAAATAAAAAATTCAAATAAAATCAAATTTGAATTAGATCATAATCAGATATACTTTGAGTTCGAAAATGGCGAATTCTACGAAAATTGTGATTAACATTATAGCACAGCATTGACAAAAATCAATTCTGTATTCAATATCAGAAAAATAACTATCACTGTTTTATTTTTTCGAAATTTACTGATATTAGCAATGCACACGAATCGATTGCGTGGCGCGAGCGCACCTCGAGCAATGTTCAGCAGCATGTACCGCGACCGCTACTTGGTTAGGTGACCGCGCGGATACGGATAATTTGTTTATCCTTTAGGTGTTTTTTCACAAATAATAAAGCGAACGAATGCTGCATGAGTAACAAATTCGACATCGGCGCCTACGAAATTGACCGCTTCGGTGTGGGTTTTTCTAATCGCTATTTCTGCCACTGAATTTATTCATAGGCGATCCCACACACGCTCTGTGCTTCGGAAAAAGAGGGACATGCGGCGGCCACAAATATGATCGCGCAAATTTATTTCGATTATACACAAATAAATATTTCACTTCAATCACACACGCACAAATTTATTCCGAAAAAACATAATAATTTACACACGAATAATTATTTAACCTCGTTGCACACGCTAAAATTATTACAAGAAAAAATAATTATTCGACAAATAATCTGACGCGAATACGAAACTAATTTAATATATTAACACGCGATAAACATACCGAGAACGAGCAAAGGTCGTGGCCACTACTGGAGAATGTAGTCGATGCGACAACCAAAAACCGAAGAAGAGAGGGCGCAATATATCTTCCATCTCTTTCTCTCTCTCTCTCTCTCTCTCTCTCTCTCTACTGCTCAGAATTACGCGAGATCAGAAATTACGCGAGAGGAGATACACCTCGCGCGGCGAGAGAACCACGCCAAGTGTATTAGGCTGGCGTCGGCTATTTCTCTCTAATACATGCCCGTACGCACAAAAAAAAGTTAGTTATGCTTTGTTGCACATAAACATTCCCAGCCGCACCTAGCTTTAGCTTTATCGGCCGGTTGTGCTCCAAAACTTTTCAGTATTGCTGATCTTTTCTTATTGGTGCAGATCTGTATATCATTGCGACTTTTGTGAACCTACAGTTTATAGTGGGTTCCGAACCACTTTTATTGCACCGTATTTTTACAGACTAGAGTTATTTAACTAGTGCATAGGCTGGTTTTACTTATTGCTAATTATATATTTATAGTTTGTAGACCGGTGTATAGTGCCGGTCTACTTATTTAGGAAAAATAAATAAATTTTGTTTGTATGTATAGATTATTGTCTTATGATTATTGCGGTTTCTTAGTTTTGTGGACCATTGTATGGCGTCGGTCCATTTATATTTGTGTATGATTTTTGCATTATGTAAAAATTATTTTTGTATATATGATCCGTTTGTGTATACCCTATAGTTCCAACTGCCAGTTCCCTACCTACCTATTTAGATTCCTCCATTATATCTGCTACAAGCAGATTTTCTATTGCCTCTAGAGACTCCTTTGTCTGGAGGAGCTCCATAGCTAGTTTTTCGAACGCTTTATAGTGAAGTTGCTAAATAGAGCTCTGACCTCAATAGAGGTATTATTTTCTCTCTGGAACCTGATCCTAATTTCCTCATATTTGGAACAGATGGTCAGGACGTGCTCTGATGTGTCCACCTCCCCGCATGTGCATGTATCGCTCTCTCTCTCTCTCTCTCTCTCTCAGATGAAAACGGGAGAGGTATGACCCAAAGTCGCCATGCCCAGCGAGGAACTGGATTAACCATCGCGATGGCGTGATCCAGTCTGCACCAATCCTATCTCTGACACTAGGTAGGTAAGAATGTGTTAACCTACCTTTTGTCCAGTTATTCCAGATCCTCTGCCAGTCATCGAGATATCTCGCTGATATCTCTCTCGCGGCACGACGTTGATTCTCAGGTGACGCTGCATTTTTACGGTTAGCATACAGTTCCGCTCTACGCCTGCATTCTAGCACGATGGGGAGTTTTCCCGCTATCACTGCTAGGGCGTCTGTTGAGGTGGTTTCGTACGCGCCGGTGACTCTAATAAGCGCATGTCTTTGAGTACTTGAGAACTTGCGCTGCTGTTTATCACACATCAAATCGTGCCAACTTATGAGAGGCCAGCCTCATTTTATTGAGGCGACACCAGGATTCCACTTCTTCAGTGTAACTCTGTCCATTCCTTTCGATTTCCTTACGCGAGTCTCCCTCCACCAGGAGTGCGATGTCATCTGCATACGCAATAACTTCACACCCTTGTCTTGAGAGCTGCCGAAGAAGGGGATCAAGGATAAGGTTCCACAGAGTTGGGCCCAGTACGGATCCCTGTGGGCATCCTTTACTGACCCCAAGTTGTACTTCCTCAAAGCCATCTCGTATGAGGAGCCGACGGCCCTTCAGGTAATCTTTTATTAGTTTGTAGAGACTCCTGGGGCGTGCTTTGCTTTTCAATGCTGTTAGTACAGCGGTTCACCAGACATTGTCGAAAGCACCCTTTATATCCGAGAAGATTGCTACAACATATTTTCTACTCGATTCATTCACAGACTTACGCAATTGAACTATGGCGACCTCAGTGGATCGCCCTTTCCTGAAGCCGTACTGTCTTGGAGATAACGTTGTTTCAATGATTCCGTTTAGTTCGTTCAGTATTAGAGCCTCAAGGGTTTTGCCAAATAGTGGCAAGGGGCAAATAGGCCTGTAGAACGCAGGGTCATCAGTGACAACTTAGCCAACCTTCCACTCATTTGGGAAGACCGAAAATCTCAAACACGAGTTGTAGATATTGATCAACTCCTACCTGATGGTTGGCAGTACTGTTCGAATGATGGCCAAGTCGAAGCTGTCTGGGCCAGGAGCCTTAACCAGCTTCATCCTGGCCATGACCTGATCCAACTTGGTGAGATTAAATTCGACCTTGGCTCCCCTCGGTGGAAAAGCGTTAGCCATGGACCTCATATCTTTGTGCTCTTGCGTTTCATCCTGTATATTTTCCGGAGTGTACAAGGTGTTTAGCACTGCCGTAGCGGTGCTCACCCAGTCCATCGTGTAGTTGTCATTATCCAGACGGACGTTGCAAGCAACCTCTTTAATGGACAACTTACCCACTTGTAGTCGGTAAGCTACGCCCTAGGGGTTCTGATTACCCTTTACAGTGACATAGTCTTGCCATTTAGTCTCTTTAGTATGGCTGAATCTACAGACATACTCCTTTCTGGCCGCTTTGTATTCTTCCTTGAGGTGTTCCCGTCTGACGGGATCACACTCTCTCTGGAATATTCGACGGGCTCGATTTGTAGCCCTTTTCTGCCTATCTAAATCAGGATTCCACTAAGGAACCATGCTCGTACGCACAATACCGTGATCTCTCACCGAACGACACGTGCCAGCAGCGAAAATCAGAATAACGTGGTGGGGAACTCGCGTCCCAATTGAAATCGGCCGCCGTATCTAATTTACAAATCCAATTAAATATTTTATACTCGAAATATACTTATATATATATATATATATATATATATATATATATATATATATATGTATGTAGATCATTGTATGTATGTGTAAGCAGTATAACGACTGCAATCATGTATATAAGTATAATAATTATTAAAGTTATAATTAATATTAATGATTATTATTATTATTATTATTATTATTATTATTATTATTATTACGACTCCTCGGGGCTGTTGCTGCGGCTGGCGGCTTGGCTGACAGACAGTACGGATTCCGGGGGGAGCAGGGCGACGGTGGACGCAATCCTCGAGGTTGTTGATGCGGCGAGGCGCACAGAGAGAGGTAATTACTTTTCCCGACCTTTTTGCCTCCTGGCTACCCTTGACGTTCGGAATGCCTTCAATTCTGTTGGATGGGTAAATGTTTTGATAGCCATGGAGCGAGACTTTCGAGTGCCGCCTTATATACTTTGTATATTGGGTGACTGCCTTAAGGATCGATACTTGGTTTACGAGACATCGGACGGTCGGAGAAGGAAAAAACTTAGTGCTGGGGTGGCTCAGGGGTCTGTACTCGGAGCCGACATGTGGAACGTCTCATATGACGGAATACTCCGGATGCAGATGCCTGAGGCCACCTTTGTGGTTGGATACGCAGATGATCTAGCAGCTGTCATCATCGCTAGGGATTATGACGCTGCACAGATGCGACTCAATCAGGTGATGCGTCGCATGAAGAGATGGATGGAGAGCAATGAGTTAGAACTGGCGGCGGCGAAAACGGAGATCGTGCGCCTGACTAAGAAACGTATCCCAAAGTTACGCCTTATGCAGGTTGGAGACACGACGGTGAGTACCAAAGCAGCCGTAAGGTGCCTGTGGGTGACGCTTGATTCAAAGCTGACCTTCTGGGACCAAATAAAAAAAGTGACGGATAGAGCTGCCCGAGTGACAGCGCAACTTGGCAGGTTAATGGCTAATGTCGGCGGCCCAGCACCCTGCAAGCGGCGTCTGCTCATAACGACAGCTGAATCCATCATGCTATACGGCGCGGAGGTATGGGCCGATGCACTGATGGCCCAAAAATAGAGAAAAAGAATGGCGGCAATGCAGCGTAGAGGAGCATTACGCATCTACCGTACGGTCTCCGAGTCGGCGGTGCTAGTTATTGCACGTATTATTTCTAGTGATCTCCAAGCACAAGAAAAGAAAGTTGTCCACCAGGATAAAAATATTCTCGGCAGAATAGAGGCAGCTGCACGAGCCAGAGCTACCACGATGACCGAATAGCAGAAGCGCTGGGAGAGGGATCCGCGCGGCCGATTGATCAGTCAGTTAGAGCCATGGTTCCAGAGGTCGTACGGAGAGGTTAATTACCACCTCACGTAGCTCTGATCGGGGCATGGTCGGTTTCGATCCTATCTCGACAAGATGGGGCAAGTACCAGATCCGAGCTGTGCCCACTGTCGCGCTCCCCAAGACGATGCGCTTCACGCGTTTTTTCAGTGCGAGGTCTTTCGCCTCGAAAGGGAGTGCCTATGGAGAGATGTAGGGCCATGTAGGCCTGAAAATATCGTCCAGCTGATGTTGGAGAGCCCTCAGTAATGTAATATAGTAATGTCCTCATAGACGGTTCCTGGGGCTGCATTTACGCCATCGTCAGGAGGTCTCCTCGGTGCACGCGTGCCGACCCCTACTAGCAGCTCTTTTCAGTGCTGTGGGAAGCAGTCGAGGAGAATGCACTGAGGAGGGGGTATGTATACATATATACATAAAAGTATATATATATACTTTTTAGTGGGTATGCCCCCACAGGTGAGTCCTACATACCCGGGGATCGTTCCCCGGGATCCATAAAGGCTTTTTTTCTCAAAAAATAAAAATATTATTATTATTATTATTAATATCATTATTATAAATCGGCAGCTCTCCGATGTTAGACGAGCGGCGGCGATGATACCCGATAACTTGATTATAAAAGGACCTGCAAAAGGCAAAATTGGAGAGATCGTCGAGTAAACTTGCTGACCCGAAGTCGTTTCACATGAACTCTTCCCGGAGCTAAAACTTGTCCAGAGCTCGATAAATCCTGCCTAAAATACTCCTCCGAAACTATAAGTTTAATCTCTGTTGCGAGGCGCTCCTTAAAAGACCAGCCGTTCCCTTATCCTGTCTAAATAATTTGTCTCATAATTCTTGACCCTAGTTGCGAGACGCTCCTCAAAAGAATTAAGTCAACCTTAGTTTTACCTAGATTAAATTCTATCTGTCTCGTTTAAATTCCCTGCGTGGAAATTAACACCGGGTATCCGTGCGGTAAATGGCGCCCGAATAATAAACGTCGCGGAAAATAGCGAGACCTTAGAATTATTATATATATCTAGTTTAAGTTGATATATTTATTTCCTTCTTTTAAGTAATTATTATATACAGAGTCATGCCCAATCAAGTTCGTTGAATAAACATATTTTATATTTTTGTTACTAAAAAAATATACTGTGTTCTTGTAAATTATTTTCCGGATGCGCCGCCCGATCCGGAATATACTTCCTACTATTTCAAAATACTTTGGAAAATACCACGTAAGCTATGCCGAGGGAGATCGGAACGTTACATGCTAATACAATTATATCCTTTTTCTTCTCATATTCTTATACACTACCCGAAGACTCATGCGTTCTTTTCCGAATCTGCTCTAAAAACCATGTACGCTCCTGTACATATCAGTGAACGATTTCATCACCGATCTACGATACATCATTTAATTTATGATAGTTTACATAAAAATGCTAGCTGTAAACAAGTTTCAGCAGGGTTTACAAGTAAGTTTTCGGTGTTTAACAAAAGATGGCGTCATCAGTGAATCCTGGGCAAAAATATAAGATCTCGTGTGATATATTTGTAGATTGTGTATTTGTTAACAACTTTGTTAACAACTTTGCAGCATTATATTTGATAAAGTCCAAATTTCAGTCAAATAAACGTCATTTCCGGACAGTGCTGCTTATATTCTTTAATATGAAGAAACGTGCGTCTGAGGTCTTCCGTTTGCTTTCGAAAACTTATGAGAGGAATGTATTGGTGAATCGATAATCTGCGAGTGATTCAAACAAATCAAAACTGATGATTGTGAAGTTAAAGAGGAGGATTGCTTCTTAAAATCGAAAAGTTTTGAAGACAAGGAATTAGACGTTTTCCTGAATGAGGATGCCTATCAGATTCAAGAAGAACTTATGGCATTATTGGACATCACACAACAATCCATTTCCCGCTCCTAAAAGCATTAGGATTCGTTCAAATAGTGGCAAACTCTATACCGTACGAATTGAAGAGAGGCATCAAAAGGTAATTCTGCATATCTGAAATGTTGTTGCAGCGGTGGAAATGAAATCATTTTTGCATTGTATTGTCACACGTAATGAGAAATAGATTTATTATGATAACGCCAAACGCATAAAATCGTATATAAAACACAGCGAGACCGCCCAATCAATGCCGAAATGAAATATTGATGTAAATAAGGTTATGCTTTGCATATTGTGGTATCAAATGGATTTCATAGACTACGAACTGTTTCCTAGTGATCGAGTTATCAAAGGACCATTGTATAGAACCCAACTTATTAGAAGAATAAACAACCAGAATATCAGAGCAGGCATGAGTCTGTCATTTTTCATCAAGTTAATGCTCGGGCACATGTTGCGGCTTTAATCAAAAACTATTTGGAGAATAGCGAATAGGAATTCTGCCTCAACCACCTACAGTGCTGAGTTGACACCATCTGACTACTAATTGTTTCGACCAATACAAAACACTCCTACGGGAATACACTTCAGTTCGGTACGCTGAATCAAAAATTTACTCGTTACGTTCTTGAGCTGGAAAGACGAGAAATTTTTTTGCCCTGATTTTATAAATTACCAGAACATTGGGAAAAAGTTATGGCTTCCAATAGACGATATTTTCACTATAGAATATATATATTTATATATATGAGTACGTTTTATTACAGAATAAACTATTCATTAAAGATTCGTTTTTATATAAGGAATCATAAAACATAATTTCTACTCATCATAGTCAGTTTAGAGTTGAATCAAAGGTTTATTTACACTTTTATTTAATATAGTGGCATACTTATGCTGATATATTTATAGGCAGCTTGGTGGAGTTGCCATGCTATGTACATCTGTTTTTATTTAAAATTTTTATTCTGTGCAAAATCCTTTTCAAGAAATATAAATTAAATTTGACATTTAATATTGATTAAAATGATCAAAATTCTATAAACTTATCTATACTAGTTCATTTATAGAAATTTTTTATTTTAGAATACCACTAATATCATTTACTGGAAGTACAGCATCGGGAAAAGATGTATCTCAAAAAGTGCAAGAAAGATTTGGAAAAACGCTATTGGAATTAGGAGGAAACAATGCAATAATTGGCATGTAAAATTTATTATTATTTTAATTAAAATTATTGAAATTATATATTTGTTTTTCTCTAAATATCAGTAAAATACAAGTTTTCGAAATACTTATCATTGAAGAATATAGATGCTATTGCAATATTACTAATTCCGTTACTATTATATATATATATATTATATGGCGAAGACTGTGATAACTCTCGGCACAGAGGAGATGGCACTGTAACTAATAATAACGAGGTCAAAAAATTGAAAATCTAAAGCGCAGGGCGCGCGCTGACACGATCGTTATCAGACCGACCGAAGGGATGTCCTCCGCTGATGTATTGGGGACACTTTGTACAGGGGTTAAACCTATGGAGTGCGGCGCGGAGCCATTCGACGGACCAAAACGAGGAAGGCGTTGATCGAACTGAGAATACCAAATCTGAAGATCGGAGAGCTCTGGCCGGAACTCTGGCTCTGAAGAAGCACTGCAGAAAGCAGAAGGCCAGATCGGTGCAGATAGAGAACTGATCCCCAGGGGATCAATGACGTAGACTGCATGAGGTAAAGGTGCGTGAGATCCTCAAGGACAAACTGCCTGACTATCGAGGACCGCTCGAGATCAAAGTGACCAAATCTAACACGGTGGAGAAGCAGACAGCTATCGTCGTTTAGGATGAGTTCGTGACCGCGAACCTGATGACCATGAAGCTGGTGAGAATTGACCTCGTGAATTGTCGCGTACGAAGGCTGGAGGTAGTATCTAGATACTTCCAGTTCCTAGGCTAAAGCCACCGGAGCCATAGCTTTAAAGGCCCAGATCAAAGTGCTTGTTGCTACTGCTGCGGGCAGAAAGTCTGTGCTCGGAGCCGACATCTGGAATATTTTATATGACACAATATTTTGTATGCAGATGCCTGAGAACTGCTTCCTGATGGGATACTAAGCGAATCGGTCCCATCGTGTTTGCATCAATAATTTTTAGTGGTCTGTCTGCTCGCTGTCTGATTGAACTAAATGGCAATCTAACGCTCTTAGTGATCAAACAAGTCTCACTCTACTCTATTTCTGTCAAATTTGAGAAATTGGTTTTACTAAATATATTTGTGTTATGTTTTGCGTATTCAATCATGTATTTGTTTGAAACATGCCCTAATCTACGATGCCACATCATTATGTTACTAACTTTTTGCGTATTTTTCTTCTCCTGTACATTAATTTATTTCTGATATTCTACCTTCTCGGTTTCCGGTAAAACTTCTATTGGACTAATAATTCTATCATTTACCGTTGTCAAGAGATCAGAGTCACTCTTGACAGGTTCGTTTGTTTCAGTCTTTTCCTGTTCACTAGAATCTATTTCTAACGTTTTCATTGCGCTACTCTTGCTTCTAATTTCATAGCGGTGTTCAATAGGTAGATTTTTGTCTTCGTTTGCTTCAAATTTGTTAGGTTTAACTATAATTTCAAATATCCAAAACGGCGATACGTATTTTCCTGATATAATCTTTCTTTTTGAAATAGGATCTAAGATATCAATTCTCTATTTGTTTAAATAAAGGTCTAGTTCCTGCTCTACAAACTTCCTAAGCGAAAATAAATTCTTCGACAAGTTCTTCGCATACAACACGTTATTTAAAGTAAGATTGCTGCCATCTCTGGTTATGCCTGCAATTTTACCTTGCTATTGACACACAAATCTGCATTTTTCCGCGCATTTTACTCGACTTTTAAAATCCGAATCTAGACTTTCAAAACTAATTTTGCTATTGCACAGATGATCTGTGGCACCTGAATCTGTTATAAATTTCAAGACATGGTGCTTTCTCACTTTACGCAAATTATTTCTCTCAAAATGATCAAAAGGTTAATCAAATTTATTCTTACCATTCTGTTGACCTTCCTCATGTATCGTGGTTAAACTAAAGGGATTCTTTAGAAATCCTTCTTTTCTATTTCCCGCTTGCTTACCAGGGGATTTACCCCTTTTAGACTGGAACCGAGCTCTCTTACCAGAGATCTGTTCAAATCTTTTCTCGCTTGTCTCGGATGTTGCACTTCTCTTATTTTTACAGTGTTTAATCACATGCGTACCCGTTCATCTGGACCTGTAACAAAATATTTGCACTGGTGTGGGGCATTTTACATTTATGTGCCCATTCTGGCCACATATGTAGCACCTTCTCGTCTCAGTCAAATCGCGTCCCTTTCTGTTGTCAACACGTCTCTCAAATGGTCTCCTTCGTGTAAAGGGCGGAGGTGACCGTTTGCTCATAGCGCTCAATGAACTTACTGGCATCTCTCTAGATGGTCTTGCTGCTTCTACCTGCAAGATTAATTGTCTCACCTTTTCTAGCTGCATTTCAACACCCATCGTATCAACTATTGCTTATACAATCAGCCAAGACAGTTTCAGGCAATGCACCTGACACAGTGTTATAGAAAATATCCCGCTTCTCGACGTCTGATAATTTAGTTGAATGCGGAGCATTTTCAAAATCTCTAATTTTATCCTCGAATTTAATAAAAAATCCAAATCGTGTATTGCTCAAAAATCCACGGCTTTCTCTTTACCCGGTATATATTTCAATTTATACAACTCTTTTCTAGCGGAGACTCTAGTGATTCGACACTCTAACCTCTTATATTCTTCTAGCCTTTCTAAAATTTTTTTCGGTGATTTGACTTCTAAAATCTTTTGGTAGTAACAAATATCTATATGGTTAATAATTATTTTGTGCATGCGATATTTGTCTTGTTCTATCTTTGTTTCAGAATATTTCCCAAGCTCTATTGATTCTACATTAAACAAATAATTGAATCTTTTCGTTTTTAACTCAGTTAATAAATAATCATTAAATATATCGGATCTCATTTCTAATGTGAGTTTTTATTTTCTAGCAATCCCGATATTTTTGCTGATTACGCCGTCTAGTTTCTCGGCTAACTGTTCTAATCTGCCATCTTTCAATTTCTCTTTCAAACGTTTCTCAACAATCGATTCAGCAGTTTTCTCTATTATTTCATCTATGTTTGTTTGATGTAAGATGTTCTCTTTGTTGCTGTTCTCGTTGAGTTTTTGTTTTTCCTCATCTCTTTTCTCTTTAATTATATCTCTTTTAATTGAATCAATAATTTCTAAGTCAATTATATCATTATCATCAAAAATATTTCCATCAATTTTAACATTCATATTTTTATCAATGATATCATGTATATCTTTATCAATGTTATTATGTAAATTTTTATCAATATTATTATTATGTATATTATTCTCAGTGTTACATATATCATATATTTTGTCAATTTTTATTCAAAATCATACTTACATTTTTTTATTGAACTCATTATCATTTGTTACCATACGCTGAGAAAATACTGGTGTAGGTTTCGGCTTTCCATTTATTTTAAACGGATTAGGCATATGCTCGTTCGATATACAATATTCTGTTCAATTGAGCTTTCCATTTCGTCAATTGTTTGCTTGACGTCTGCGACGCTCTTTCTAATTTCTTCTTACTGTCTCTCATAGTCTCTGTCCACGACCACTTCCATGCTTTTGATCATTCAGTTTCTTTCAGCTTCATCTTCAGCTTCAGTTTTTCTTTCAGCTTAGCATCTCCTTAAAGAAGCTCGTTTACTGCTCTAGTCCTAGCTACATGCAATTCACTCTTCGTCTACAAGCCACCATGTCTCCTCTCAATGAACCGAGCTTATTTAACGCCGTGTTATCCACAAGCTGATTCCCTGTCGCACACATTTGCAATTGTTAGGAGAGGCACACGTTAACGTGTTCTCAATTGCATCGATCCGCGCAGCAGCTTAACAGATCGAGGTAGAATCAGCACGGAAGCACGCGCGATAGCGGTATGATCGCATAAAATAATTATATCTATGTCGATCGCGCTGCATTAAACTTATCCACGCTACACATGATTCTACATCAATTCTTATGCGCATTTCAAACTCACTTATATTTAATTCTAGAATTTTAATTTTAAAGCATCATTTACAAAATTATAAATAAATCGCGATGAATTCAGCCGGGGTCTGACATGCGTAAAACTAGTACTTAGCACTAGGCGTCACTCGCGCGCGCGGAGCTCTCTCACCCTTCTTTCTATCTACGGAAGCGGCCCACTTTTTCGGCGTGCGCTCTCCTTGGCCCGCAACCCACTCGACGCTACGCGCACGCGTAGTTCATTTCTCTTTCGACGCCGTAGAGTGCGGATGGATCTCTTAATACGTAACTTTTCCGCTGCGCGCTTCTCTCTCACTCGCTCGGTCGGATTTCTCTCTCTCGGACGCGCCCCACTCTTCCGCCGCGATTTCCTTTCGCACATGCTCGGTTCTCTCTCTCACTCGGTCGCGCCCCACTCTCGTGCACGAACACGGACACAGTCCGTTTCAAGCATACTAGTACACACACACTCTTCGCTACTTTCTCACGCATGTATGTATATTTTCCATAAGACGTGTATACAGTCAATGTATACACGCGCCCACTTATAATCTCTTCACGCATGCAAATCTACTGGGTTGTGTATACACACATATATCTATATGTGCATATTACCTTTTCTCATTCTCATTCGCACCTTTTCATGCATTAAATTATTCACACACACTTACATATATATATATATATATATATATATATATATATATATATATATGTGTAATTTCCCATTCTCTCATATTTAATATTATATTTATTATTTAATTATAAAATTACATTCATCTCTCTCTGTTGCATGCATTATATATGTATATCTATCTATCTCTCATTCATTATATATATATATATAGTTCGCACGGTAAGTGTTTCGACCTATTCTGCTCTCTCTCGCGCGCACTCGTGCATGCGGCGCATAGCTGTCGGTCTATCTCTCTTTCTCTCTCTCTCTCTCTCTCTCTCTCTCTCTCTCTCTCTCTCTCTCTCTCGCACGCGCTTGCATCTTTCACTTATTTGCTTCTCCGCTTCGTACTTTTTCGCGCGGGACTTTCTGCCGCGCACGTGTTCAGGTTCTTCGAATCATCACCCCTTCTTTTAACAGTTTCTTTTTTATTATTGCGCGCTTTCTCTTTCGTTTCACGAATTATTTTTCCCGAATTTCGGTTTCGAATGATTTTAGTTTTCTTAAAATTTATGGCGCCTCCCTTCTATTTCATATAATTATTTTCACTTTAAAATTTCGCATTTTCGCAGTTTTACATATTTTTCCTTCTCAAATTTCACACTTTTATACACACGATTCTCGTGTGTTTATCTATTTTATCTATTTCTCTATTATGTTTCTATTTTTCTTCTAATCAAATTTTACTTTTCTCTGTTTTAGATCATATCTTTAATCATATTCAAATTTAATTTTATTTCATGCAACTTCTATTTCGTTCACATACAAATTTAATTTCACTTTATTAAACTGCTAATTTATTCATGTTCAACTCTATTTTTATAACTCATAACTCTTCTAATTCGCTCACATGCATATCTAATTTATCTTAATTAATCTAATTAAAACTTTTTACATCTACATTCAAATTTAATTCTGTCACATGCATTAACTTTATTATTATAATTTTGATTTAGTTTATAAATTTTCAATCTTTTCTTCTACTTACCTTTCTTTTCGATTTGAGTAGATGACGCTTGACTCATCTCGTTTGAATTTATATTTAAATATTATAAATATTCAACAACTCAGCTAAGTTTTATTCAACTTATTTCTCAGCACCTCTACAAGTTGTGACAAGCTTATTTCCAAAGCTTATTTTAATTATCTGCACTAAAATAATCGTAAACAGGCCTTATCGCGCACTGAATTTTTAATTGTTTACTAGACACTCTTCTCAACAAAAGACTTACATGAAAAGCTTCTAGTACGCGACTTCTAGAACAAAGGGTCACGGACACGTGCTCGCTCAAATTTAGAATTTCTAAAATATATTCAAGATATTGTTAAATATAATTTCTACGCGCAGTTGAAGCTGCGAGGCCCAATAACCTCATGGAATAAAAGGATGATTAATAAATAAACAAATGATTAATAAATAAACAAAAATAAATATAAAGAGATTATATTTAGTAATTCAACTCGTCTTATTAACAAAGCGTCTAAACTGATCAACTGGTCTAAAGGGAATGAATAGCCGCGAGGCTGCGTGAAACGGCCGAGCAGCGCATTTGCACACACACGCACATACACACATCATGTACTTAGACCGCACGGAGGCGCTACGCATAACGTCTCTACATTCCAACAACATGAAATGAAAATTCATTTTTGAATTGTATATCATAAGCTGGAATAGAATCAAAAGTTTGACATAGTTTAATTCAATATACGTAATCAAACTGTTTTAGGGCGCATATACTAATATTATTTGTCCGGGATTTACGACTTCACCGTTTGCTTCTAACGATTAACAGATTATTTAAAATTAATTTTAATTTATAAAAGAATATATTTAACATTATATAATAATCTTGATGTTATAAGAGCACTTTTTTATATTTAATTCTACGGGGATGCTTTAAAACAAGAACAGTCTAAATATTATTATATAATTATAAATATACTGTTTTATTATATGAGCGATCAAATATTTCTTAGTTAAGTTCACAGCAGTCAGCAAAATAAAAATTTTAATTTTAAATTAGAAGAAATTAAAATATTGCACAACTCAACTATACTTCGGCTACACCGTTAGATCACTGCATTATCCCTTCGTTTTCCGCGTAAAAATTGATATAAATTATAATGAAATTTTTACGTAAATATTTTGATTGTAATTTATCTTTAAAAATATTCTTACTACTAATATTTGAAGGATAATATACTTCTCATTCCCCTTGTCGCCGTATTTATATACATTTGGAAACACCTAATACCAAACGTTTGATTGGGGCACGGTGTTTACTGACTGATACCTTGACAATATTTAGTTAGGGGTATCAACTAAAATGGATACAAAGAAATGATCTGTGAAATAGTATCTTTTTGAAACGTATGCCCAGTTATAACTTTCACACGAGAGAAAAAATATATATATAATATATATTCCTACCCTATGTAGGGTATACAACTAAGTTACCAGCGTTTGTTAAGAGAGAGCATCATCAGTTCATCCCGGCCAGAAGTGTGACATCTTATGTGTTATATTTATAGATTGTATATCTGTCAACAACTTTTCAGCATTATATTTGAGAATTTCTTGCAGTGTTGTTTATTTTATCGAGTAAAGTCATGGCAAGTTTCCAGTCAAATAAACATCATTTTGTGGGAAATGCAGCTGATGCCTATCGTTTTCATTTTGAAACTTATGGGGTGTATTTTAATTGGGAATTTATGAAGCGCGAGTGATTCAAATGCTTCCACGATGATGATTTTGAAGTTAAAAACGAAGATTGCTCCCGAAAGCCAAAAAGTTTTGAAGCTGAGGAATTAGACGCTTTGCTGGATGCGGATCCGTGCTAGATTCAAGAAGAACTTCCTACATCATTGGGCGTCACACAACAAGCCATTTTCCTGTGCCTAAAAGCATTGGAATTCATTCAAAAATCATATAAACAGCCCGATCAGCCCGCCTAATCACAATCGACCACATGGTGCGGCTTCTGTGAAAACCTATTTGGAGAATAGTGGATTGCAAATTCTGCCTCTTCCGCCACAAATAAGTTTCCGCCGTTTTTTTATAAACAAATAAGAATTTATTGCAAAAGAAAGGTGCAAATAAAGTCATTCGAAATACGAGGGTATTAATAAGATTCCGGCCTGACCAAAAGATGGCGCCACTAGGCCTACCTTGAGGTGGCGTTATATAGTACCATTCTTAGATAGCTTATAAGTATAGTTTCAGTCCGATCGTCATGTTAGTTTAGGTTTGAGAGCACGCGGCACAAGACGCCTCTGTGTTTTTCGTAAAAATGGAAAAGATGGAAAATCGTACTGTTGTGCTTAACACTGGGGACATCTTCCCCATCATATTCAACCGTTAAGCAGTGGGTTTTCGAGTTTAAAAAGGCTCGGTCCGGACGCCCCATTCAGGTCACAACTTCAGATATGATCGAAAAAATCCATCAAATACTGTTGAAAGAAATCAGATTAAAAGTGCGTGAGATAGCTGAGACCTGTAAGATGTCATATGAACATGTACAAAATATTTTTCACCAACATTTTTATATGGAAAAGCTCTGTGCAAGATGGGTGCCGCGTTTGCTAACAGTCGACCAAAAATTGATTCGAAAGAACATTTCTACCGCCAATTTGGCGTTGTATAAGCGTAATCCAAGCGAATTTTTACGTTGATTCGTAACCGTTGACGAAACTTGGATCCACCACTACACTCCTGAAATCAAACAACAGTCTAAACAGTGGATTGGACCAAAGAAGACAAAAACAATTTTTTCGACGAACAAGGTTATGGCTCCTGTTTTTTGGGATGCAAAAGGTATTATATACATTGATTAACTTGAAAAGGGTAAAACCATCACTGGTCAATACTACGCAGACTTATTGTAACGTATGAGCCTCGAAGTCAAAATTAAACAACCTCATCGGGCGAAGAAAAAAATCTTGTTTCATCACGATAATGTACCAGCGCTCACGTCAATCGTTACGATGGCTAAAATCAACAATCTATTATCTGTTTCCTAACCTCAAAAACTGGCTTGGCGGTAAGAGGTTTGCGAACAATGAAAAAGTAATCGAAGCTGTAAATGGTTAGCTGTATTTTGAGGAGTTTAACGAATCAGTCTATAGAGATGGCATTACTAGACTAGAACACCGCTATGAGAAATGTATCAGCCTTGTAGGAGATTATGTTGAGAAATAAAAAAAATTCTTAAAGACGTTTTTCTTGGTCAGACTGGAAACTTATCAATTCACCAGTATAAAACATATCAATCAACCAGTATTGTCCACCAGTTTCTACTACTTTTGACCATCTTTCGGGCACCAAGTGGATACTCCATGTAAAAAATTGCTCGTCTTTTGAGGCAATCCACGAATCGACCCATTTCTTCAATTCCTCGTAAGAAGTGAAGTGCTGCTCAGCCAGACCATGAGTCATCAACCGGAATAGGTGGTAGTCTGAAGGAGCAATGTTTGGTGAATACGGCGGGTGGGGTAAGACGTCGCAATTCAGTGCTTCTAACGTTTCCCTTACGATTTTTGGAACATGTGGCCGAGCGTTGTCATGCTGAAAAATGACTTTATTGTGCCTTTTGGCATATTGTGGAGTGTAATCTTCAATGGTCGGCTCAATTGCATCAGCTGTTCTTGGTATCGTTCCCCGGTAAAGGTTTGATTGTGTTGGAGAAGTTCGTAATAGATTATTCCAAGCTGATCCCACCAAATGCACAGCATTAGCTTCTTGCCATGAATGTTTGGCGTGGCCATCGAAGTAGAGGCATATCAGGGCTTACTCCATGTCTTCCGACGCTTTGGGTTATCGTAGTGAATCCGCTTTTCATCTCCCGTCACGATTCGATGTAAAAATCCTTTCTGATTTTGCCTTTTGACCAATTGTTCGCAAGTAAATAAGCGACGCTCGAAATCTCTTAGCTTCAGTTCATAAGGAATCTAATTTCCTTCCTTTTGGACCATACCCAGGGTTTTGAGACGTTGTGAAATAGTTTGACGAGTCACTCTTAACTCTTGTGCAAGTGCTTGTTGTGTTTAGCACGGATCTTCCTCCAGTAAAGCTTCCAATTCTGTATCACCACTTTAAAATTTTTGGAGCCATTCCTGACAACTTCTCTCACTCAAATTAACATTACGATATACTTCTATGAGTAGCTGATGTGCTTCAGCTGCAGACTGCTTTAAATGAAAAAAGTAAATTAACAATTTCCGCAAATGACGCTTACATTGCTGAAAACGATATCTTAACACGATGAAAACTAAGTGATGCTAGCAAAAAGTCAGAGATGTTAAAAGGTTATACTGCTTCCAGATGTCAACATGTACTGTACGACTTTTTACAGCTGACAATTTCAGCTGAAACTTATTTGTACGCCTAATCAATCAATGCAAAACGTTCTTACAGGAATACGCTTTAGTTCAGTAGATGAAATCAAAAATTGGTTCGATACGTTCTTAAGCTCGAATGATGAGACATTTTTTTGGTCCGGATCTCATAAATTGCCAGAACAATGGGAAAAAAAATTATCGCTTCCGATTGGTTATACTTTCAATAAAGAATATGTAATCATGGTTTCATAATAATACCTCACATTTTGGAAAAAAAACGATAAAAACTTAGTTGTACACCCAATATATATATATATATATATATATATATATATATATACTTCTGGAATTTTTGCCGCGCAATCAGGATTTTATTCTACTTTAGGACTAAACTAGCTGAACTTCAATGGAACATAGCGTATCTAGGAACATGACTCTAATATTCTGGAAATATAGCTCTGGACGTAGGATAGCTCCAGGGAGCTTCTCAGCCGTCGCGCCAAAAGCGGTTGATTTCGCGAAAAACTCGCTCTTCTATACAGGCAAAATTCGTAGATCGGTTGTTTCCGCCACTGCACAATGATACAGAGTAGGCCACAACGCGTAGACGATACATTTTTACTTGTACTACCCTAAATTAACCTTATAGTAAAACACTGCTAATGAATCCTTCATTTTCAACTTTTCTCAATATATAGATACCATTTTAAAAATTTAGTCTTAAATAAATAAATAATTTTTCTCAAACAAAATTTTTATTATAAATAATATGGAGTATTATTATTTTAACAAACTGAAAAGTTATATGAATGATATATTTCTTTTACGTTATTTGAGCGTCATTATACATTTTCTTAATACGTAAAGTTTTTTAATTGACTATTACCTATAATTAATTTGTTTTCTTCTGACATTGCTTTTTTCCTTAACATTTTCTATGCTTTTTTCTCTCTAACATAATAAATATATGGATCTGATGTTAATAGCACTATCATAAAAATATCCTGAAACTTTTTTTCCTGAATATCTCCTGGCAAATTTGCGTTTAAAATCTTTAAAATCTATATTATGATTTTCATGAGCTTTTTCCGATAGTTGGCGTATGAATATTTAAAAAAACGTATAGACATATAATTTTTACTGAATCTGTTAATATTTTCATTTTAATATTTTCTAATGCCGATACTTAATTCTATTTTTACTATTTAGTAACTAGTTTCCTAACCTATTACCAATTGTTAGCATTCTATCAGGGATAATTTTTAAAAGTGAGAAAATTATTACACTGTATAATACACTGTAAAAGTTGTTATGAATAGTATTTTTAAAAGCAAATACTTATATATTTATTTTATTCAGTTTTTATTATTTTGATTCTACAATGTGATTAAATTTGCCCCGAACTGACCAAAATAAAAAACACTATTTTTACATATTTTAATATAAATCTTTATTATCGCCTTCAAAATAGGCTCCTTTCGAGCCAATACAAGTATGCCAACGCTAATTTTCCATACCGCTGTTGTAAGCCTCGCCTGGGATTGCCTTCACTTCCTTCAGCAAATTACTTTTACGGCTTCAATGGCCTCATGGTGCGTTCCCCGAAGTGGATTTTTGAGTTACAGAAAGACGAAAAAGTCACAGGGAGGTAAATCGGGTGAATACAGTTGCTGAGCGATGACTTTAATTTCATGTTTGGCCAAAAAATCGGACACAATCATATTGGAATGTGCAGGTTTATTATCGTAGTGAAAGAACCATGAATTGTCAGCCCACAAATCCGGTCGTTTAAGATGAATTGTTTCACGTACATGCCTCGAAACGGCCAAGTAATACTTCTTATTGACCGTTTGACCTCTTGAAACGAATTCATGGTGAACCACCCCATGATACTCGAAAAAAACGATGAGCATCACCTTGATTTTCGACCAACTTTGACGTGCGTTTTTCAGTTTCGGCTCATTTTTGGAGCACCATTCACTAAAATGTTGGGCAGTTTCAACGTCATATTCAAGAGCCCATGTCTGGTCACCAGTAATGATGTGCTTGATGAATGTAGGATTCTCAGCTATGTTTTGAGGCCTCTCCTATGCGACTTCTACTCGGCGTTGTTTTTGCAAAAGATTCAGATGTTTTGGAACGAGTCTAGCGTTGACACGCTTCATATGCAAAACATTAAACAAAATATTTTGAGTCGATCCATAAGAGATGTTGAGAGCCTCTGCTATCTCTCTGATGCCGATACGATGATTTTGGAGCACTATTTCCTCACCTTTTTCTATGTGATCGTCGTTAACAGAGGTAGATGGACGACTTGGATGAGGCAAGTTGTCGATAACTGAATGCTTTGTGCCACTTAAATACTTGCGTTTGCGATAAAATAGACTCCCCAAAATACTTCTGCAATATTTTTAACGATTCCGTAGCCGTAATTCCATTGGAAATACAAAATTTCAAGCAAACTCGTTGATCAATTTTTATTTCCATAGTCAATATCGCCAGACAAACCTTTTGTTTCGTAAACAAACAGCTGAAAAACACACACTAATGAAGATATGGCGTTCAAGCTTCACAAGAAGATTGCAACAATATAGGAAAAAAAAATTTTACCTATTTTGTTTATGCACGTAGTTTAAATGGACCAGGCCGGGTCAAATTTGATCATATGGTACATTGTATGAAACTGTAATTAAATTTGGAAAAAAGTTTTATTAAAAACTTATTTTTAGTGCACTGCAAAAATATATTCGCAACATTAATATAATTTATATCAATTCATATTGTGGAATTTTATTTTACTATTTAAACATTCTATAACACACTTTATTATCAATAATATTATCAATATTTGTTTTGGAAATCTTCGTATTATAATTTACAAATTTGCTTTATTATGACTTACAATAAGTACTTTGAATACAACAAACTTATCTAGATTTAGTTAATAATTCTCAACTTTAGCCGTTATTAATCAAAATTAATTTTTGTTTAAACAAATTTGGTTACAATTGTTATTGGAACCATAAATTTTTAATTAAATGAACATTACTGAGAGTTTCTTAATACGTTTTTCATGTCATTAAAATATATTAAATTAAAGTTAATGAAAAGAATATTTATTTCTTACATTTCTCAGTCATTCTATTAAAAAATATATGCACCTAATTTTTGACAATCTTATGAACTTTTTTAATGTGTGGCGACGACAAGGCAGATCGATGCTAATATTTCAATAAAATAAAAAAATGTACTTATGTCGACTGTCTTGAATTAAATTAATAAATATTTTTATCGTTCTTACTGTCTTTATAATATAATATATTAACTAAAATAATAACAATTAGACTGTCTTTTTTATAGTCATGCAGAACAATTTGAAATAGAATTTATTACCACAAATAAATTAGTTTAAAAATTAAAAATTAAAATAAAATTAATAAGAAAATAAACTAGAAATAATAAAAACAATATTTTATGTTAGTAAAAGATAACGCGACTGCTCCAACCACCTTAAATTTAAATTCGGCTTTGGCGTTCGAGGTTTCGAACCGCTACGGTTCATTCTCAGAAACTAAACTAAAATGAAAAACCCTAAAAAAATAAATACAGGGAAATTAATTTGGTAAACTATAGTAGGATTAAATTGATTAAAAATACTGAAAAATTTATATAGAAAATAAGGATTAAAATAAATAATTCTTCTTTTTCTTCTCCCAAACGTAGATTAGAAGCTGAAAACTTAGTATCTACCTCGATTTATATGTGAGAAAGTTACATGAACAGTGCGAGAAGAGTTATGAAAAAGGTTCAAAGTAAAATTAAATTATCTTCAAATATTATTACGTGATATACCTATTGCGGAAAATATAGATTGTGCTATAGATATAAATATAGACTGCTTTATGTGTTATACCGCAACACACTTCCTCGTTCGCCATATTTTTCCGAAGGTACTTATAAAATTATAAATCCAAAATTGGACTTAGTTTATTTATATGTATCATCGAAAAGTAATCAAAATGTCAATCAAATATTTTTAAATGAAGTAGAATTAAAAGAAAAAGTTTGTATTGGCATCAAAAAGTATTTGAAAATAGTTACAGATCCACCAACGAAATCTTGTATTTCATGTGAAGGATTATTTTGTTCAAGAGATATTCAAAATTTTGATGAAAATAGTGCAACTAATGTTGTTTAATTATTGCGAATTTAATGTAATCTTCTCCAAAAACTTAAGAAAAGCTTGTATGACTCTGAAATTAACACAGAAAAATTAATTTGCAAACCTTGTTTGACGTTAGACTAAACAAACGTTAGACTACGTCTTGAATTAGGTAAGGATTGTGGGAACAGTCAGATTTCACTTTACTAATATAAAAATTTTTTCAGCTAATAATTTTATTTTCAGATTACTCTACGGGGGTGATTTTACACAAGGACAGTCTAACTGTCATCATAATTTTTAATTTTTATTTTTATTATTTTTTATTATTTTATTTTTATTATTTTCGATTTATTTAATTGAACTGTAAGACCAATGAAAATATTTATTAATGTGAAAAGATATTATGCATTCAAATTGTTTTTTGAATAATCTTTTCGTCAAGAAAATTCTAGAAGAAATTTGAAGTCTGAATAATATACTGAAAAAGATTTTAATACAAAGATTTCAGGATTTTCAAATAATCACGAATATGGATAGAGTTATGAATGAAAATATTCCCCATTATGTAAAAATTAATAAAGTGATTAGTAGAACATTTCATTTACCTCTTCCGCTAGAAGAGACTTTAAGTAAGATATGTTCTGATACAGATTCCATACATGCTTTACGAATTATATATTTTGATCAGAACTCATCCGACAAAAGGCAAAAAAATTCGGAAGATTATGTCGGTATAAAAAAATTATGGAAAACTTTATGTTTGTTCAAGCATTTTATATATGCCTGTCGCTATTGCGAATAGAAGTAAATTGAAAAATAAATCTCAATTTTACGATTTACCTCAAGAAAGATAGTATAATATTAACATAATATTAATATAATATTAACCCTTTAACGCCCAACTTGACCATTTTTCGACAATATTTTCAGTGGTGTGTAACACTAACTTAAAATGGTTCAAGAAATTCTTGACATACCATTTTTAACGTAAAATTGTATGTACTTTCAGAATACGGTATTAAAATTGTCGAATAATTTAACAATAAAAAGTTATAAACAATTTTTTGCAAAAAAACGTGAATTTTTGAAAAAAAATTAATCACGACGAGTTTAAGCCAGACACGCAACCAGAAGCTTACTACGATGCTTTGTTATTATTATTTAACCCTTGGAGAGATTCGATGAATTAAAAGGCTCGTACGAAACGTATTGTGAAGCTTTCAGAGAACAGCAACATAAATTAGCAGAATCGATGAAATGCCACGATAAATGTATAATTATACTGGAAGCAACAGAAAATATTAATAAACTAATTCAAAATGAATTAAAACTAAGTAAAACTGATATTCCCAAAAATTCTGTTAATATACATAATGGTTTTTTACCTATTAAAGTAGAGAATGCTATGAATTATTTTCCAACTGTTTTAGAAAAAGTTAATATTATAAGAGAATAAGATCTATTTAATTATATTTCAAAATTTAATGCGGATCAGAAAAGAGTTTTTGACAAAATTACTGCTTCTTTAAAATATACAGAAAAAGTATTAAGAATTTTTGTTAGTGGTCCGGGCCGAACAGGTAAAAGTTTTGTCATTGAAAATTTAGTTTCATAGAATAAGATATACCGTGATAAATATACAGTCATTACAGCTCCTACTGGAATAGTTGCATATTATATGCAAGGATTAACAATTCATTGACTACTACAATTGCCAATAGAGCATGGTGACACAGCTATGTAACGCCAGTTATCTGACGCATATTTAAAACAAATAATACAAATCTTGCAAAACGTTGACCTAATTATTATTGATGAAATTTTAATGGCATCAAATATCACTTTCATGTATATACATCTACGTTTAGCAGATATATTTGATACATCTAATAACAATGATTGGTGGTTTGGAGAAATTAACGTATTTATTTTTGGAGATCTATTGCAGCTTCCTCAAGTTTGTGAAGATGTTATATTTGTCGAGATGAATCAAAAACAGATTAAGACATATATGAAATCAATGTTTTCTTTCAATACATTGAATTACTTCCAATAATAAGAATTAACAATCAATATGAGACAGCAAAATGGTCAAATATATTCTGAAATACTTTCACGTATTAGATTAGGTTTCATGAATGATTCTGATATTAAAATACTGAAAACAAGGCAAATAAATTTATCAAACAATAATTATACGAATGATATTTAGGAGTTCTGTAATTATTTATATGAATTACCGTCTGATACTGTATGCGTATTGTCAATAAAAAAATATTGAATAATATTAATAAAGCAATGTTGCTTAATTATATATAACTATATTATAAATACATATCAAAATTGCCTTGATAGCATTTCAGTCATGATATTTTCTGTATCATTATAGTTGAAATTGTTATATTTAGTATCTATTATATTTTCACGAACTAATTCGAAATTGGACAAATTTCTTTACTGCTGTTATTTTTAATTAAAAAAGATCCTAAGATTTATCCTCCATAAATGAATGTTAAATGGAAATGAATTGAACAATTTGGAAAATTCAAAATAACACTTTGTGCTTATAGCTCAATTATTACTTTTGAATGTTTAATTTGAATAAAAAATGGGTAGAGCTGCCAAAGCTCTATAATTTGCATGTTAAAAACTTTACAATTTTTATTGTTAAAATTATTGTTTGTTAAACAAATTTAAATGATTTAATTTCCTTAATAAAATTTAAGCAAGAAGTAGAATTCCGAAGTTGACAGTGCAGTTAATTATTTACAAAATTTATAGGTAATTAAAGCTATGAAAATCTTGAAAAACTTGAACTTTAAAAAATCATATCTTTTTTATATTCATTTTTAGAGAAACAAGGATATTTAAGGAAAAAAACTTTAAGATTTGTTTACATGAAATGCACATTGATTAATATCAATCCTTGCATGGAAATTATAATTATATTTCACAGATATGTACGTAATATGTCATATGAATTATTTATGTATTATTTCATAGCAGCTAATAATGACTTTAATAGATTTTAGTAATATAATATATTATTCATATATGTATAAGTTAGAATTTTTCGTACATTCCATAAAACAGGCAAATTATACAGATATATTACAGAAATATTTCTGTTAAATTACTGCAGAAACTGTAATATTCTGAATTTCAAATTACAGGTATAATATTATAATTTGGTGGCTGGCATAATATAAAAATCATCATCGTGAAGAACAATGGTAAATGTACAATAAAAATATATAAAAATTGCATTTCTCCATTAATAAAAATATTTTAACATTCCAAACTTGAGTATATATATATATAGGTAGTGCTTTTCTTAAAAAGTAATCTTTATACAGATAAAGTACCTAGAAATATATATACTTGTATTGATGAATTTCGTTTTTAATTTTAATGCATTCGATCAACTGGGAACTACAGTTTATTTTGCGTACTTTTCTGAAAAAGATACTTTTCTAAACATTTTTAGCCATTTAAAATTACGATAAACTTTTAAAACATGGGCCTACAAGTACATGTCAAAATAATTTTTTAATTATATTTTCATAGTACTGTAAAAATTGATTTTAATCCTTACTTTTTTTAAAATTAGAAATAGTTGAATAATAATGGATATAATTCTATATATAATCCTGAAATATAATTACTATCTTAGGCTTTATGTAATTATTATCTTAGCTTTATGTAATTACTATCTTAGGCTATACCTTTTTTTTGAAGAATGAAGAATATTCACGTGACACACACGCATAATGTTTTAGAAAATACAAGCTTCGACAGAGCTACCTGCCTGTAGTAGATAGCAATAAAAATGATTACAAGATCGTCATCCTCGAATTGACATAAACACCTTCCTACATGCGGATATCAACGCAAGCGTAACAAATGCGTAGGAAAAGGGCCTAACAGACAGACAGAAATAGAGAGAGAGAAAGAGAGAGAAGTATATTGTTCTCTCTCCGTTCCATGAGGAGGATTCCTCCAAAAGGAGGAATAACAGCCGTGCCGTATAGTCTCGACTATGCTATAAATATAAGACTCCTATCCCCCCTTGTCTCTTATGCAGCGGGCCGTATAAGGAAAGATAAAGCTATCTCTCTCTTTCTTTCTCTAATACGCAACTAGTGTGGTCAGTGAAAAAAATATATAGCGCACTCACTCCGTTCCGCGACACACACACTCCGATTCTCTCTCTCTCTCTCTCTCTCTCTTTCTCTCTCTCTCTCTCTCTCTCTCTCTCTCTCTTTTTCTCTCTCTCTCTCTCTCACACGCATACGCACACTCGCTATTTCGCGGTTATCTTCTCCGGGCTGTTGGCTCTTCTCCGGGAGCGGCTCTCGATCACACACGCGCACGTCCCCGTATTCGCGTATACGCCGCCGTCGCTATGCGATACGTGGCCCGGACTTACAACTAAAAGACCGCTGCCGTTCGCGGACTATTTATTCTTATTACCTACATCACGTATCCAATCGTTCGTATCCCAAATACAACCCCTACTTCGTTTAGTCCTTACCTTCTTTCTCTCTCGGGCAAGGCGATGTCTTCGCTCTCTTTTGACTCTACTCTCGGGCTCTTTCGTCTTCTTCTCTCTTCTCTCTTCTGGGCTTCGCTCTTTAGCTACCCACGCCGCACTTGGCACTTCTTCAACTCTTTCACATGAGCCGTCGCTTTCTTCTCGCGTCTCCTGTGGCTAGGACATATACCGTCAGCGATTTCACCTCCGTGATCTCGTATGGACCTTCGTACTTCAGCGCCAATTTCGCTGAAAATCGTCGCGCTGCGTTCGACAGCACGCGTACTCGGCGCAGTACGAGATCGCCTACTGCGTATCTGACATCGCGTCGGCCTTTGTTATAGTGCTGAGCTTGCTTCTCCTTGGCTTCGTCGATTTGGCGTGCTACGAGGTCGCGCAGAGCATCGAGGCGCCTCATACGGTCCTGCCATACCTCAGGGCTCAATTTCACTAACGGGCCTCCCGTCTTTACTTCTCGGCGTAGGCTCTTCACCGGGCTAGGATGTCTCTCGAAACGCCTCGTTCTGGCTGTCCGATGACTCCTCGGACGAGCTATAGCCTCGAAATTGTTGGCCAGATGGTGATTCGGAATGCTGCCGTTGATGCACTTGCCCTATCGAATATGCTGCCTTACCTTTCAATTTCCTGCTTTCTCGTCTATGCTCCGTGTTGGCTGCGTCTTTATTTGTTCTTGTGGGCTCGTTCAATGGCGTACTCTCCTTCCCAATTTTTTTATTCCGTTCCGTTGATCCGCTAGTTCCAGGTGTATCCGTTTGTCGTTAGTCGTTGTCGGGCGTTTCTGTGGCCCGTCTTGATTCTGTAACCCCTCCCTCGCTTCTTGCAGGTACCGGTGCTTATTGCCCCCCTAATATACTTCCAGTCTGGCTGAGACTATGTTACATTATATTATATTGTGATGCTGACGAATGCACCAACCGTGCCCCCTGGTCCATACCTCCGGACGTAGGGATCTCCATCGGTATCCGCGGCAGCTGCGTCTCGCGGGCTAAACTCGTGTGCCATCCCATAGATCGCGGGCCTTGCCCGTATGCCGATGTCCATCCGGATGGCCAATACGCGTCACTATCTCGGTATGGCCCCTATGGTGGTATTCCTCTCTATGACATGCCGGGGACTGCTCCGGTTACCGTTGACATGATGGGCCGGATAGTCATTGTGAGGGGCATTTCACTGAATGCCGTCGAGAATGACGCCGTGATCGTCGTGGTCACTTCCGTTCGACCAAACATAGCTGCTGACGTGCTCACGGGCTCAGCGATGGTGGTGGATGAGCTATGCCGCATGTCTCTATCCCCGGTGAGCATCTGCCGCATCACCCTTTGGTACTGCTCCGATGGTGTTAAATTACCACCTAACCGTTCCATCTTAATCTGCGTCCAATTTATGATTTTAATTGTGAATTAGATGTATCTCCTCGCAAAAATAATTGAGATATTCTTTCCTCTCATCTACTCTATCTGAAGGCCTCGCCGAAAATTGATTTGGCTAAATAGATCAAGAAAACGGTAATATATCTATCGGGCACCTCCTCTATTTTCTCTCGGGCCGACCAAAAGAAGTATACTTAGTGGGATATATACCGACACCCGTTAGTAATTTAATCGAGTTTAATTTAAGTTTTAAAATATCTTCTGTTAAATTAATAATCGCAACCTCGTCTAATTTCCAATAATGTCAATTATTATGTTATTGTTATTATTATTAATATTACAATGTTATTATTATTAATATAATTATTATATAAATAGTATATTATATATATTTTATATTATTATTAATGATATATGTGATATATATGGTTATTATATTATCTATTTTATATTTTAGACATAGTTCATATCAAATTAAATAAATTATTAAGTTAGATAAATCATATGTATATTATGCTATAATAATAAAAAAAAATATTCGAGGTTGAATATATATTTTCCACATTTGCTAACATAATTTCTTAAAATTTTCTTTGTTGTCACTTATCAGCGCATATCTACTCTATACTTAACCAAAAAAAAATTTTATAATTAACAAAAAAAAAAGTCCCAGGCGAGTCGACGAAAAATTTTCTAAGTCCACGGCCGAACCACTCGGCCGTGACTACTGCGCGGACTTGTCTCGAGCGGCCAGTGGCGGACGGTTTGATCCACTCCTACCGACTACTACTGCGCGCTCTCTCTCTCCACCGCGGCCTAACTCGGCCGGCCGCCTAACGTCGACGGCGGCGTTTGCCTCACGCCTTAGTCGCCTGCCGGTACGCTCCCAAAATGGCGGCGGTCGCCTCACCTGGTGCACGTCGCGTCAGCTCTATGACGCATTTCCGCCCGCACGCACGCAGCAATGGTAGACCTCCCGCGCCACATGGCTGAACAAGGTTAAGTTCAACGCTAAACACTCTCTCGCGCACTGCAGTCGTCCCCGTTCAGCGCTGCCCCACGTTGGGCGCCACTGTAACATTGCGGCCTTATTGCCCTGGCCGCTAGAGACTCTAATCTCTCTTATCAGCACTCGATCTCTCTCTCTCTCTCTCTCACCCGGTTTCGTAGTTCGCTATCTCTCGCTCGCACTCACTCCGTTCCGCGGCACACAAACTCCGATTCTCTCTCTCTCTCTCTCTCTCTCTCTCTCTCTCTCTCTCACACGCATACGCACACTCGCTATTTCGCGGTTATCGTCTCCGGGCTGTCGGCTCTTCTCCGGGAGTGGCTCTCGATCACGCGCGCGCACATCCCCGTATTTGCGTATACGCTGCCGTCGGCACTCACCGTACTATCGTATCGCTGTCGCTGGAAGGTGTTGTTGCTGCTCATCCTCTTCTCGGGCTCTGGCCGTAGTCGACTCCGGGGTGCTTCGCCGATCTTCTTCCTCGTCCTTGGCTTTGGATTCTCGGCGGTCGGTCTGCCGCGTAAAATGGCGTAGAATCCTGACAACGCGCCTCGTCTGTGTAAGACACCCGTTCACGCGTCGACACGACTCGTCTGCGCAATGTCACGTTCACACGACACGCCTCGTCTCTGTGATACACTGCTCGGATGGCACTCACTCACCACGTCGAAACGTTCACGATTGCAATAGAACAATGACTCCAAGAATTCGGAAAAACCGGGGAAAATCTCACACAATAAATCTCGCTCGGCAGTCGAATATGCAATAATCTCGCCTCTGCGCGTCGCGTCTTCCCCTTCCCCCTCTCTTCACCGGGCCCTTGCCATTTTCTCGCTCTTTCGCGGACCGTACCTCAAAAGAACAAACAGGTCGGTTAATCACAATTCACAATCACAACCAGGGGCAGAGGCCGTCGGTCATTGTGACCTTCGTCGCAGGCGATACGGTCGCGAAAGAACGGTGGTGGTTTCGACGTGTTTCAATGATCCAACATCTCGTACTTCTTGAACATGTGGTAAATGCGTATGAATGAAGTCGTGCTGCACCGATCTCAATATCTAATAATCAGAAAATGCTATGTCTGGCGTATACGCTGGGTGCGGCAACACTTCCCATTCGAGCTCCAACAAGGTGCTGATGTTGGCTTTCGCAAATGTGGCCGAGCGTTATCATGTAACTGAATGTCTTTGCGCCTATTACTCGCGATTGTTCATCTATGTTCGATCAATTTCTGTTGATTATTCGGTTTTCGCAGTTCGTAGTACGACATACTCTGTTGGTTCCACCAAATGCACAGTAATACCTATTAGTCGTGGATGTTTCGTTTTGGTGTCGATGTAGACGGTTGGCCTGGATCCACCCATCACTATTTATGCTTAGGCCACAGAAATGTAATACGCCACAGAAAACACTTCTTTTGTTTCCTGGCAAACAAAGACAGTGCGATGTTGTATCGATTCATAATGGCACTTTCGGTTAAATCGTGTGGCACCTATTTTCCTTCTTTATGAACCTTTCCCATCGCTTGTAAACGTTTGCAAACTTCTCTGTGACTGACTCCTAACTTATTAGCGAGTTCTATTCTGTGTTTGAGCTGAGTTTGAGTCCAATAATGCTTCTTTGTCATAAACATCAGTCTGTCCACTTCTAAACCGCTGAAACCACTCCTTACATGTTGTAAGCGATGGAGCTTGTTCGCCATAGCACTCTTGAAGCAATCGATAAGTTGCTGCTACACTTTTTTTCAAGTCAAAATAGTGCAAAAGGACATATCGAAAAAATGATTTGTCACGATTCATTTTTCACTGATCAAAAAATTACAATTTTTACGCAAATAATGGCACCTGTGAACTGATTTTATTGTCAAAATTTTATGCCCAAACTAACAAATAAGTATTAGATCTGACACATCTGACTTTCCGTACTACTTATATTGCCATCTAATCGTGATGGTCGGAAACTATGTTCGCCTCCTAATAGATACGCTCTTAATATAGCGTATTTTAAAAATATTTAATATTCAATAAATATAATATCTATTTTACTTAATTTTAATATAATGTCATAATACCTTGTAATATTTTTAACCAATGGCATTAGAATTGCAAAAAAAAATAGGGCGCATTATCAAACTGACGAAACTCTGTTAAATCCTGATCCATCCATCGTATTAAAAATATTGAATTTTGTATCAGAAAGTAATGATCTGTGCACAATATTCATTTGTTGTTTCCATTTGACGAAAAGTGCTATAGAGTCACATCGAATGCTTATGAGAGAATATGGTGATTATACTGTATCTGAGCCAACATTCAAAAAATTTTCAATGGTTTAGAAATAATAATTTTAATGTTATAAATGAAGAACGCGGAAGACCATCAAAAAAGTTAGAAGACGCCCAGATGTAAATGATATTGGATGAAGATGACACTGGGAGTCAAAAACGAAGGGTAGAAATGTTAAATTTTGTACAACAAACAAAACAAATTTCTGAGCATTTAGCCTCCACGGTAAAAATTTAAAAGTATGAAAAATGAGTACCACGTGAATTGAAATTCAAAAAATTGCAACATGGACTCTAAAACCAAATCAATTCTGTAGGAAAATAATGCTGTTTATTTGGTGGGAGCAGAATGGCGTGGTTTATTACGACTTGTAATAGACCGGTAAAACAGTTAATACTGATCGAATTGTGTTTCTGCATGCCCACAATCTTGTTGAAGCGGTTTAAAAAAATTAATTTTGCATCGTATTGTCACTCGTAATAAAAACTGGATTTATTATGATAAACATAAACATAGAAGATCGTATACAAAGCCCGATGAGCCCGCCCAATCGACGCTGAAACGAAATATTCACGTAAATAAGGTCATGCTCTGCATATGGTGGGGTCAAAGAAAGTCGTTTACTACGAACTGTTTCCGAGTGGCTAAACCATAAAGGAACACCATATCGAATCCAACTTATTCATTTAAAGTGATCATTACAGAAAAAACGGCAAGAATATGAGACTTGGTATGAGATCCTCATTTTTCATCTTAATAACGGCTGAGTACATGTTGCGGCTTCGGTCAACAACTATTTGGAGAATAATGGATGGGAAATTCTACCGCACCAGCCTTATAGTCAATGCACCATCCAACTACCATTCAGTTCAATAGAAGGAATCAGAAATTGACTAGATACATTCTTGGGCTTGAAGGCGAGAATTTTTTTTGGTCCGGAATTAATAATTTGCCAGAAAGATGGAAAAAAGTTATAGTTTTCAATAAACGATACTTTGAATAAACGTTTTAGAAAAAAAACTCTAGAAACTTACTTGTATACCCATTTTATATATATATATATATATATATATATATATATATAATGAAGCATATATATATATATATATATGCTTCATTCATTGTAGAAGATGTGAAAATAATACATATATGGCCATATATATATATATATATATATATATATATATATATATATATATATATTGCATTCGACTACCGTATGTAAAATTATTTTTATTGAAATTAATCTTTAAGATAATTGAAAAGATGCCCAGAAAATATTTATTAATAAGAAATATTTATTGCAGTTATGGATGATGCAAATATTGATTTGACTGTACAAGCAACAGTATTTTCGTGCATAGGTACAGCTGGTCAAAGATGCACTACCACAAGAAGGCTCATTTTACACCGAAATATAAAACAGGAGTTTTTAGGTAAATATAATATGACAAATTTGTAAAACAGTCTACATTTTTTTTTGCTTTTAGATAAATTAAAGCTTGCTTTCAATACGGTATTGAAAAGAATTGGAAATCCTTTAGAGGAATCAACTTTATACGCACCTTTGCACAGTCAGAAATCTGTTGAATCATTTGAGGTAACAAAAAGATATTTTATTCTTCTTTTTTTTAGAATTACATAACTGAAATTCCTTTCTAGGTACACATAACACAGTTTATAAGATGCATTTATATATATTTCTATATAAAATATATTTTTCTTATATAAATAAAAAATATAATATCATTTAACTAAGTTTAAACATTTCTTATGCAAAAAATTAAAAAATTGAACTTTCGAAAACTGAAGTAATTGTCTCATTCTTCTTAGAGTATGCGTAAGGTGCATAAAGAAGTTAATACATTATAACCGGTACATATCCACCGGGAGGGGGAGTTGAAGTAAGAAACATTAGAAACTGAAGACAACTAAACATATATGTTTCTATTTCTTTTATCTTTTTCAGATAATAAAAACAATAATTCCATAATTAAGACATATACTATCTCAAGCAATAATAAAAAGACTAAGAACAAAAAGATTCATATCTACTTGTTGCTTATTAATTACGACTACATAGCTTAGATAATTTATAAATAAAAAACATTTAATGAGATAAAAGATTCACTTACATATTTAATTTAATAATAAGACACATACCTGAACAATTTTTTCCTTATTATTTATTCCTAGTTTTTTATCTTATTTAATTGGTAACGTTTCTATTCCCCTCGAGATAACTTACACGGTATTTTCCAGAATATTTTGAGAGGGAAGAAAGTATATTCAGGATCGGGCGGCGGGTCAGGAAAATAATTACAATTAACAAGTATATTTTAGTAATAAAAATATAAAATAAGTTTATTCAAATAACTTGATCGGATATCTCTCTGTGACAAACAATAAAAACGATAACAATTACTTAAAAGAATAATAGAAATAAATATATTAAAATAAGCTCTATATATATGTGAGTGTGAGTGTGTCTGAGTGTGTGTTTGTGTGTTTTTTTTTTTTTTTCATTAGGCTTAGGCAGAGCAAGCTCTGCACTAGTGGCCTCTCGAAACCAGCATCCCGCCGGAACTATCCGGGAATATTACTTTGGCGGGGCTGTTAGTTAGCCTATACGACTACTCTTCTTATGACACTATCCTACATCCCCCATTCACACAAGTGATCACGGGTTCGGTGTTCGTCCTCTGCATCTTAAAATAGAATCAGTTAGCCTGGTTCATCCTAGGCCATTCGCCTAGTTCTATCGGCATTTCTAAGTTTGGTCATCACCTCTTTTGCGAAACTGGCTACTGCCTTCCAGTTTTCAGAAGATTCCAGCATTATTGATAGGATGCTCTCTGGTCTTATTGGCTTATTGATGATGTTCATCAAGTGCTCACGTTGTGTTCTAAAACAAGGGCAGCTCACTAATATATGCTCGGCATCCTCGACCAAAGTCGGACAGATGGGGCAGAAATCATTATTATCACGGTGAAAGCGGTGGAAATAGAACCTAAAACAACCATGTCCAGTCAGCAACTGGATTAGGTGGAAATCTAATTCCTCATGTTTCCTGTTGATCCATCTGTGTATGTCTGGGAGGATACGATAAGTCCATCGGCCTTTGATAGAATCGGTCCATCGTTTTTGCCATATTTCTATCGAACGATGACGTTCCACGTTTTTAGCACCTTGTAAAGAATCCACTGCGGCCTTACATATGTTGTGCAGCCTAGCCAGTTCATCTGCAGCTAAATCGAAAGGAAGAATTCCGGCAAGTACCTCAGCAGCGTCGGTGGATACTGTCCTGTAACCACTAATAATACGTATACAGGAGCGACGACGGGTCGCAATGGCCAGCTCACAATACGATTTAATTCCACATGCATGATACCAGATTGGTGCTGCATACATGCTGACAGAATTAACAACATAAGCTAATAGCTTCCTCCGGGGTGGGCGTGGGCCACCAATGTTAGGCATGAGCCGACACAAGGCAGCTGAAACTCGTTGCGCTTTTTCGCCAGATATCTTTAGATGCTCTTTGAAGTTTCAGCTGGCATCAAGCTGTACACCCAGGTATCGTAAAGATGGCGCAGAACTAATGCGGCAGCTACCAACTTTAAGAGTAATACTATCTACCTTCTTACGACTGCTGACAAGAACTACTTCTGTCTTGTGCTCCGCTAATTGTATGTCAGCCGACTTAATGCATCTATTGATGTTGCTGATTGCCTCATTGGCATTTTCAGTAAGTTCATCAAGGGTCTTAGCCGTCACTACTAGAGCGATATCGTCGGCGTACCCTACTGTTATTGAACCAAGCGGTTGTGGAATCTTCAACACGCCATCATACATAATATTCCACAATATAGGTCCCATAACTGAGCCCTGGGGGACTCCCGCAGTAACCTTATGCGATACAATGCCTTCATCCGTTCGGTATAATATTATCCTATTCTCAAAGTAGCTGGCCACGACAGTCTGTAAATAACCAGGTACTCCGAACTCTTTAAGAGAATTCATAATAGAAGACCAGCGCGCTGAATTAAAGGCATTCTTGACATCTAAAGCGACAATGGCACAATACTGTTTAGTGCCATCTTTCCATCTCTTACCACTGATTGCATTTCTTGCGGTACACACTACCAGTTTAATGGCATCGGCTATTGATTTTGATTTCCAAAATCCAAATTGGCATGAGGATAAGCCGTGCAATCCTTCAGTCAATGCTTCCAGTCGGCTACATATTATTTTTTCAAATATTTTACCTACCGTATCGAGCATACACAATGGCCTGTATGATGAAGGATCATCAAGTGGCTTATTGCCCTTAGGTAACAGGACTAACCTTTGAGTTTTCCAGCAATCAGGAAAAATACCCTCAAGAAGACAAGCATTATATACTTTTAGAAATATAGATGGATTCTTCTGTATCGCTAACTTAACTGCCGCATTAGGGATACCATCAGGGCCAGGGGCAGCATTGTCTCTAGTCTTGGCGTAAGCATTATGTAGCTCCATTGTGTGTGTGTGCGCGCGCGCGCGCGCGTGTGTGTGTGTGTGTGTGTGTGTGTGTGTATAAAAATTCTAAGCATGCGCTATTTTATGTGACGTTTATTAATCGGGCGCGATTTACCGCACGGATATCCAGTGTTAGTTTCCACGCGGGGAATTTAAATATATTAAAGAAATTTAAATTTATTAAAGACAGGTAGAATTTAATCTAGGTAAAATGAAGGTTGGCTTAATTCCGTTGGTCTTTTGAGGAGCGCCTTGCAACCAGGGTCAAGAATTAAGTGACAAAGTATTTAGACAGGATAAGAGAACGGCTGGTCTGTTGAAGAGCGCCTCGCAACCAGGATCACGTTCACTTCTGAATAGGCAAATTCTGAGCCGTCTGTCTTTTAAGGAGCGCCTCACAACAGAGATCAAGTCACTAGTTTCGGAGGAGTATTTCAGTCAGGAATTTATGAGCTTTGGACAAGTTTTAGCTCCGGGAGGAGTTCAAGTGAAACGTATAATCGCCACCGCTCGTCTAACATCGGACGAGCAGCCCCTTTTATCATAATAATATTAATAATCATATTATTAATATTAGGTTGTCAAATATCTCCCTTCGGCTTTTTTGCTTATCATTCAATACTTTGTAAAAAGTTTTACAGTGGTCGGAATAACTTCAAATATGCCCTGTTTTGTTCGATAATCTGTTTCCATCTAGACGGCATCTTCATAACACCCCTCTCGTAGAAACCCCTCTCCTTATTTGCGAAGAACTCGAACAGCCACTTTTCACAAGACTCTTTTGAGTCCAATTTTACTCCACCAAGGGCATTCGACATGGACAGGAATAGGTGATAATCACTTGGCGTTATGTCCGGACTATATGGTGGATGTGATCAAACCTCCCATCCGAGCTCCCGTAGCTTATGATGAGTCATCAACGAATTGTAAGGTGTGGCGTTGTCCTGGTGGAACACTACAACCTTCCTATTGACCAATTGATATTCTGCTTCAAGCGGTCCAGTTGTTCACAGTAGATGATAGAATTAATCGTCTGGCCATATAGGAGCAACTCATAGTGAATGATTCCCTTCCAATCCCATCAAACACACAGCAAAACCTTCCTGGCCGTCAATCCCGGTTTGGCCACTCTTTGGGACGGTCCACCAACCTTGCACGCTTGATATTGTCGTATGTGATCCATTTTTCGTCTCCTTTCACCATCCGCTTCAAAAATGGGTCGAGTTTGTTCCATTTCAGCAGGACATCGCAGGCGTTGATTCAGTCCAGAAGGTTTTTTGCGTCAAATCATACGGCACCCATACATCAAACTTTTTTGTATCCAGCCTTCTACAGATGGATTAAAATGGTTTGGTGACTAACTCTCATCTCCTAGGCGATGTCACGAGATGCCACATGCTGGTCTGACTCAATAAATTCCATGATTTGATCGGAATTCGTCGACACAGGTCTTCCGTCGGCTGGCTTATCCATGGTATCGTTTTCCCCAGCTCTGAATCATCGAAAACATTCCTCTGTGGTTCGAAGCGATAGCGTGCCATCCCTAAAACACCATTAATCTTACGGAACGTTTCTCTAGCGGATTTACCATTGGCGAAGGAAAACTTTAATACGGCGCAAATTTCGACGTTAGTGAACTCCATGTTTACACGTCTATAACTTTTAAATGCAATATCCAAACTAATCATGCATAGCGTCGTTTCGTACGTTATGTCAAGACCTTTCAATTGATGTATAGTATTGCCAGATACGAGCTCTGCAGCGCTTTGTACATAGCCGCAAAATTCATAAGACAAAAAGGCAGAAGGCAGATATTTGACACCTTAATAGTAATAATTAATATTAATTAGAATTATAATAATGATAATAATTATATAAATGATTGTAGTTGTTATACTGCTTACAAATATTGTATAACATACGTATAATGATGTACATACACATATGTGTATATATATATATATATATTCCGAGTATAAAATATTTAATTGTTCTTGCAAATTAAATAAGGCGGGTGATGTCATTTGGGACACCCGTTGTATATGTTCTGAATGTGCGCGACAGAGTAGAGACTCGCAAGTACCCCGACCACGATATTCTGATATGGCGATGTCGGCCGATGCTGGCGCGTGTCGTTCGGTGAGAGAGCACTGTATTGTGCGTGCGGGCATATATTAGAGCGGGATAGCCGACGCCGGTCTAATACCTTTGGCGCGGTTCTCTCGCGTACTTTTCTAATCTTCCTAGCGATAGAAAGAAAGACAGAGAGAGAGGGAGAAAGATATTGTGGTCTCTTTCTTTTTCGGTTTCGGCTGACGTGTCGACTACATTCTCCAGTAGCCGCCGCGAATTTGCCCGTTCTCGATATGTTTATCGCGTGTTGAATTTAATATATTACATTAATTTCGTCTTCGCGTTTGATTATTTTTCGGACAATTATTTTTGCATGTAATAATTTTCACGTGTGTAACGAGGTTAAATAATTATTCGTGCATATTTATAAATTATTGTGTATCTTCGGAATAAATTTGTGCGTGTGTGATCGAAGTGAAATATTTATTCGTGTATATTCGAAATAAATTTGCGCGGCCACGTTTTTGGTCGTCGCAAATTTCTCCATAACAAATGTAAATTAAAAACAGTATCGTGCGAATATGAAAAAATGTTTATTATTCCGAAACTCCAAAAAAAGGACTTTTAACAAACATACAATAATCGTTTATACTTGAAACAAAAGAAAGTATTGAAATCAATTTTTACATAGTCAGGTATATGTGAGTACCAATTCATGTAAGGTTCGAAATTATTTCTCATTATTATTCAATAAACAAGTTGCTTATTAAAAGTGTGCTTATGCATTCACTTATTTATAACGTGAGCATACAGTACTATAAAATATAATTTAAAAATTATTTAGACATGTACTTGCAGGCCCGGCTTTGAAAAGTTTATGGTAATTTAAATAGTTAAAAATATTGAGAAATAGTATATTTTACCAGCTTTTACTGAATACTACGAAAAAGAAACAATAGTTCCCAGTCCATCACATACATTATAATTACTGCATTGCAGTGAAGTCTAATTAAAAAAATAACGTGTATATAAATACAGTGCATTATAGATAAGAGCTTTTAAATAATTAGAATGTCCAATACACCATACTTGCTTATTATCATATTTTTATAGAAAGTAATATATATATATATATATATATATATATATATATATATATATATATGATGGATAAATATCAGCTGTGTGAGGATCGATTAGTAAGTTTCCAACCTGACTAAGAAAAACAACGTTTTTAAGAATTTTTTTTTATTTCTCAACATAATCTCCTCCAAGGCTGATACATTTCTCATAGTGGTATTCTAATCTAGTAATGCCATCTCTATAGACTGATTCATCAAGCCCCTCAAAATACCTATTTACAGCTTCGATGACTTCTTCATTGTCTGCAAATCTCTTACCGCTAAGTCATTTTTTGAGGTTAGGAAACAGATAATAGTCACTTGGGGCTAGGTCTGGAGAGTAGGGAGGGTGCGGCATCAATTCAAACTTGAGATCGTTGATTTTAGCCATCGTGATTTTGCCGTGTGCGCTGGTGCGTTATCGTGATGAAACGAGATTTTTCTCTTCGCCAGATGAGGTCGTTTAATTTTCACTTCGTAGCTGAAACGTTGCAATAAGTCTGCATAGTATTGACCAGTGATAATTTTACTATTTTCAAGGTAATCAATGTATATAATACCTCTTGCATCCCAAAAAACAGTAGCCATAACCTTGTTCGCCGAAAAAATTGTTTTTGCCTTCTTTGGATTTGGTTCCCCTGGTCCAATCCACTGTTTAGACTGTTGTTTGGTTTCAGGAGTATAGTGGTGGACCCAAGTTTTGTAAACGGTTACGAATCGACACAAAAATTCACTTGGATTATGCTTATACAACGCCAATTTGGCGGTAGAAATCTTCTTTCGAATCAATGTATGGTCGACTGTTAGCAAACGCGGTACCCATCTTGCACAGAGCTTTAACATATACAAATGTTGGTGCAAAATATTTTGTACACGTTCATATGACATATTACATGTCTCAGTTATCCCACGCACTAATCTGCAGTCTTTGAGCACTATTTGATGGATTTTTTCGATCGTATCTGGAGTTGTGACCTCAACGGGGCGTTCTGAGTAAGGCTCATCAGATGTGCTCACACGACCCTTTTTGAACTCGGAAACCCTCTGCTTAATGGTCGAATATGATGGGGAGGATGTCCCCAGTATGATATCCATCTCTTCTTTAATTTCCTTCAGCGTTAACCCCTTCAAATAAAAGTATTTAATGACAGCACGATTTTCCAGCTTTTCTATTTTTACGAAAAACACAGAGGCGTCTTGTTCAGCGTGCTCTCAAACCTAAACTAACATAGCGATCGGACTGAAACTATAGCTACCAGCTATCTAAGGATGCTACTATAGAACGCCACCTCAAGGTAGGCCTAGTGGCGCCATATCTTGGTCAAGCTGCAAACACGTTACTAGGTGTTACTATTTCTTGGCATAACGAAAGCAAGAATAAGTTTCCCTTGTCATTTGATACATAAATAATCAGAAATAAAAATATATGTTAATTTAATTCTAATATAAAAAATTCTAGAAAGGAAACTGATAACTACAAGATTAATAAAATTAAATGTTCTAAATTTATGAATTAAAATGAACGCAAATCAATCATCAAATTTCATAAAAAATCATCACTGCACTTAAAACGAGTTTATTAAAATATACAACAAAGGCAATATGTATAGTAATTTAACAAAATTTACTCAGTATATATTTAGCTAAATAACAAGATTTTTATTTTATATTGGATAAGTGGTCTTTGTAAATATTGTATAGAATTATTAGCTTTTGTTTCAAGAAAAATATATTTATGTGAATATTATACGTACACCTAAGGGCGTCGTATGTACATATATTTTACAAATGCCAGCTTATTAAATGCAATATGAAAGATTAATTTATCGTAAGATGTTATTATGTTTTTTCTTAAAAAAGTCTATAAAATAGGTATAAAAAAACATTGAACGGTCAAAACATTGGTATTTTTATAATCCTGAATATTCATAGTATATGAACCATCAGAGTAGTACTAAATTTAGGAACAGATAACGTATTTAGTGACCGCTCAAAATATAAAAGTTCTTCATCGATTAAAAATTTATTGAAATCATAATTACCCAATTTATAAAAATAATAGAATTGTAAGGGCACCCTACATACCAAATTTGCTAACAGACGTCAGCTTGGCACCTTAGTTCACCCGTGAGCGATCACATAAGCATCCGATTAATATAAAATTCCTTGACCCGGTCCATATGACGCGTCTAAGGCAGGAGCTATCGACATTGGATTACTGATGAGTCCAGTCAGTAACCGCGGGACCAAACGCACCACGAACCATTGCTCGATATATAGATGTGTACATACGGCAATATAGAAACACATATAATACACCCTATAGAATGAAAACTGAAAAATTTTTCGATAAACTTATATTTAAAAATGCATTTGAAAAACGATTCATGTAATATTTATAAATATAAAAAATCAAGAAAGGGGTTTATTTTCAATAATATTACTAAAAAATAAAATTATAGAGATAAAATTCGTCGACATTTTATGTATCTTGTTCTGCACAATCTTAATTCTTCTCTATACAGTCTCAGTGGCAGGTGGCAAAAACAAGTTTTTTAATTTATTAAAAAATATTTTTATTTGTTTTACTTTTTCATGTAAAAAATATGATGTATAGAAATTCAAACTGTCTGCAAATTACGAAAACATGATTAAAATTGTCCCGAAAAATGTAAGTAAAATGTGCTCGTATTTTGGAATCTTGACAAAAGCTGGATAGAATTTCAATACTGAAAAGTTTAAGAGTTCATAAAAATATTTTAGAAGAACTTGTATATGAAAATAAACGGCGGCGACTGTATAAAATAATTTAGCCAGTATCACAAAATTTCTTGCACGAACCAAAGGAAAGGCAATACTCCCATATTGATAGCCAAATTTTGTTTTCAAAGCCTTGTCGACAGGAATAAATATAATAGTAATTTATACACAGGATTAAAGCATATACATGATCAAATTTTCGCTTATATGAAATTAAAAAATTATTTCTAAAAATTATTTTTAAAAGTTCAAACATTTTTAAATTAAAATATTAAAACAATTTATCAATTTTAATTTAATACGTTTTAATTCAATATTTAAATTAAAAATATCTATATCTGTATATAATTACAGTTTTTATTATCTCACAGTGAAAAGAAATACAAACATTAGGTAGAAATGCATTCTATTTTTAAGGTATAAACAATGAATTTTTAAATGAAGATATCTAGTAACAGGATATATTTGTTCGGTAATAAATAGGAAAACATATAAAGTTTTTTACAGTCATTCCGACCGATTTACAATTACATTTTTTAAGCTATTTTTTAGGTTTTTCAGAGGCTAAGCCAAATAATGTGTAATATGTGCACGGGCATCAGAAAACAACTCAGCCCCACATTCCAATGCCAGCTTCAAAATGCAGACGAATTTTTCATTCTTCAAAAAATCAAAACTCTCTTTGCTTTCATTGCAGAAATTTTAAATTGAGTCTTATGATTTTGTGCTAAAATGGATATTCCATGAGTTTAAAAAATTTATGTTTAATATTTAATGCTTATATAATATTGCAGTAAAAACGTGTGAGAACAAAAAGAGAAAATCCATGAATTGTCTCAAATATTAAAAATATAATTAATAATATAAATCATAAATAGAAAATTAAATTCTTGCAATGAGATGCTAAAATAGAATAAAATAAAAGTATAGAAGATAAAAAGATACACGTTTTCTAAATTATAACTACAAGTTATACCAAATTTGTAAATAAATAAGATTTACAGTCTTACAACGTTTTACAACGTTTTACAATAGGCTAGAATTTGAAGTTTTGTATTTGCTGCAATATGTATTATCAATTAAAAAATGTATAAGTATTTTAAATAACTATAGGTGATGACACGGGCTTGAAGATAGTGTAAAATACGAGTATGACGTAAGTAGATAGGCTATAGGCATTCTAGCACACCCCCCCCCCCTTAAAAAGTGTGCTGAGCCCCCAACTAGGCCATGCTGGGGACATAGCACATTTTAGACGTGAGTAGACTTTAGGTGCAGTAGAATGCCTATAGACTTTCTCATTGTGTTTTGAGCAAAGTCTGGACAAGAGAGGATATCCATTCTCCTTTATGTGCTATGATGCATATAGCAAAGTTATCTACTTTTTTATTTTTTAATAATCTATTTAAATAACCTCCAATGATGAGATTATACTCAACTATGCGATCGTGGAAGATCAAGCAATAAGCTGTAGTATTGGCTGGAAAGTTCTCTTTAGCCTCAAATTCTAAAAGTACTTCTACACGAGCGCTCTTTAGAGATTCATTTTGTCGAGAGCGATCAATAACTATGAGAGGTTCATTCTCGAGAAACTCTTTCTTTACAAGCAGTGGTTGATCTCGTGTATAGTATGTTTTGCATACATTTGCATACATGTCATACTGTACTGCGTATTGATTATTAGGTATGTCAAAGTTTAAATTATTATATGGATAGTATTGCGAATTCAAAAAAGTCTCTTAATATTAAAAATCTTACTAATATTGTAATGATCAAAACGACTGGCGTTTGCGCTTGCTTCATATTGTTTCTTTGTCTGTAAGCCGAGAATCACATAACGTGGTTTCTCCAATGGCTTGGAAATTTTCACTGTCCACACATGCTTATTGGCGCTTAGTAGAACAGGATGTTTAAATAGTTCCCATGAACGATAACACATTGAGAGGGGATTATCTTTGCTGATGAAATTTAAAAGTTTCGATGCCTATCTATCAAAGTTCTCGGTACTTCTTTATTTTCAAGCATGAGCGTCTCGTTAGTATTGAACGAAGCCCATCCTTTCATGACACTACTCAATCCAACATTTTTATTTTTGTCTATCTCCACACCATTAAGTTCGTAGCGAATTTTATCAAAAAAATGACAAATGCCATTGTTGACAAATTTAGATTCAGATGGTGCATTTCCATCAGTTTTTTGGAATTTTCCATAGATATGGATAGAACTACGTGATGGTAGAAGGATGGTAGAAGGACAGATCTTGATGTTGGATGAAAATGCGAATTTCATCATTATGATCAAAGTTTAGTGATGTGTATGGTTGATATGTGTGAATTTCATAAAGAGCAATTGAGTCATCGAATGCGATACCTAATTGAATTTTTAGTTTTTCGCCCATTTTTCAGAAAGCAGCAGAAAATCATACATGAAGTTTTTTTCCACGAACTTTTAGACCAAGACTTTGGAGGAACTGAATGATCTTCAGTGTTAACGGCTTCAAACTCTTCAATCGACTGATTGTCGATTGCCATGATGGAGTACTTATATGCTTGCTAGAATTATAACCAATCCCCATTATATAGATTTGATATGAAGTTTAACAGTGATTTCCTTTTCTCGAAAATTAATTAGATTACCGCCCTGTCGACAATTCGAACTTGTATATTATCTATACACTTAACACTAAGTGGTAGATATATAACTTGTGATGGAATTTCTATGATTTTATATCCTAGAGAAACACTGGGAAAGAATTTATGAATAGTATGAACCTTTTGATTGTTAATGAAAGCTCCTGTAGTAATGTTACACTCGACTCTGAGTACGTTGATTTTCGATATTTTCACTGGTAAATCGGAACGGTGTTTTATATTTTCCTTAAGAATACGAGGAGTAAATCCCAACACTCGACCGATTGATTTTTGAGGTTGAAGATGTAACTAGACACTACACTTAATTTCACTTCTAAATGTATTATTGTTAGCATTAAAAGAAAATTCAATACCTTTAGATTTCAATGTATTTTATAAAAATTGATTTATATCATCAATCTCGTAACTGCCAATGGCGGATAGTAATAATTTCTCCTTTTAAATGAAGTTGATTAATTGTATTGTCAATATTTGAAATTGAATTAAAGGTTAAAAGTTCGACTAAACATAATTTTTATGCTTTGGTAGTTCAATGGATAGAAAGTATTGGGCTTCTAAAACAGAAGACTGTTCTGAAAGAGTCAAAGTGAAACTATCTTCCATGACTGATTGAGCGAAAATGATTAAATTTTATCTGACAAATTCTTTTTATAGACTTTCAGTTAAGAAACGAAGACAAAGATGACCGCAAATGAATGAATCAAAATTCTGAAATCTCGTATAGTTGTATTTTACTTCTTTCACATTGAAATATTTCATAAGATCTATGGGAAGTTTGAGGTCACCAAAGCTATCAAAGTAGTTGACGTCATAACCTGTCTTTCGATAACTGACCCAATCAGTACCTTTATTTTTTGAATCATCGAGATTAACAATAGCAGATTCATTATACCACGGTCCATTATGAGGAAGGCTATTTCTCATGAAAGCACCTCGAAAATATGGAATTTGTAATATATGTGCATATTTTATAAGATCATAGTTTGTTAGTGGACAATTTGGCAAAATTAAATTGAAGTTTTTTTTTCTTTTAATTTGGCCGTGTCCGACATTTGAGAAATAATCCCACTCCACGTTTATATGGCTTCAGATATAGACATTTACCTAAAGCAATAGCTTCCGTCGACTTATTATGACGCTGCTTTCTTGATAAACTTTTTGCGCAGCTTTAGCATCATTTACTGCTTTAGCTATTTTAGCAGCACCTCCAGCTAAAGCACCAGTTGCACTTAATCCTGTGAACAGTGGAATAAGGAAAGGAAGAACTCCGCCAATTTTAGACGAAAGGGGTATCACACATGGAATGAGAACTTTCTTCTTACAACCACATTTCTTAAGAGCTTGACGAGCACCTTTTAAGGCGGACTGTATTACTTTGCGTGAATTTTTACCTGGTTTCAATGATTTATTCGCTGCTCTTACCAATTTCTTGAATTTCAGCCCCATTCCAGTTTTTGTCTTTAATTTCACAGCACTTGCAACCGCTAGAGCTGACGCTTTCTCAGCAAGGCTAGAATCCTTAGCTTTAATCCGCTGCCAAGTTTTATTAGCAAGTTTTTGTCAGCTACTTTACGATTACTGTTTTTATTAGAGTACTCAATATCATGTTCTTTATATGCTTTATCTAGTGGATTAATTCCTGGATCACCCCTCTGTAATCGCTTCGTTAATTTAGTTCCGGGGCTACACAAATGATAACCAGGAAGATGCATTTCGATAAGTAAATTGTTGATTACTCTATATCGAGCAATCCACGTCCTTCCTTTCTCGAATGTATACGAGTTTTATGTTCAATCATCATTGACAGTCAAATTATAACTGATCATCAAAAATATAAAATCAACATTTATATAGTTACTTCAGTTAATGATAAACTAGACTTTTTCATGCCAACATGGATTTCAATGAGCAGAACGTGAAACTGCCCATCACTAACTTTAATTTTAAAAAGGAAAAAAGAAGGACCCGACACGAAGAGTTACTACTATTAGTATACTAGCAGTATTCTGCGAACCATCAAACTGCGGAAAAACAAATAACTTATTAGCTTTAATCACTCATCCCAATGGTCTTAGATTCGAGAATGTGTATGTTTATTCCAAATTGTTATATCAACCAAAGTATCAATTTCTCAAAAAAGTCATAGAACCAATCGAAGGCATTTCATATTTCCCGTTTAGTGAACATGAATCTATAATATCGCCAGATGAAGCATTGCCCAATTCAATTATGATTTTTGATGATGTAGCTTGTGAGAAGTAAGATAACTTCAGAGCATTTTTCTTTATGGGGAGACATAAAAGTGTAGACTGCTTCTACCTATGCCAGTCATATGTTCATATACCAAAACATCTTATTAGAGATAATATTAATATGTTAGTAATTTATCGACAAGATGATGTGAATTTCAAAGATATTTATGATGACCATGTGAACATTGATCTGTCTTTCAACGAGTTTCGTAATTGTTATTCTGAATGCTGGAAAAATGATATATATGGATTTGTTGTTATTGATAAAGATAGAACGATGGGTGATGATAGACACAAAAAAGATTTTGACTGTTTTGCAATAAAAAGAAATTTAAAAAATTGTAAAAACTCAGTTCAATTTTACACAGCAAAACGACACCATATCGGACTTTGAGAAAGAAAAGAATATCGTAAAGTACAATAATATTGTAAAAGAGATTGAAAGGAAAAATGCATCGAAAAAATCACCAAAGGCAAAGTCAAGAGGAAGTACGACATAAAGTGGTTGAACAGCTACACAAACCTACTCGTCGCAGGTATAAGCGAAGAAAATATGATATACGTGGTATAGATGAAACTTAACAAGCAGATCTTGTAGAAATGATACCCTAAGCTAAGGAGAATAAAGGCTTTCGATACTTACTCACTATTATAGATTTCTTTTCTAAGTACGCTTGGGCTAAACCAGTAAAGTCAAAGAGTGGCAACGATGTTACTCTAGCTATGAATACGATATTTAAACATAGAAGAGTGCCATCAAATCTACAAACCGATCAAGGAAAAGAATTTTACAATTCACACTTTCAAAATCTCATGAAGAAATATAAGATAAATCTATACTCTTCACATAGTAATCTTCATGCAAGTATTTGTGAACGATTTAACAGAACATTAAAAAATGCAATGTGGATACAATTCAGTAAACAAGGAAACTACAAATGGATAGATATCCTACCAGATTTACTGAAAGCTTACAATTAAAGAAAACATCAAACAATTTGTTTTTGACAAATAAATAATGAAAAGAAATGAAACTATGTGTTTTATTATGACTTAAGAAGTACAAGCATTGAACTTAAAACAACTACCACCCTGATACTCTATAAATAAACACAGCTTATTTGCTTTGTTAGCTAAATTAATGAAAAATTCTTTATCTTTTAATATTGCTGACGATATCTTCTGTGGTAAGACTATTTGAAAGTTGTCGTCCAGTTCAGCAATGACTTTGGTACCATATTTTGTGGAGACTTGCTTAAGAGTAATTATCATGTATTGATGATTTTTCTCCAATTCCGTACATTTCTTCCTCGGCAAGAACTCGCTTTCAGAAATTTTATTTAGAGTGGCTAAATCCATTCTAAAGGAAAAAAATATTTTCTTAATTCCACCATAGTAAAAAATTAATTTTTTAAGAGAAAATTATCTATGAATCTTATCTCATTAGATTAGTCTTGTTTTGTTTTTGGAGAAGGTTGACAATTCTCAAACTCTTCAACTGCTCGAATGAGTTCTTCATCATCCTCAGTCTGTTCATATAGCTGATTCCCTACCACAAGCTCTGCCCCTTCCATTGCCTCATGGAGTACATCCCTTCTCTCGACTTCAACTGAGCTTACCCTTTCCAATACCTCCAAGATTTCTTCAGGATTCCATTTATGTGATAGTTCATCCGATGTATTATACTCAACGCTTATTGATTCACCTTCACTGCTATAAAGCGTCATCCTCTCTCGTACAGCTTGATATTCATTGGTTGCTTTATCGCCCCTCTCTTTTTCTGCGTGTATATCTACAGTCACTCGAATCTCATTGGTGATTTTATTCTCCCTCTCATTCTTCCTTAGTAGCTGCACCTACTTGAGCTATTCTTCTATTAGTCTCATCGTATCCCCTCTCATTATCATTCCCCTCTTCTATTTGTTGAATTTTACTTTCCATTATTTCTCTCTTTACCTGACTTGCAGCTTGCGAGATTTGCTCTTCTAGGATTTTATAGTGACCGCAAGTATTGGGCAACAAGTATCTTTTATCATCAAATGGACTGAGGGCAATTTTTTTGTTTTTCTGTATGCACTATGTGTAATTTTGAGCGAATGTTACACTGCTCTTGCTCTATAATCACGACAGCTTCCAAACATCTTCGATAATCTTTAAACGTGATTGATGTTTTTACAAAGTTCGATTTTATTCCTTTAGCTTTTTTCACTATCCCTCCTCCATCAATGAAAATACTGTACATTTTACTCCATAAACCGATAAATTCCATCATGATCTTTTCATTACAATCATCTTTCATGAGCCCAGGAACTTTTTTATTTTGACGTTGAATACTATACTGATTATTTTCGTCATAATCAGAAATATCAAATCTATGAATATCTTCTTTCATTATTTGATACATATCAATATTCTCTACTTCATATATCAAGCTATCAGTATCAGTATACAAGATACACTTTTCGTCCACTCCACGTTTCAAGTAAGAGTAGCGAACATCATATCCTAATGTCTTTGATAGATCGAGGATACAAAGCCCATCGTATATCGGCTTTTTGATTGTTACACTTGTTTTCTTAAGCTGAATGGCAACTAAATTTTCATCGAAAATTGCACAGTTATGATAATTAGGTAGGGCTATGTGTGCCTCTGCTCCATATCGACCAGTGAATTTATTTACTAAACGTATATCAACGCGAGATCGCTCTCGCTCAATGCATTTTCCATATACAGCATTAATTAATAATTTATAAAAAAGTATTTCAAACTCATTAGTTGCATTCTTTTGCTTTTCAGTATTTAGTTCGACATATGGTTTCAGCCAGGGTTTCTGTTTAAAACTCATAATTCTATGTACTTTTTTCAATCTAAGACGATTATCAAGCGCTTGCTTAAGAGCATGATAATGAATTATATACCTTTTTTATCGTTCAATGTAGTTAGCAGTTTCTTCTGTTTTGAACCAGTTGGTGTACGATGTTCAGCATAGAAAGGTGAATTACGATGTTGGTCATGTATTCCCTCAGGATACTCCAAATCTACTTCAGCAATATAGCCTATATCAGAATCGATGGTGTATTAAAAAATTAACGAGTTGATTCATAAACAACCCACTTAAATTTTCCAATTGCTAAATGCTGTACCATCGCCCAACCAGATAGATTATTAATATCGTAATATAAAAGTGTCTTTACTTTATTTTTTTCATCGTATCTAGATCCCGTATATGGATTATTTGCTTTTGAATATCGATTGCAGAACTGACTTATTCCATCCCCAATACCTGATTCAATAAATAATAACATGCCAATATCAGTCAGAAGTTCTAATTCTACCTTTGCCATTTTTAGAGCTGCTGAAAATGTTAATCCTGGAGTAGTGTAAAAATGTGCAGGACATAAGCCGTAGGCTTTAATAGATGTATTTCGAAAACGTTCGAAGACATCTGCTAAGAGAAGAACATCTGTTTTTAAGTATAAGTCCGAATATTCTCCTAATGTTCTAATTTAAAACTTTCCCATACTTGAACAGCGTGTCTGTAATCTTCTTCAGTAATATCTGAATCTGTTAATTTATTATAAAATTCATTTTTCGACAGTAATTTTGTAGTTAATAATTTATCGGGTACATCTACAAAATCGTAGAGAAATATGCCTTTACGTCTAAGATTAATATTTTCATTTGAGAATCGATCTAATTGAAATTCCTGTATTACTATTCGTATATTATCTAGATACGACGCAAGTTCCTCTAAGGATGATGGTAAAAATCGCCAAGAATCTATAAATCTAAAATTTACATTACAGTCATCCATATACTTCGTAAATGAAATATATTTTTCCTTGTTATGAGGTATTAGAGTAATTCGTCCATTCATCAGTGTAGAAGTTCCAAGTTCTTTTAAAATAAAATGTGTGTCATAATTGAGATTATGAAAAATTACGGGAATAAATTTTGAGTCTTTATAGTTCAAATTGCATGAATTATGAGCAGCACCTCTGAACCTAAAGAGAAAAAACAAATTAATTAAAAAAACTTAATTTTTGTTTATCTAAAAAAAAAAACTTACCGTCCTGTAAGATGACAATGATCTCGTACTGCCAGTTGCCCATCTAGAAATGGTTTGCGACATATATGGCAATGGATTGACCATTGAAAAGTTAATTCTTCAAGATCTGTGAGTTTCATTGGTTTTGGATGTTTATAGAGATAATCAATCTGCTCACCAATTGATTTCAGTTCACGAACAAACCATTGTGCAGGCGCCTCGTCATCTGGACTTTTCTGTCTATATGCTTTGTAAGCGGATAATTTATCGTCAAAGCTACATTTTAAATAGAAACTTATACTGTACGCTTCATTTAGTTGAAAAGCATTCTCGATTTCTGTAGGTTTTAATAAACATTCAAAATCTGCATAAATTACAAAAGGTACTCTTTCAGTTTTACTATAATATTCAAATTCCAAAATGTTATTTAATGAGTTTGGTAAATTGATTCTACAATTGTTAATATTTTTCCAAAGACTTTCATGATTTTGTATCTCTTCCTTACTATAAAAATGTTATATGCATCTTTCACAATGGTATAATTTTTTATGAGCTTTACTCACTTGCGATCTTAAAAGTCTGAATATACTTTTAATCGAAACGTAATGGAATTTAGGCACACTTCCATTATCGTCAGGAATATTATGAGGAGAAGATTTGCATGTTTCTCTTTCTTATTTAATGAAATATGACAAGGTGATACTTCATATTTCCATCCTTACTTCCTAAACATATGAACATTTACTGAAATATTATTCCATTTTTCAAATTTAGAAACATCTTTCAGTTTTACATCAAAAATTGATTACATCAGAAATTCTATATCACCAAAGTGCAACTTGTTTGCAAATTTATCATAATTATGAACTCTTTGACGATTTTTTTCATTTGAATGTAATGCTGAAAGAATAGCATATTTGAAGCATTGATTATAAATGTTATGAACATTGATACATGCTCTTTTTAATGCTATGAACTTATGGAGAGGAATGTATGATCTTCCCTTGTGAGGTGAAAATTTTTTCATGTTTATGGACAAACTAATTACTTTTTAATGTCCATCCGGAATCTTTATCCTGAAATTCTTCTAGATGTGTAAGAAAAGGTTCCTTAAGATGATCCTCATACCATTTTTCTAAATCGGTAGACATGAATACTGTAGCACTCACAGTTGTCAAGTATTTCATGTCTGTTGTTTCTTCTCCATTTTTCTGCATGGAAAACTCTGATATTAAATCAGAATTTAGTTTTATTTCTGTATATTCTTGTAAGCAAGCTCTAACTTTATCTTCAAAGAGCTTCTGTGCGTCGACCAAGAAACTTAGAATGTCCACATGTTCTAAGTTAACAGCAACGCCTGTTCTTATTCAATTTTTAAAAGCAGATTGTATATTTCGCCATTCTATTTTACTTGAATCGTTAGAGATTAGACTACCTCCCAGTGGCACTTCACTATCAAGATGATAACGAAATCTTGCTTATACACATGAAAGGTGAATCAGACATGTTAAACATTTTTGATTTTCTGCTCGAGAGAGACCTTGTTTTTTGCCAAATTCCCTCAGCTTTATTATATCCTGTTCAGTTATTGATAAATAATTCGCGAGTTCGTGTATGCTTAATTTACTCACAGGCTCGTAAATATCACGAAGTTTTTTCACTTGAAATTTAATAGACGAAAGAAAAGCCATCTTACTTTAACTAATAAAATATTTTTAAACTTCAATTAATAATGCTTATTTAGTGGCTGATAAAAGTAAGATTTATTTGACCGAGGTATAGAAACGGTGTTCCTCCAAAATATTGTCTCGCTTTTAAAGGAAATGAAAATATGGAGATGGGGAAGCAGAATGGAAGGAGAATATCAATCATATAGAAAACTTTAATAACGTGTTAGAATGAGAAGAAAATATGTATTATTTGACTAGAGCCAATCAAATATCAACCTTGTAGTACATTCATGTAGATCATCTCCTTTCTCTTGCTGATGTCTTCTGGCTCCTGGGCCGACTTTTTTGTTTCCACTCGAACCTGGATCTTGTCCTCGATTGCACGTCCAACTGATAAGTTGGACGATGTTACTTCATTGCTGTAACAAAAAAAAAAAATAAAAATATTATTAGTATCATTATATTTATTATCAGTATTATTATACGAGGGTGGATTTATAAGTTTCCGGCCTGACCAAGAAAAAAAACGTTTTTAAGAATTTTTTTTATTTCTCAACATAATCTCCTCCAAAGCTGATACATTTCTCATAGCGGTGTTCTAGTCTAGTAATGCCATCTCTATAGACTGATTCGTCAAGCTCCTCAAAATACAACTAATCATTTACAGCTTTGATTACTTATTCATTGTCTGCAAATCTCTTACCGCCAAGTCATGTTTTGAGGTTAGAAAACAGATAATAGTCACTCGGGGCTAGGTCTGGAGAGTAGGGAGGATGCGGCATCAATTCAAACTTCAGATCGTTGATTTTAGCCATCGCAACGATTGACATGTGCGCTGGTGCGTTATCGTGATGAAACAAGATTTTTTTTCTTCGCCAGATGAGATCGTTTAATTTTCACTTCATGGCTTAAACGTTGCAATAAGTCTGCGTAGTATTGACCAGTGATAGTTTTACCCTTTTCAAGGTAATCAATGTATATAATTCCTCTTGCATCCTAAAAAACAGTAGCCATAACCTTGTTCGCCGAAAAAATTGTTTTTGCCCTCTTTGGAGTTGGTTCCCCTGGTCGAATCCACTGTTTAGACTGTTGTTTGGTTTCAGGAGTGTAGTGGTGGACCTAAGTTTCGTCAACGGTTACGAATCGATGCAAAAATTTGCTTGCATTACGCTTATACAACGCCAATTTGGCGGTATAAATCTTCTTACGAATCAATGTTTGGTCGACTGTTAGCAAACGTGGCACCCATCTTGCACAGAGCTTTTCCATATACAAATGTTGTTGCAAAATATTTAATCTGCGATTTTTCAGCAATATTTGATGGGTTTTTTCGATCATATCTGGAGTTGTGACCACATATCAGAGGTGCTCACACGACCCATTTTGAACTCGGAAACCCTCTGCTTAATGGTCGAATATGATGGGGAGGATGTCCCCAGTATGATATCCATCTCTTCTTGAAGTTCCTTCAGCGCTAACCCCTTCAAATAAAAGTATTTAATGACAGCACGATTTTCCAGCTTTTTCATTTTTACGAAAAATACAGCGACGTCTTGTTCAGTGTGCTCTCAAACCTAAACTAGCATGGCTCTCCTCGTCCTCCTCGTTTTCCTCCTCCTCGAACATGTCCATAGACTTATAATACTTGCCGGGACGACTTCGCGGAACCTTTTCAACAGCAGTCAAATGCTTGCCATTGCTGTTGCTGTTGGCATTGGTGTTGGCGTTGCCGTTGGCACTCAGTGCTACTTTCATATTTCATTTTAAAACTTTTCAAATGTGAAATATGAAAGTAGACTGTGATACATAAACTCACTGTCTTTCGCCTTTTATATCGTTTTCTATTGCTAGTCTTTCCACTACCATGCACTAGAAAACTTTCCTATTGGTCAAAAAAAAAATAAAAAAGAACCACCTACAAATTCGAAATTTCGTTTAGAAAGTGCGGTTTAGTCCATCCTTTCTATTTTTTTTTTGACACAAGAATCTTTTCCTCATTGTTGAAGGAACTCCATTATACCTCCTTTCCCTTCCCCACTCACAGCTATGACGTCAAAGGTAAGCGAATTATACTAATTGATGTGTCAATCTCGGTCAGTATATCAAGAAGCGCATGTATTTGTCACCAATGCAACTCGTTTTTACTTTTTGAAAATACAACGTCATTATGCTGATCGTCAATAGTCAATTCCTTTTCCATACGCAACGATTTTATATACTTGACTGAAATTGAGAGTATCCAAGGTGTGGAACTGGCAAAGAAAAATATCTAGATTTCATTGTACCTTAATTTTCCACAGTTATTGCCTTTCCTCTACGCATCGAAATTATATACTTACCGAAATTGAATTATGCAAGGTGTGGGTCCGACCAATAAAAATAACTCGCTTTTATTAAACAGTAAGGGAGGGGGCCCGTGTTTTCAATAACGATAGACATTCATAGCCATATACGGTAGGCGGATTGTACTAATTGATGGGGGGGGCATATCAGTTGCACAAGCGTTCGACTCTACTCGGGACCTCTCTCACGCTTCATCCGAGAAGTGAACGACTTTCAAAATAGAATACTTATACCTTGATTTTCCATAGTCGCTCCTTTTCCCATACGCACTGGTGTTGTACTCGGTCGAAATCTTGAAGATACGAAGCGAGCGAGTGACAAAGAAAAATAACTCGGTTTCAGTATTCAGTATAGGGGGGCCAACTTTCATCGCCATATACGGTAAGCGGATTGTACTAATTGATGAGTTAACCTTGGTCAGTATATCAAGAGTCACATGTGTTCGCTTCTAATACGATCGGCTTTTACCTTATGAAAATAGAACGTATATATGCTGGTTTTCCGTAGTTATTCCCTTTTACAATCGCAACGGCATTATACTCTTCCGAAATCCCGAAGATACAAATCGAGAGAGTGGCAAATTCATTATACAGTATAGGGGGCATGGATTTTCTATAACGAGAGATATTCATAACTATCAACCGTAAACGGATTATACTCATTGATATGGGTCTACCTCAGCTGCACAAGCGTTCATGTCTCCTTATAGGCTTCTACTCAATCTAAAGTGCACTCATGTCTAAAGTGTGCCCCAGCATGACCTAGTTGGGGGCTCAGCACACTTTTTAAGAGGGGGAGGTGTGCTAGAATGCCTATAGCCTATCTACTGATGTAGATTTTAATGTAATTAATTTAACGTAATTGAAAAATTTATATCTCTGATACTACATATTAAATATAATTCATAAATTACTTATATTATTCCTAGTTTCTTTTATATTCAAATCACATAGTTTTCATTTATATTTATTTTATAGTATATATATAGTATATAAAAACATTTTATATAGAAAATTATAGTATAAAATGTGAAAGAGTATATAATAAATTATTTATAATCTTAAATATATATTTTATAATATATATAATTGTATACAGAGCTATTTTTAAAAAAATTTTCAGATGTACGTAAAAATTGATCGAAATTCTAGATAGATAGATTACGTATATACATTGGTATATATTTTGAGTTGCTTTGTTATAAATATTACAAAAATTGATAACAAAAAAGATTTTGGAACCAATTTAATAAAAATCATAGATCAGATCAAAATATAACATTTATTTTCCATGAAATTTTTTTCTAAAAGAATAAAATAAAAGCGAATACAAAATAAGTTCAAAAAAATAAGTGCAAAAAAATAAAAAAATAAGTTGAAATAAAATTAGTTCAAGAATCAGTAAACTAAAATTATTTATATATGTAAGTCTTTTTGTAGAAAAACAAAAAAAAACGTTCGTATATAAGAACAATATTTATATAAAATATTTTTCGAAAATAATCCGAAATAGCTTGACAAAAAATAAACTATATAATGAAATTACAGCTGATAACAATGGACCATTAAAACAAATGGCTAAGTACATTTTATATGTATCCACCAAAATAACAGCATGTATAGTTTAGACAGAGATAATAAGCAGTTTATTATCTCAGAAATTTCTTTTCGCCAATTTTTTTTCGGCAATTTCTTTTTTTTCTTTTAGAGAAAAATTGCATGAAAAGTAATTATTATATTTTGATATGATCTATATTGTTTTATTAAATTTGTTCCAAAACCTTTTTTGTCATCAATTTTTATAATATTTATAATCAAGCGATTCAAAATATATATAGATAAGCGTAATATATCTATCGAGAATTTCTATCAGTTTTTTACATAAATCTGACAATTTTTTCGAAACAGCTCTGTATTCAATTACATATATTAAATAATATATATTTAAGATTATAAACGATTTATTATATAGTCTTTAAAATTTTATATTATAATTTTCAGAATAAAATAAATTATTGTAATTACTCTATAATATGCATAAGTAATTCAAATAATGTATTTTTAACAATTTCTTCAATAGATAATTTCATCATAGGTGAGGTTATGTCCACAATCACTGTAATATTATTAATAAACAAACAGAAGAATTTCCTTATTCGTTTATATAGAAAATGACTCTATTCCTTAGAACAATCTTTCTATTAAATCGGAATTACACAAATTGTTTACAATATCAATAAGCAACAATAAAGTAGATTAAAAGAAATGTAAATGAAAAGTTTATTATGAAGCTGGCATTGGAGTGTGGGACTGAGTTGTTTTCTGTTGCTCGTGCGCATATTACATATTATTTAGCTTAGTCTTTGTATGATTCTAAAAAAAAGAATAATATCGCATTAGACAGAATCGTTTAGCTATATCTATATATATTTCTTGATTACGTCACAGCTTGTGACGTAGGCAAATGCGCATACTAATTTATGCTGACGTAGCTGAGACTTCGCGTTGGCGCGTTAGTGTCAGTATTCCCTATGGAGGGCTCACGTTTTCGGCGCTCAAAAATCGTCGAGCCTTTTGTATATGGCACCGGCAATCTCTCCTTATTATCTCTGGTAGTAACCGGTAGAGTCATGTGTTATATATAAGTTGTGATGTAAATCATGGATCCATCTAGCAGAATATAGTAATCATTTGATTGATTAAGTAGTACATATATATTTAGTCCTTTGTATAAATTTCTATTATTTTCATGTTCTATTCATCATGTCCCGTTCATGCAAGATGTTATGTGCCAATTCAAGTACTTCTCAAGGTAGATTTATTTTCTTTGCATATTCTCTCTGAAGATTTGATTAATCTATTCCAGATGAATTCTAATTTAAAGTACACAATTAATGAAAAGTAAATAATTTTCATTATGATTATGTACTTTTACCTTAGGGTCTATATATTTAAGTTATTGAAAAGTATATTATTTCAGACTTAGAGTACATATATTTAAATTCACTAATGGATTTGTTTACTTATAAACTTTGTGGGAACGGGCCTGACAAGTTCAAACCTACTTTTTTAATAATAATGAATTATCAGAAAAAATAGCAGAAGAATTTTCACCTGCAAACATCGATGATTCAAGATAATTAACTCTTTTTTATGAGTCCACACGTGAACCAAAGAATGTGAAAATAAACTCGGCTATTGGTAAATGATCTCATTACTTCATTATGCTGCATTTCCATTAACACTATTTATTATTATTATTTTTTAGAGTTTTTTAGAGTATTATTATTTTTTAATGATCCATTGTTTTAAGACGTAATTGGATGTATTTTTGACTTAATCTGAATATTACTGAATTTAGAAAAATATTTTATATAAATTTTTTATAAAATACATGAAGAGATGTATTTAAAAAAAATTCTTACTATGCTAAGCCACATCAAACTCGCCTAACTATTTTACATTTGTTAAAAGAAGTTATATATTTCTAATATATTGTTTTTAATAAAAATGCTGACCACTTAACATAAAATTTTTATTCAAGGAGATATTATGGAAAATGGAAAGATATTATTCAATAAATGATATATTTTTTTACACACACACCTATATATATACACACACAGACACACACACACACACACACACACACACACACACACACACACACACACACACACCAGTGTGGAGTTTTGTTGCTTTCTCCCATCTGGCGCCTCCCCAGGTTGCGGATAGGGGATGGCTCGCTACAATTTGTAGAGGGCACTGAGGAAATAAAATACTCAGGGTGGACAGAAAAAGCTAATAGGGAGGGCCTCTCGAACGTAAGGCCAATTATGACTAATGTTTGGTATAAACAAAGATATACCCCAGGGAGTAACTCCGGCAAGACCGGTCAATCTCCTCACCGATTCCGATAGAGTGCAAGCCTCTATGGTCGGTGGTAGCCCCTCGGATTCTGGGGAGGGCAAATCAAACATAATCATAGATAGTACACTGGGTACTAAAGGAGATGTCATGATGGATAAAGAAACAACGGATCGAGAAATCTCCATCACGCGCAGAAACAATCACCTGGAGCGACTTGGTGAAAAGATCAGCCAATTGTTGGATTTTGTCAAAGATAGGCATAACGTACACAAGACCATTAAGGATCTTGTTCGTTCCATTAATGCCTCATATAAATGCATTAGTATGGCAGAGGATGATCTATTACAGTATCAACGTCCTGGTACACATGAAGTGGTGACTCAGACTACGCCGAGTCTACGCTCTGACACCAAACGAAGCGCAGCAGAAGCGATGGTTTCCACTCCTAAAACCATAGGTGGCAAAAGGACGAAAGAACCACCATTGGGCTCAAGGAGACCACTAGAGTCGGTCGGAGTACCTACAGGCAAGTCTGAAGCCAAAGAAAATCAATGGCAGACCATCAAGCGTAAGAAGCCCAAAGGCAAAGATAAAGAATTATCTAGCACACGCAGGCTTAATGGACGAAATAGGCCTAACTCCATTTTGATTAAGGCCAATGAAGGAGTTATATACGCGGAGGTACTGCGACAAATAAAGAATGACCCGGAGTTATCTCATGTCAAGAATGAGGTTAACAGGATACGTAGAAATGCAAGCGGTGCCCTTGTACTTCAGTTGGAACGGACAGCCAAAGATGCACATGAGTTGGCACGCATTGTTGAATCTAAGGTTGGCCATAGCGCATCCACTTCGGTCCTGAGTAATCTCATTACATTGGAGATTAAAGATATAGATGAGGTCACTTCAAAGGATGAAGTATTAGAGGCTCTGAGAACACACCTCGAGCTAAAGGAGACTAACCTACTAATTGCTCGTTCCTTGCGGCAAGCTTATGGGGGTACTCAGACGGCGGTGGTGTCTGTACCATATAGCCACGCAGCTGAGCTACTACGTGTAGGGCATGTTCGAATCGGATGGGTCAGCTGCAGAGTTCGAAAAAAAACAGAAATAAAGCGCTGCTTCAGGTGTTGGCAGATTGGCCATTTAGCGTCCGTGTGCTCGGGCCCTGACAGAACTAAACTTTGCAGGCACTGCGGTGGAAAAGACCATCTATCCAAGCTGTGTGTAAACGGGCCCTGTTGTTTACTCTGTAAATGTGAAGGAAAAAAGGAGATTAACCATCCAGCATACAGCTATAAGTGCCCGATTACCGTGGAGTTTTTAAACAGACATAAAACATGAAAATACTCCAACTGAATACCAACCATTGCGTAGCAGCTCATGACCTGCTGAAACAGACAATAAAGGAGCTAAGAATAGACATTGCTGTAATCTCCGAACCATATTGCGACAGGGTCAGACCACAGCGCTGGATAAGTGACACAAGCAATAGAGCTGCCCTCTGGATTGGTCAAAATAGGCAGGTACTAAAGCAGTCGAGTCATCGGAGCGAATTGATATCCTGGGCTAAAATACAAGAAATATACGTCTTTAGTGTATATGCTCCTCCAAGCTTGACGGACAAGCAGTTTGAAATCCTTGTAGCTAAATTAGTTGATGAAGCCATGGACAAGAAACCATTATTAATCGGTGGCGATTTTAACGCGTGGTCCACAGCCTGGGGAAGCGCTTCAACAAATAACAGAGGTAGTATGCTGCTTGATGGCCTTAATTCTCTTCAACTCCACGTGGTTAATAAGGGATCTGAATCCACTTTCATTAGGGGTGATAAACAATCAGTCATTGATGTAACATTCGCCAGTGATGACTTGATTCAGCGGATCCTTAACTGGAGAGTAAGCGACCTTTACACCCACAGTGATCACAGGGCGATCTTGTATGAGATTGCAGAGAAGAATGTAAAGAACAAGTGCAATGAGTGGATGCCCACACGGAAATGGAACATCAGATCGCTAGACTGTGAAGTGTTCGCCACTATAATATCAGAAGAGCGTTTAGAATATGGTGCACCAGGCCATCTGGCAAATGCACTCATGAAGCATATCTCTGAAGCATGTGATGCATCGATGACTAGGACTAAGAGCGGATTTAAACATCGTCAATCTGTCTACTGGTGGACAAATGAAATTGCAGAATTGCGCAAACAATGTCATCGCGCACGTAGACTTGCCCAGAGAGCCCGCACCCATCGTGATACGTTTAATAGTTTATTTAAAGAAGCACAGAGAGTGCTTGTCAAGGCCATTAAGGCAAGCAAGCGTCGATGCTGGCTTGAACTGTGTGCAGAGGCCAACAATGACTTATGGGGACGACCATACAAAACAGTCATGGCACGATTGAGTAGGGCACCAATACAACCCACTAGCACGGTATTGATTGATAAGATTGTTTCCGCTCTCTTTCCCAATGACATTCATGGGACTGTACTGCACACGCAACACTCGGACGATATACCTCCTATAACAGAAATGGAGCTACATAATGCTTACGCTAAGACTAGAGACAATGCTGCCCCTGGCCCTGATGGTATCCCTAATGCGGCAGTTAAGTTGGCGATTCAGAAGAATCCAGCTATATTTCTAAAAGTGTATAATGCTTGTCTTCTTGAGGGTATTTTTCCTGATTGCTGGAAAACTCAAAGGTTAGTCCTGTTACCTAAGGGCAATAAGCCACTTGATGATCCTTCATCATACAGGCCATTGTGTATGCTCGACACGGTAGGTAAAATATTTGAAAAAATAATATGTAGCCGACTGGAAGCATTCACTGAAGGATTGCACGGCTTATCCTCACGCCAATTTGGATTTCGGAAATCAAAATCAACAGTCGATGCTATTAAACTGGTAGTGTGTACCGCAAGAGATGCAATCAGTGGTAAGAGATGGAAAGGTGGCACTAAACAGTATTGTGCCATTGTCGCTCTAGATGTCAAGAATGCCTTTAATTCAGCGCGCTGGTCTTCTATTATGAGTTCTCTTAAAGAGTTCGGAGTACCTGGTTATTTACAGAATGTCGTGGCCAGCTACTTTGAGAATAGGATAATATTATACCGAACGGATGAAGGCACTGTATCGCATAAGGTTACTGCGGGAGTCCCCCAGGGCTCAGTTATGGGACCTATATTGTGGAATATTATGTATGATGGCGTGTTGAGGATTCCACAACCGCCTGGTTCAATAACAGTAGGGTACGCCGACGATATCGCTCTAGTAGTGACGGCTAAGACCCTTGATGAACTTACTGAAAATGCCAATGAGGCAATCAGCAACATCAGTAGATGGATTAAGACGGCTGGTCTACAATTAGCGGAGCACAAGACAGAAGTAGTTCTTGTCAGCAGTCGTAAGAAGGTAGATAGTATTACTCTTAAAGTTGGTAGCTGCCGCATTAGTTCTGCGCCATCTTTACGATACTTGGGTGTCCAGCTTGATGCCAGGTTAAACTTCAAAGAACATCTAAAGATATCTGGCGAAAAAGCGCAACGAGTTTCAGCTGCCTTGTGTCGGCTCATGCCTAACATTGGTGGCCCACGTCCACCCCAGAGGAAACTATTAGCTTATGTTGTTAATTCTGTCAGCATGTATGCAGCACCAATCTGGCATCATGCATGCGGAATTAAATCGTATTGTGAGTTGTCCATTGCGACCCGTCGTCGCTCCTGTATAAGTATTATTAGTGGTTACAGGACGGTATCCACCGACGCAGCTGAGGTACTTGCCGGAATTCTTCCTTTCGATTTAGCTGCAGATGAACTGGCTAGGCTGCATAACATATGTAAGACCGCAGTGGATTCCCTACAAGGTGCTAAAAATGTGGAACGTCATCGTTCTATAGAAATATGGCAAAAACGATGGACCGATTCTAGCAAAGGCCGATGGACTTATCGTATCCTCCCAGACATACACAGATGGATCAACAGGAAACACGGGGAATTAGATTTCCACCTAACTCAGTTGTTGACTGGACATGGTTGTTTTAGGTCCTATTTCCACCGCTTTCACCTGGATAATAATGATCTCTGCCCCATCTGTCCGACTTTGGTCGAGGATGCTGAGCATATATTGGTGAGCTGCCCTCGTTTTAGAACACAACGTGAGCACTTGATGAACATCATCAATAAGCCAATAAGACTAGAGAGCATCCTATCAATAATGTTGGAATCTTCTGAAAACTGTAAGGCAGTAGCCAGTTTCGCAAAGGAGGTGATGACCAAACTTAGATATGCCGATAGAACTAGGCGAATGGCCCAGGATGAACCAGGCCAACTGATCCTATTTTAAGATACAGAAGACGAACACCGAACCCCTGATCACCTGTGTGGATGGGGGACGTAGGATAGTGTCATAAGAAGATGAGTCGTATAGGCTAATTAACAGCCCCGCCGAAGTAATATTCCCGGATAGTTCCGGCGGGATGCTGGTTTCGAGAGGCCACTAGTGCAGAGCTTGCTCTGCCTACGCCTAATAAAAAAAAAAAAAAAAAAAAAAAAAAAACACACACACATATATATATACATACGAGGGTGGTTTAATAAGTCCGTGATTTTTAAATGAAAAAACAATTTAATTAAACAATTTCTTTAATTTTTCAATATAGTCCCCTCCCAACTCGATACATTTATTTCAGCGGTATTCAATTTTTTTTAAGCCTTCCAAAAAGTAACTTTTGTCGAAATCCTCAAAATAATCACTTGTGGCAGTCATAATCTCTTCATTCAATAAAAATCTTTTACCATGAAGCTAAGTTTTCATGTTTGGAAATAGAAAATAATCGGACGGTGCTAAATCTGGAGAATAAGGTGGATGAGGAAGTAATTCGTAACGTAATTCTGCTAATTTGACTTTTGCTATAGCACTCGTGTGAGCTGGTGCGTTGTCGTCGTGGAAGAGCACTTTTTTCTTCACTAGATGGGGCCGCTTTTCCTTCAGTATGGCTTCAAATCTATTCAATAATGAAGCATAATACTGTCCTGTAATTGTTTTTCCCTTCTGTAGGTAATCGATTAGTATTATACCCCATGAGTCTCATAAACTATGGCCATGACCTTACCGGCTGATGGAACAGTTTTTGCTGTTTTCGGAGCAGTTTTACCATGTTCAGTCCACATTTTTGACTGCCGTTTCGTTTCTGGCGTATAGTGATGAATCCATTTTTCATCAACAGTAACATAACGGCGCAAAAATTCGATTGGATTACGCTGAAACGTGTCCAAACATTGTTTAGATGCAACAATCCGTGACAGTTTATTGTCGTCTGTGAGCAAACGCGGCACCCATCTTGCAGATAGTTTTCTCATTTTCAAAATTTCATGTAAAATATGAAATACGCGTTCAGTCGAAATTCCTGCAGTGTTACTAATTTCGCGTATCTTTAATCGACGATCTTTTCATGGATTTTATTGGCCATATTTTGATTAGTCACCTCTTTTGGGCGGCCAGAACGCTCAGCATCACTTGTATTCATTCTACCACAACTAAATTCAGTAAACCACTTATGAAGCATTCCATGTGATGGAGCAGAGTCCTTATAATATTTTTTAAGCTTTTCCTCAGTTTCCTTAATTGTTTTTCCACACAGAAAGTAATGTTTAATAATCGCTCGAAATTCGTTTTTTTCCATGCTTTTGTAAAAACAATGAAACACTAAATACAAAACACTATCAAAAATTTTCTAACCTACGTATTGACTTTGTATACCTACTTGTATGAGATGTGATAGTCTCTTGGAGTAGTAAAATATTTACGATAACAGCGCCACCATTCGAGAAGTCACGGACTTATCAAACCATCCTCGTTATATAAATCATTATATGTTAAAAATAAAAACACAGCATATAAAAACCCCCCTTACAGATGCAAGTATTCTTCAGTAATTCGTTAGATAATGATTATTAATTATATATATTGTATAAATGAATTTGACTTAGACAATTTAAATTTTTTTTAGATTAATAATGTTTTTTAAATTGAAAAATATCGTTTCAACTGATTCAGTTAATACATTTAAGTATATATTTTTCACAATGATAAACAGTTGTTTATATAAAAAACAAATTCTTTCAATTTGAAGAATCCTATTTATTTAAAATTATCAAATTTTGTTTTAATGTACTTAAAATTTAAAAAATATTTAAAATAATAGTTGTAGATCTTATAAAATAAGATAGTGAAATATGAATATTTAAGAAAAATAATGTAAATTTATCTACTGGCAATAAATTATTTTATGAAAAACAGTATATCGAAATATAAAAATTGATTGTTAAAAATTGATATATATTTAAAAATCTGAATGGTAACTAAAAAATGAAGAATAACTAAATAACATTACTGAAGTCATCTTTGTTTCGTAATTTAACTGGACTTACCGATACAAGTTTGAAATATCCAAACAATTATGAATTGATACGAGTAGTAGGTTTTGCTATAGTAGATTAGTAACATATGTTGTATTAGATAAAGTTTCTTTCATATAATGAAGCATTTACTTTGATAAAAGAAGCATTTGTAAGTATTCAATCTACAATGAATTAATTAATATTTATTCGATGGACTGGGAACTATAGTTTATTTTGCGTAGTGTTTAGTAAAAGCTGATAAAAGATACTATTTCTCAATATGTTTAATCATTTAAATTACCATAAACTTTTCAAAGCTGGGCCTGCAAGTACATGTCGACATAATTTTTAAATTATATTTTATAGTCCTGTATTCCCACGTTATAAATAAGTGAATACATAAGTACACTTTTAATAAAAGTCCTAATGTCCTCCTTTTCCTTGCGGTTCACTTCTTCGCCTATCTCACCCCGCCCCTCACCTTGTTCACCACGCGCATCAGCGGGATTTTGGCAGGTACAAACGAAAACTTTAAAATATTTGAATATAGACGCACACACAAAAATTATATATATATATATATATATATATATATATATATATATTGTAACGGTGCGATAACGTACAATATATATATATATATATATATATATATATATATATATATATATTGTAACGGTGCGATAACGTACAATATATATATATATATATATATATATATTGTAATGGGCTTAGCCCTGAAGGATTCCGGCGAGGGAGAGGGGGGTTCGCGAAGGGCGAAATATCGCGTTCGGGACTGCGCGTGGGATAGGGCGGCTAATGGAACACACTTGAAACAATAAAAATAAGAATAATTAAAATTTAAATAGGTTTTAATAGCGCAGTGCTAAAAAATATAATGCAGCGCCTATATGCGAGGCGTGCGGGACGCAGGCCGAGGGTCGCCGAGGCGACGGCGCGCGAGGAGTTCGGGAAGAGAGAGAGAGAGAGAGAGAGAGAGAGAGAGAGAGAGAGAGAAGAGGGGCTGCCACTTACAGTGAGTCGGAGCTCGTTGGTCCCGCAGCGCGTCCTCGTCCGGCAGCAGCGCCTTCCTTCGTCGGGAGCGGCGGTGACGTCGGCGTCCGGAAACCCCGGGATGGGGCGGTTATTCCGCGGAGACGGGGTCGGACGACAATTTGTCCGCTCGGACTCGTGCCCGGCGCGTGTGCACTGCACACACCCGCAATACTGTGGCACAGCATGCGCGCCCGATTAGGTACCCTCTCCGAAGACGAGGTACGAGGCGAGGGAAGCACTCGGAGCACAAGGCGTGTTTCCGCACGCGATTAGTCACGGTACAACAGTCGCGAAAAAGCAAAAAAAACGTGCGTGAAAGGCCGGTTACGCCGCGTGTCTCTTTCTCCCGGCTTTCTTTCTGTCTCATCCTTCGCGCGCGTGGCTGTCTCTCCCCACTCCCCGCTCTCTCTCTCTCACTTACCTCTCCGCCGGTGGTTGTGCGTCGGCCTGTAACAGATAAACATTTCTACATGCAAATATACAAATACATATGTACAGGCTACGGCTAGAGAGAGAGCAACGGGACGGGGAAAGCAAGCGCACGCAGTGCTTGCGTTCCCCGTCACAATATATATATATATATATATATATATATATATATATATATATATATATATATGCACATAATTTATTTTCAGTAGATAAAGTCACATTATTTTGCTTAAATTTTTGCATTTCACTATCTTTTTGTTCATGTAATCTATTAATTGTAAAATCAAAATGAGGAATATTTACGTCTGATTATTAAGTCTAATTAGCAAATAATATCATGTATATAAATACGATGCATTAAAGAGACGAGCTTTTAAATGATTAGATTGTTCAATACACCATATTTGCCTCATTTTTCACTTTAGTAGAAAGTAATTATAAAGATGTATATATATCTATAGATATATCGATACATACACATATATATGGGGAAGCAAATGAAGACCCAAATCCGAAGAGCAAATTCACTTTTGCTGGTGTTGTTCTTCTCCGCCTATCTCATTCCACCCCCTCCCTTCTTTACCACGCGCACCAGGTCGATTTTGAGGTACAAATATAAATTTTAAAACATTTGTATATATATGTATATATATATATATATATATATATATATATATATATATATATATATATGTATATGTACATATATATGTATCTTTAAAATTACTTTCTACAAAAGTATGAAATATGGCAACTATGGTGTATTGGACATTCGAATCATTTAAAAGCTCTTTTATATAATATATTGTATTTATATACACGATATTTTTTCTAATTAGGCTTAACTGCAATGAATTAATTATAATTTATTTGATGGACTGGGAACTATAGTTTATTTGGCATACTATTCAGTAAATACTGGTAAAAGATACTATTTCCCAATATTTTTAACCATTTAAATTACCATAAACTTTTCAAAGCTGGGTCTGCAAGTACATGTCAAAATAATTTTAAAATTATATTTTATAGTACTGTATTCCCACGTAATTCCCATAATAATGAGAAATAATTTCGAACCTTACACGAAGTGGTACTCATACATATTTACATACACCTAGCTATGTAAAAATTGATTTCAATACTTTCTTTTGTTTCAATTATAAACGATTATTGTATGTTTGTTAAAAGTCCTTTTTTGGAGTTTAGGAATAATAAATATTTTTTCATATTCACATGATACTTTTTTAAATTTACATTTGTTATGTGGAAATTAAATAAGATAAAAAACTATTGTTAATTTCATAAGGAAAAAATTATTCAGATAAGTGTCTTATTATTAAATTTAATATATAAGTAAATCATTTAGTTCATTAAATATTTTTTATTTAAAAGTTATCTAACCTATTGTAGTCGTAGTTGATAAGCAACAACTTTATATGGAACTTCGAGAGTATAGATAATTCTTTTTGTTCTTAGTCTTTTTATTATTGCTGCAGGTAGTATATTTCATTTGATACTTTGAATTATTTGAATATTTTGGCCCTTTAAGAAAAGGTTCTTTATTGTTCTTCAGGGTATAATGTCCGATTGATGAATAATCGTTGCTTGAAAATTTTCCATTATATTTAATATCAATTCCTGGTTTTTGAAAACTTTACCGAAAGAATATTGTGATTCCCCATCGAACCATACATTGATAAGTAATTTCAAAACCTTATTTAATTGATACAAATGCATAGAATTTAGAGGATCATAATACGATAGGTTTTTGTTAACACTATTTTAATTTTTTGACTGCAGATACTAAATTTGGTTCTCAATTTACTTTTAAAATAATTTTTGCAAAGAGATTTATTTTTTAAACTAAGACCACTAAGATTTCTTAATCTTCGTGAAATCTTTCTGAAAACGGATGTTATAAAACATGAGTATTTTGTGTAATAATATTGGAATTTTGTAGAAACATCAACTATTCATCTCCAATATGGTAACTTAATTAAAATTATTTTTTTAATACCTAAAATAACTAATATTTATATATATATATATATATATATATATATATATATATATATATATATATATATATTGTAATGCGGCAGTTAGTTGAAAATATTACGAAACATTTTCACTTCAATTTCGCCTGCGCGCACACATAAATTAATCTACCACTGACCTTTTTTGTTGAATCGCGAGTGGGGAGGGGGCTCCGCCGACCTGTAAGGATTACGAATGTGCAAGAATTGGTGGAGTATAAGGGAAAGAGGGGAAACACAAAAATGAAAAAAAAAACAACTCTACTGAATTCACCGTCTCGGGCGCACCCGCGTGCTCTATTTTTACACTGCAATACACCGGGCACATTCCAGAAATGTGCACCTCATGCGAGTACCACGCCCGACATGACTTCTCGCCCGGGGGGTGATCCTAGCATCGCGCGACGCGCACTCACCTCTTTATGATACCCTGAGGAAGCTCCTAGATCTGCTTTTGGAAGGACGGCGCCGGGAGCTGCGGCTCTGCCGAGAGTGTCCTTGATGCCGGGAGAGGAGGCCACCAGTCCCTTCTTCTCATTGTGCGGGCACTCTTCTTCTCTCCGTTACTAGTCCACACCTTCTCGAAACGCTTCTCGGCCCCTTTCTTTCTCTCTGCTCTTTCTGCCTCTTCCTGCTGTCTTCTTGATGATTTCGTTTCTTTTTCGGGACTCTCTCTCTCTCTTTTCCTTTTTTTCTCCTTTCCTCCTCGCTCCCTCCTCGTTTCCTCTCATTTTTCTTTCTCTTCGATGTCAGTCGGTCGACGAGTAGAGGACGAATGCGCGCCGCGCGTCTCTCGAAATTTTCGTGAGAGCAAAAGAACAGGGGTGGAGTAGCGGCGGACGGCGGCGGACGGCGGCGATCGGGCCTTGCCGGGCGTAATGCTCGCGGCGCAAACTACAATTTTACGATTAATTGATCAATATAATTTATAATCAAAGTAATGATTTGAACAGAAGTTCTACAATTGCTTTCTCAGTGTCGCCTTAAATATTTTAATGAATAAAATTGAACTAATTAATAAATATTTTATCTTTGGTCTTACAGTCCAATCAAATCAATCGAAAACAATACGTAACAATATCAATACATATTTACATTAACATTAATACATCAATACACAAAGATATTAAAAATAAAAATGAAAATTAAATTAAAAATTATAATGACATTCAGACTGTCTTTATTTATAGTTACCCCCGTAGAATAATCTGAAAATAAAATATTAGCTGAAAAAAAATTTTTTTTTTGTTAGTAAAGTGCAGTCTGACTGTCCCCAACACCCTCACCTAATTGAAGATCCAGTCCAAAGTTTCGAGCTCGCTACGGTTCCTCATCGGGGACTAAACTAAACCTTATATACTAATCTATATATACCTTATCCCCACTACCAAATTTAGTAAATTAAATCTAAATTCCCCCCTCTACACAAATTGTTCAAGACCAATCAATTTAATAAGGAATGATAAACATTGTCCAATTTACTAGACTCTAACATTAACTTCACATTATTCCGATTCCTGGAAATGTGCATACTTTCAAGACTCTCCCTTTTATACTTATTATTAATACCATGTTCCAAAATATCCATATTCAGAAAATCAAAAGAATGTAAAAACTTTAAACAATGCTCCCTTAAACCGGAAGTAATATGTGAACTACGTAAACTATATCTATGTTTATAAATTCTCTTTTTTAAATATCTATTTGTTTTTTCAATGTGGCACCCATCACAATCCATGCAATTAATTTTGTAAACAACTCCTGATTTTAAACATAAATCATCCCTATCTTTGCAATTATTAAACAACTTACTCAAATTATTGCTATTTTTAAAGAAAATTTTAATGTTATATTTCCGAAAATTTCTTTTAATTCTTCTAAAGTACAATTGAATTATAAAATTGAACTATCAAAGTTTTCTACAAAGACTAAATTTAGCAATATTATTATGAAAACATTATTTAAATTTTTGATTTTGTTGCTAGTTTTGAATGCTTAATTTTATTTGTTGCATTTCATAACAAAATATTTTCAAATTTTATGTATGTATGGGAATGGATTTGAGACAAAAAAATTACTATCTTAACATTTTGAATGAACATTGAGAAATATTAGTAAGCTATTGTGATGAAATATATATTCGCTTTCAAGATTACAAATCAAAAAATTTATACTCCTACAAGCGTTTTATGTAAATGTAGATTGCAATTCGTAGATTAAAAAAAAAAATTATTACGCTTCATAAATATTTAATTTTTATCAGAAACCTATTTATAACTTATTTTCCTTTCAAATATATCAATGTGTCTTATTGATATTAATGTATGTATAATATACACTGATGTTCACTTATTTTTTCTATGAAATCCAAAAAATATGCTGATTTAAAGCATCGATCTAAGGAATTTTACTAAAAAAATATTAATAAATATTTATCATTTAATATACTGTTAAAATTATTCATTTAATACTCTACTGATGTCACACCATAAATCTTGTGAAAATCTCATATAAAAAAATATCTAGTAGGATTGTCGAAGAACAGTGTAATAGTAAATCTGCACGAATAATCGATAAGCGCCTGAGTTTACTATTTTTCTCTCTAATTTCGTTATAAATGCACATGAAAAAGTGCATTTATAACTTACGATGTAGTGTAATGTTAGATTTATAATGAAGAAATTTATTTTATTTCAATTTATAAGGAAAACTATACTACACTACGCTCCCTTTATTTATCGATAGAATTCAGTCGAGCGGACAAGCGTATCAAGCATAATAATTTATACAAAAAGCTTTAATTATTCGTATTTTTTTTTTTTAATAATTTTTTGTAAATTTAAAAATTTTTTTTAAAGAATGAAGGTACCATATAGCTCTATTTGTAAAGTAAAGGTGAAATGAAATTAGTTTCATACAATATTTCCTTGATAATTTATATAATATTTGAACTGATTTGTAGACTAAAGAGCATTGTAATGTAAACAGAATAGTTATGTTTACTGAATGTTTAATTATTCCATTCATCTTACATTTGCATTTTACTCATATCTTTAAATATTTGTAGAATTAGGATAACGATTTTTCGTTGCAACTCTTTCTTACGCATTATCCTACCCTTTTATTCTGTCATTTTACTTCGTTCTTTAATAGAGTCAATATTCATTCCCTATGAACTTAATAATTTTTCAATAAGATTTATTTCTCAACCTGCTCATATAACTATTACATTTAACGAAATTGATTAAAGTCTATACCTTATCACTTAGTATTTCACATACACACAACTTTCGTCTGAAAAGATTTAAAAGAAAAAAATGTTGTCGATACTTTATTACTTTTAAGAATATGATTGAAGGAGTATTTACAAAAATTGTAATCGAATTTAGTCTACAAGTAATCTCAAATCTTACGAGGGTAGTCCCAAAAGTACCTGGCCCAACAAATAAAACTCTAAAATTTTGGAAAAAAATATATTTATTTTTCAACATAATCTCCTTTCAGCTCTATACACTTTTCCCAGCGACGTTCAATAAGTTCGATACCCTTTTTATAATAAGAATTGTCAAGCTCCTCATAATAGCCATTAAGTGCCGACATCACCTCTTCATTGTTGGAAAATTATTGACCAGCGAGCCATTTTTCATGTCTAGGAACAGAAAATAATCCGAGGGAGATAAATCTCGAGAATAGGGTGCATGAGGTATATAGTACTGTGTCTACTGCCTCGCGTACTTTCAGTCGACGATTATCCAGTTCCACTTTGTGGATTTTCTTCAACATTTCTCGAGCCGTCACCTCGTTTGGTCGAACACTGCGATACTCGTCTTGACAGTTCGTACGGCCTCGTTTAACTCTGTTACCCAATATTTTACTGTTGCAAACGAAGGAGCAGTCTCACCTAGAGTAGAGTCTAGTTCAGCTTTTATATTGATTGGGCTGAAGCCTTTCAAATAGAAGTATTGTATCACACAATGATGACCAATTTTTTCCATGTTTGCAAATTCACTGAAAACGTTCACTATTGATGGCTGTCAAATAAATAATAAACATCATGGCGTCTTCAAACTTGAGACATATGCTTTATAGATTGTGTACTTTTTAATACAGATGTATTTTTTGAGCAACTACCGCCACTTCTAGGTCAGACCAGGTACTTCTGGGACTACCCTCGTACATACTGAATTTCATTAAGTGTTTATTCTCGCTCATAACTATAATTGTATTGTAGTTATTTCAACGAAATTAAATTCATACATTTAAATTAATTATACTGAAAATTCGAGCTCCTTATATCTTTAAATTTCCCCCTTGAACCTTTATAATTTCTAATGACAACTAAACCCTCTGCATTCTCACAGATAAATACGTATAACTTCACTTTACCACTTACAATAGTTTTGAGAAATGTAAATTTGAATTAAGATTCTAGATACTCTACAAAAATTTCATTTCCTACAAAGAAGTTGCCTTCCTTTCATAAGTTTGATTCTTTACTAGAGTAATAATAAAAATCAAAAGTAATAATAAAAAGTAAAAAAAAAATCTATCTTTGACGTAACGACATATACCTGCTACATGTTTACATACAAATATTTATATACATTTCAAAAACTATGATATCACTTTAGTATTCGTTAAATACCGTTTCTTAAAGGACTTTTTCAACTTAATAAATAAATTAATGCATATTATATAAATCTGACCTGGATCAACGCACATCCTTGCATTAAATAAAGACAAAATTTTTTTTTGTTTTTTCGAAAAATGAAAGAATAGATAAGTATCTAAGGTTTTAAGCGACTTGCAGTTTCCTCTGTCTATATGTATAAATACTCGATTGTAATTTATTAATTTATAACTCGAACACTCTTACAGAACTTAAGTGAATTATCATAGAAACATCACTTATTAATGTATTTGCTCAATCTAGAATGTCTCTTTCCTTTACCTTATTCTTGAAAGCCATTCCAATAATTACTATTTAATGTGGCAAGAGGATATTATTTAACTTTATTATTTTTTTTGCAACACCAATATTTTAACTCGCTTATCATACGAGTTCACTCTTGCACTTGCACAGATCTCCTTTTTTTTAATTTATTTCTTCATAGCTTATATGTTTTTCACTTCGTTGTTCGCTACCTAGCTGTAAGAGTAATAATATATAAGAACGTTTGCATAGCTTTTTTAACATAAAAAGAATCTTAATAAATCTTCCATTCATTCGATGGCTCTTCTCTTTCCTTTCTTCTGGACTCCGGATAGCTTTCCGACTCCTTTATTTCCCGGTTCGGATGAGTGATGTACGCACATAGTGCACGTATACATTCTCCCCTGTATCGTTGATTCCCGGTGGTCCATCTCGGTCGATCCTCTGATTAAATAAAATTCCAGTGCTTGTAAGGTAAGGGGACAGGAGACAATGCCAAGTACAAGGTGCATGCGCACGCGCGAGCGCCTTAAAGTTTCTCTCGCCGTGGGATGGCACGCGCGTCGTTTTCGTTCTCTTGGACAAGTCGGCGCGGGCGCCTTGTGACACACGTCACTATATATATATGTTGGAATAACTATTGAATATTAATATATAGCAGAGCAGAATAATAAAAGACAAAGACAAAAGGTTTGACTTCACACGTAAGAGCTTTATTAACAAGCGACTAATCTGTACAAGCTATAGCAACCGACTAACGGTCCTTCTCTCTAAAGGGCGCTCGCGCAGCGCCGCTCACTTATACAGCATCTGTACCGCTCGTACAGATGTCACACACACTATATATATACAGCATGGTTGGTGCTTCTTTCCAACACTCCCTCTCACTACCATGCTACTCGCTTAGGCTGATTTCTCTTTGTGTCGCACAACAAGCTCTTTAGTGCTGGCTAGTGTCTCAGCGGACTCTTTCGTGTTGATCACTCAGGCTTTAGTAAGAGCCAGCTTAACTTCGCTTTGCAGACCGGCCTCAGTCCCAGTTTTCTGGTTCCGTACCTGCAAATAGAGAAATCAGTTAATCTGGCAGCATTATTCTAGAGCTCAGATTATCATGCAACTGAGAGCACAATGCTTTGGTGAATATGTCTGCTAGTTGATTTTTCGAGTAGATCCATTCTATCTGTATGTAATTTCGTTTAACGCAGTCTTTAATAAAGTGCTCTTTTCTCTCTATCATGTGTCTTAATCTATTGCTGCCATCGGTTTCCGCGCACGATTTGGCAGCCAAGTTATTGCAGTACAGTGTAACAGGCATTAAGTTTTTAGACATCACGAACTTAATCGAGTCGTGTAAAGCGAGAATTTCCTGACACGCATCGCTCATTGCTACGTACTCCGATTGGCACGTGGACAGAGCAACACTCCGCTGTCTTTTTGTTTTCCACACTATTGCGTCGCGGAACAGTCGCACTATGAAACCGCTTGTAGTAAGGGCATTTTTACAGTCTGATAGACTGGCGTCCGAGAAGGCCGTCATCCTGTCAGACAAGCCTTTGTAAACAAGACCTTTGTCGATTGACCCTGACAGATACTTGCATACACGGGAAGCCATCTTCCAGTCTTTCTGTGTAGGACTTATCTGGTGTCTACATAGAATATTTACCGCGTACGTTATATCTAGTCTCGTAGAATTGGTCAGATATAGTAACGATCCTACTAGTTCACGAAACATTCTATCGGGAGACGCTTCTACTGTGCAATCTTCATTTTCTCTGCTTTTGCGCGCTCGGTCATTCGCATATGCTATCGGGAGTGGAGTATCCACTGGGTGCGTTCTTTCGAATCCGAATTTAATCAATAGACTACGCACGAATTTTCCCTGAGATAATTTAAGTGTTTTCTTCGCCTGATCGCGATCTAACCTAATTCCCAGAAATTTGCGTGGTTCACCGAAATCTTTAACTTTAAATTCAGCGCCTAGTTTTTCGGTTATATCTTTGATTTCCTGATTGTCGTTGCTGGAGATGAGGATATCATCCACATAAAAGAGTACGTAACAGACGATTTCGTCTGCTCTTTTTACAAATAAGCACGGATCTATAGAATCAGATGTGTATCCAAATTTATTGATAGTCTCAGTAAATTTGACGTTCCATCTTTTCGGGCTGATTTTTAAGCCATATCACGAGCGTTTTAATTTCCAAAGTTGTTTGTCGTTTTTATCCGATTTTACTCCTTCTGGTATATGCATGTATATATCCTCCTCGACTTCTCCGTACAAGAACGCGGTTTCTACATCGAGCTGACAAATTTACCATTTGAAATAATTGCTCATTGCTAAGCACGCTCGGACTAATGGCAGTCTAGAGACTGGCGCATAAATTTCGGTAATCGAGTACTCGTTTTTGTCTTTAAAACCTCTAATTACGAGATGAGCTTTATATCTAACCTCGTTTTTATCGTTAAGTTTAGTTTTAAACACCCACCTCGAGTCTAGAATATTCGGATTGCTGTCGCTGACCATTAACTCCCTTTTGTTCACGGTTTCGAACACATTTTTATCTATGAGTGATTTAATTTCATTCTCTATCGCTTATATCCAATTTTTGCTATTCGGTCAGCTAACGGCTTCGCGATAATTAAAGGGATCTTTATTTATTGATGCTATTAGTATGTCTCTAGCTTCGTCGCGTAGCTCTACTCCGTTATCATCGTTAACGTACATGATATCTATCGCTGATCTAATGTTCTTCGACCTACCGCGTTTCGCTATCGCATTATGTTCGATTTGAGAGTCGCTATTCTCCTCTCCCTCTGAATCTTGTGATTCTACCTGATTTTTTGCAAACGATAGTTTGTTCCTTTTTTATCGAATATGTCTTCGTACATAATATGTTCAAGTGATTTGACATGCCTAGTTTCGTACATTTTTCTTTCATCGTGTACAAGTAATTTATAACGGGTTTGAGTATATCCTACGATTACACCTCGAATCCCTTGTAAGCCAAACTTATGGTCTAAGTTTCGCGGTTTCTTAAAGAAGCCTAAGCTGCCGAATCTTCTAAGCTGTCCTAGATCTAAGCTAAAGCTGCTACGCAATTTGAACAGCGGTATGTTCATGTCTAGCACTTTGTGCGGACTCCTATTGTAAGTGTAAACTGCAGCGTCTACCGCGAGATCTCAATTGCTCAGAGGCAGACCTGAATCGCACATCATTGCGCGTACTTTCATTTCAAGCGTCCTATTGAACCTTTCTGCAACGTCGTTGTGTTCCGTAGTATCTGGACACGCGAGTTGCAATTCTGCACCTAATTCCGCTAGCCTAGCTATTGTTTTTCTGCTGGTGAATTCTGTGCCTTGGTCAGTACGCAGATAACAGAATTTTTCATCCGACCCTATTGCATTTCTTAATTTTCGCACGCACGAGTGTATGCAGTTTCCTGCTTCGGTCTTGCTTTTAACTGGATACGCGCATGCTACCCTCGAATAATCATCTATCAAAACAATTGTGAATTTATATCCTCCTGGATGTGACGCCGGTTTAATAGGCCCCATAGTGTATAGTTATAGCAACCTAAGTCCTCGAAACCCTTAAGTATGTATTAAGAGCCCCGGAGAGCGACCTGTCGCTCTATAAAGTCACATTCATGTCGAGAGAATACAGAAATGTATGCACCCCCTCTGTCAAGGCGGTATGGAACGGCAGACAGGCCCTTCAGACTAGTGCGTAACACAGCAGAAACTACGCTTGACAAACCAGCCAAATCGTATACTGTCCAGCATACGCAGAGGGATTACGGTCGCAGCACTGCTGCCGCGTACAAGTACGGTGTACTACACACTCCCTCTTACTCGTGGTTATTTGAAATGATAACCGGAGGATTTATATATATATATATATATATATATATATATATATATACCGCAAGAGGCTCACACGCGCGTGCATATATCGCGCCTACACACTATCTCTACCTATCCCGGATAAGGCATCGGGCCCCTTTGGTATAAGGATACGGTCCTGGCAGGAACCCGGGGCCCCTCGCGTGAGGGCACGGGCCTGGGCGGTACCCAGGGCCCCCCTAGCTATAGCATCGGATTAGACTCTATATACTGCGGGATAATCTCACACGTATATTAAACGCATACAATGTATCTAATATATACCCGTACAGTATGTATGCACGACCATATAGCAGATACACACGTATTATACCTCACACATATATCAAGCGCTTAGCCTACCTCTATATATATATATACCCGTACAGTATATATGTACGACTATATAGTGGACGCGCACGTATATTCCCTCACACGTATACCGATACATACATATACCGTATATGTATACCCGTATAGACAGTATATACGGATATAGCTCCCATAAGAATTACATTGCGGCGATTTTTCTTATGGACATGCGTGTAAATTGCACGGCGGTTACGGAAAACGCGTCCCCAGCCTCGTAGGAGGCCTCCTTATACGTTTTGACGCTCGGACTCCGTCCGGACTAGGCCGCGCGTCCGGGAGAGAGCCCGCCGCTGCCGCGCTAGCCCTTCCACGCGCCAGGCGTCCGCTGTACCGCGCGCCCCCTTTCACTACGCCGCACCACGCACACGTTCACTCCGGTGCACACGCACTTTCTCTTTTCGATTAAAATTTTAACTCTCAACTTTTAAAACTAAATTCTACGAATTCTAAAAATTTATCGTGAATTATTATTGCAATAAATTCTTTATGCTCGATTCGCCGTAAAATATTAAGATTTTTTCCCCTCGATTTTTACATTCACTCATCTCTACATAAGCCGCTTTAGTTTTAAAAATCAATAATTATCAAAATCAATTTAAAATTATCTGAAACAATTTTAATAAATAATTACTATTTGTTTAAATTATTAAATAAACAAATTGCAATTTTAAAACTTATCAAAATTTATCTTTCTCAAATTTAAATTTTATTATGTGAAAAATTTGTACTTAAGCATGTTAGTCACTCAAAATTTCAATAATTAGTTTATTTAATTATCCAATAATAAAGTATTAATTAACTTTAACTTAGATAAATTTTCAACTTATAAAGCGTCAAAATCGCTATTTCAGATTTTGAATTCGAACCATAGTGGTAATTACACTATAATTCATATATTCAAATCTGAATTCTCTTTTTTACTATTTCAATACTTTACGCACTTTAGTAATAAATTCAATTATAAATAAATTAAATTTTACTCAGCCTTATACTTTAGATTTTGAACAAAGACCAAATTCCAACTTATGCTTTACAGCGTTTATGCTCGAAGTTGCATTTTTATTGAAATCCATTTCAATAAAATAATCAAAATTCTTTCTTTGAAGGTTTTCAAAAATTCAATTAAATAAATCTCTTCGTAGATTTATCTCTCTTCCTTCAAAGACTGGAAAACTTCTTTCTTTGGTTTTGCAACAGGGAGCAACACGTGTTCAACCTATCTCTATTACACAAAGAACTTTTCACAAGCACTCGCTTTTAAAAACTGTTTTTCACTTTTCACGAATTTTTAAAAACTAAAAAGCTCGCGAAAAATACACTGGAAAAGCACAGTGGAAGCGTGCTGGGCCCATAACCTGTTGGAATAACTATTGAATATTAATATATAGCAGAGTGGAATAATTTAATAAAAGTCAAAGACAAAAGGTTTGACTTCACACGTAAGAGCTTTATTAACAAGCGACTAATCTGTACAAGCTATAGCAACCGACTAACGGTCCTTCTCTCTAAAGGGCGCTCGCGCAGCGCCGCTCACTCATACGGCATCTGTACCGCTCGTACAGATGTCACACACACTATATATATACAGCATGGTTGGTGCTTCTTTCCAACAATATTATATATATATATATATATATATATATATATATATATATATACGCGTACATGTACACGTGATTTAATCTACTTATACGCGCATGTATGTCTATAGTCAGCCTATATAAATGTAACTTATTATTATTATTATTGATTTTTATTATTATAAGTTATTATGATCATTATAAATTATTATTATTATGAATTGGTTGCTTGTTTGATTTCATACGATCAACGGAGAATTTTACCGACATTTTTTCTATAAATTGTTGTGCAAAAGGATCGAAATAGCAGTTCGTTTGATGAATTGCATCCGATAAGTCTCTCACAAGAACTTTCCAGCAGTAAATCCGCCCAGAGTTCTAAAAACTTTTACATCTATTTTAAAATTACGTCTTAAACGAACATTACTATCCTGAAACCTTTAGTTTGTTACGTGATTTCTGTTGATCTCTGTGGCGGGGCATTCCTCAAAACACAAGCGGAATGGAGTATCTCTTTATTCTTAATTAAATTTCCAGTCAAATCATGCTAAATTAATTTTAGGACCGAATAATTTTAATTTCCCTGCACGGAAAATAGTATCGGGCATTCGAATGGAAAATAACGCCGAAAATATTATTGAGCGGAAAATAGCGTCGATATACTATTGTATACCATTTTAGAATAATTAAAATTTTGTAAATATATCTAGCGTGCTTATTTCGGTTAATTTTGATTTCGTTTTTATTATTATGTTTTAGTTTCTTGCCGTAATCAAGTTTGGGCACTGATATCTATAACTAAGGCATGCTTCTGAGTTCATGCGAGATATATCAGAGTTATTTTAGCCTTCTATTAAATACATTTATTTTACTTGCTTGTGAGTTTATCGAACTAAGTCCATTTTGACTATACTTCCAAACAACAAATGGATATAACCAATTTTATATTAGTTTAATACCATAAAATTAGAAAACTATATAAGCTTTAATTTTTGGTTCATAAGTTATAGTGTAAAATTACAATTTGCTAGTTTTTTTTTCTTTCAATTACAATGTTTATAATTATTACTTAAAAATTCGGGTAAAAAAATTATACGTAAAAAGTAAAAATAGTTTTAAAAATGATGCCACATTCAATGAAATTATAGAATATTTTTGAAAATTACTAAAATTAAAAATGATTAAATTATTAAAATAAGCAATTATTAAAAATAATTTGCAATTAAACTGTTTTTCGGTTAAATGCCATTCAAATTCACAATATTATTCAAATGACGTCAATGAGATCAATTTTAATAACAGTTTTGAATTTAATTATTGAATCTTTTTCAATTCAGTGTTTTTCTCGAGAAGAGTTTCGTGGAATAATGTTCTAAAATTAACATCCATTATTTATTAATCATAATTTAAAATATTTATAACTTTTTTTAATATTCATCTACAATTTTCTGCCATTGCTGTAAGGTTATTATTGTTAGGTTTTAATTATTATAAACACTATCCACATAAATATTCACTAATATATACACAAAGTATTATACACTATTTATGCCAGTGGATTTATTTTATTAAGCTTTATTTTATTACTAATAGGAAAATATATTTCTTTTTTGAAACGGCATAAATGAGATTTTATTAAAAGAGCATTTTACATTAGTAGGCGTAATACATTTGTTGAAAAATGCTTAACTTATGTTTTACGAAGTATTATGATGAAAATTGGAAAAAAATTTAGTTGAAAATGTTCACTGCAGTTTCGACCATAAGCATCCGCGATCTTCCCGTATTATTTTCGATACTATACTAATATAATGACAGTTAGACATAATCAGCCCGCAGAATCTGAATATTAAAAGTAAAATTAGAAAAGTTGAATATGAAATTAAAAGTAGAAAAATATCAAATAAAAATTAAATTAAATAATAAATATTCTATGTTAGGAAAAAACAATCTAACTGTCCCCACTACGGTGATCTAAAATTTAACTTTAATGTCCAATGATTGAAACCGCTCCGGTGCATCGTTACGGACCAAATTGTTATTATATTCAAGATTTTAAAGGAACTCCTCCCAGAGCTAATAACTTGGTCACAGTTCAATAAATCCTGACATTAAAATCCTTTTCCGAATTATTAACTTCTCTGTTGCGAAGCACTCCTCAAAAGACCAGCGGAATTAATCATGCCTTCAATTTTTACCATATAAAATCAACCTGTTCTATTAAATTATCCGCGTCGAAATTAACACCGGATATTCATGCGGAAAATAGCGCCAGATCGACAACGTTGCGAAATTAGCGAGCGTTTAGAAATAATATATCCTGTTAACTTTTTATATCTAGTTTATAATAATTTTTACGTTACTTTTATCTTCATTAGTTTAGTAATTAGCATTCATTATTTTATTTTTGTTACAGAATCATATCAGACCTGGAAGTTTAGTCTGAATAAAATATATATTTTTTATTATTAAAAAAATATACTGAGTTAAATTATACTTATTTTCCTAATCCGCTACCCGTTCCTGAAAATACTTCCTTTCCTCTCAAACTACTCTGAATTATACCGCGTAAGCTATTCCGAGGAGGATAGGAACATTACGTATTATTGCTTAAGGACTGTGTTTGGGTTTAATATGCTCTTTATTTACTCCTCAGTACATGTGCGTACGATGTTTATGTTGAGTGATATTACGTGAACTACGCATTCGTTGACGCCACGATAGCCATTGCACTTGAAAAAAGTGTAGCTGCTTCTAGGTTGGAAGGTTAAGCGATGCGTCTGTCAGATTGAGTTTATCATTTTCCGTCACGATAACGTTATTCGAGCAATTTTCCTTTGTGCTTGTTTTTCCTTTTTCCAATCGTTTTTGTTATTTATTATATTACGTTATTTTGCAAATATTTACTCATTACATATTAAAAATGGACAAGATGTGTATGCGCGATCTTCGTTCCGGTGGTTGGAAACAGTAGTGCAAAGCTTTTTTTTACTCTGCCACGTGTTGGCCTTGCACGATGGCTTTCGTTCACCTTTTCCACCGTCAAACTACCTGGAAGAAAGAGAAAGACCGTAATCAGGCTCTTTGGTGATGAGTAAATGATCATCGCTTCCAGGGCTGTTTGATCATTTATTCCGGCTCTTGCGTGCACTGTAGTTTAAGTATTTCTATTCGGTTGGACAGCGTATCATTTATAGTACTAATCAGAATAGTCATAACTTTAGTATTAGTAATTTGTAATTTAACTATATCTTTTGACATTAAATTAGTTTATTAATTTGTATTCATATATTATAAATAAATAATATAATTTAAAAATACTAGTTCAGATTTTTCGTTTAATTCGTGAGGACTTTTGTATATAAATCTTTATTATCTATATAGTTATTGCGCGAAGTACTGTTTTTATTTTATACATTGGATATACAATTAAGTTTCCGCTTTATTTGTCCTAAATGTGAGGTTTTATTATAAAAAAATGTTGACATATCCTTTATTCAAAGTATCGTTCATCGGAAGCTAGAACTTTTTATCACCTTTCTGTCAATCATGAATTCCGGATCAAAAACTTTTCTCGTCTTTCAAGCCCAAGGATGTATCGAGTCAATTTCTGATTCCTCCTACTGAACTGAAACGTATTCCTGTACAAGCGTTTTACATTGATTGAAACAATTGGTATTTAGATGGTGCGAAGTTACGACTATAACCCGGCTGAGGCAGAATTTCCTATCCATTATTCTCTAAATAATTTTTGACCGAATGTGACCAAGCGTTATCGTTTGAAAAATAACGAACTCATACCAGTGTAATTAATTATATATAAATATTTTTGTTATTAATAGTAAGAAATAAACTCTGTTATTACAATTAATATAAAAAGAACTTAAAGAGTTATTCACCTCTCATTCTTTCATTCGGATAGAATCCTCCACCTTCACAGAACTCTACGAATAAAAAGAAGAATAAAAAATAAAATAATGTTCGAAAAAGAAGAGAGGAGACGGATCGTTTCATTGCGCCCGAAGAAAGATCTGATAAATAGCGTTATTTGAAAACGAAAAGTCTCCTTTATAAAGTATGAGTAACTCTTTTCTAAATAAGTCTTAAGTTGAAAATTTAATTTGTTAAAAGTTGTTAGGAGGCGAACTTAGTTTCCGGCCTTTTTTAACGGAAAAAGGATATTTATGCTGGATTCTTTTTTTGCCAGGCAAGAAAAGACAGTGCGATGTTATATCGATTCATAATGGAACTTTCGGTCAAATCGTGTGGCATCTATTTTTCTTCTTTATGAATCTTTTCCATCGCATATGAACGTTTGCCAACTGCTCTGTCATTGACTCCTAAATTATTACCAAGTTCTTTCTGCGTTGGAGCTGAGTTTTCGTCCAATAATGCTTCTTTGTCATTAACATCAGTATCTCCAGTTCTAAACCGCTGGAACCACTACTTACATGTTGTAAGCGATGGAGCTTGTTCGTCATAACATTCTTGAAGCAAATGATTTCCGCTATACTTTTTTTCAAATCAAAATAATGCAAAAGGACATGAAAAAAGAGTTATTACGATTCATTTTTCACTAATCAAAAAATTATAATGTTAGGTTGAAAATTAACAAATTTAAGAAAAATAACTTATTGTTAGAAAGTGCTGCTCGTACTTTTGATTTGCTAAGATTGTTGGTGGGGATAGGATATATATAGATTAGAATATATGGTTTAATTTAGTCCTTTATGAGGAGTGATAGCGAGCTCGAAACTTTGGAGTACGTCTTCAATTAGGTAAGGGTGGTGGGGGGTGCAGTGAGACTGCACTTTATTAACAAAAAAAAATTTTTTTCAGCTAATATTTTTATTTTCAGATTAGTCCACGGGGGTGTTATTATACATGAGCAGTCTGTCTGTCATTATAATTTTTAATTTTTATTTTTTTATTTTTTTATTTTTATTATTTTTGTATTTTGATGTATTAATATTAATATAAATATATATTGATATTATTAAGTATTATTTTCGATTGATTTAATTGGACTCTAAGGCTAATGAAAATATGTATTAATTTGAGGATATCTAACTGTTGTTTCGACGGAAAGGATTTATACGCTTTCTTAGAGCGAGCAAGAGAACTGCAAAAGGCGTATAAGTACACTGATGAAGAAATTCTGAGAGGTTATCCCGAATTACTCGGAGGAAACACATAACTAATGCATAGAAATTATGCGGTAAATATAAATATATAAGGGAAATTAGAAATAGAAATGAGAAATTTTTATGTATCGCCGAACGAATTAAGAAGTTTAGAATATCAAATAAACAACAGGAAACAAGAGGTCAAAGAATCAATTCGGTCTTTTATAGATACTGTAATGACATTCAGGCGTCGCAGAAGAGGATTTAGCAAAGAAAAATGTAGAAACAATCTGTTATAATATTCGTGTCGAATATCACATACACATACCACGAAACGCAGTTTACCGAACCACAGATAGAATCCAGAAAATTGAAAAATATTTAAAGAGCAAGAAAGAGTTAGAAATGGAAACAAAAATAAGTGCTGCTTCATTAAAATATTTCATACATCCAAATAACACAGAGACAGAGACAAAGAGAGTGAAAGAGAACAAATACACCATCAAAACACAAATTCGCAGTTATATACGATCGGGCTAAATGTTGTTGGAAATCTAAAGAGGCTGGGCATTATCGTTTCAAATGTAACAATACAAGGAAGATAATTTGTTCATATTGCGTTAAGGATGGAGTGTAAGCCCGTGATTGCAAATGTCACACACAGCGAAATGCACGACTGACCGGCCTTCTAATGTGACAGACCAACTCAACAATCAAACTACGAATTAGATAGTCGACTATTCACCGAAGTAATGATTATAAAGTAGATTATAAGGTAGATGCACTACTGATATATTGATAAGGGTTCCGTCAGTTCATATGCAAATAAACAGTTGGTCGAGATATGTTCACAGTACGGATTTCGAAATAAGGCAAGTAATAAAATAGCTGTACTAGCCAACGGATCAGAAACGAAATTAGGCGATTTAATTTCGGGGCCAATATATGCAAAAGGCTTTTTCATGATTTCTTTACATTAGATACGTTAAATCAACTTATCCATCTCGGAATGGATGCGTTAAGAAAATTAAATACTGAAATTCGATTAAATAATTGAATTATTTCGATTCGAACAACACATAAATTCACTACACAAATATATCGAGCATACACAAAAGAAACGAATAATAGTATTGCACACTATTTCTACATCTATTTTCGTGGATGTTATTATATATACATAAACGAAATTATATATATAATTCGTTAATAATCGATTAAACACTTTGTATTTAAGTTAGAAATATAAAATTAAACGAAATCTATCAGGTATGTGAATAAGTCTTTCCCGTTTTTTTTTTTCAAATTTTGAGCCTTTATTGTGAAAAAATGGTTACAAATGAATTATTGAAAGTATTGGCCATCGCTAGCTACAACTTTTTCCCGTCTTTCTGGCAACATACGAATCCCGTTGCGAAAAAATTCGACCGGTTTGGCCTCTATCCAGTCATCCACCCATTTTTTGGCTTCCTCGTAGGAATGGAAGTGCTGGTCAGCCAGGCCATGCGTCATCGATCTGAAGAGATGGTAATCAGACGGAGCAACGTCTGGACTATACGGCGGGTGGGGTAGGACTTCCCATTTGAGCGTTTCTAAGTATGTTTTCACCGGCGGTGCAACATGTGGGCGAGTATTGTCATGTTGCAAAATAACTTTGTCGTGCCTGTCGGAGTATTGTGGCCGTTTTTCTCGCAGTGCGCGGCTCAAACGCATCAATTGTCGTCGATAGACCTCGCCTGTGATCCTTTCATTCGGTTTCAGAAGCTCATAGTAAACCACACCTAGCTGGTCCCACCATATACAGAGCATGAGCTTGGCGCTATGAATATTTGGCTTGGCCGTCGATGATGATGCATGGCCGGGTAGTCCCCATGATTTTCTTCGCTTCGGATTATCGTAACGTATCCACTTTTCATCGCCAGTCACGATACGATGCAGAAAACCCTTTCTTTTATGTCGCTGAAGCAGCTGTTCGCAAGTGAAAAAACGCCGTTCGACGTCTCTCAGCTTCAGTTCGTACGGCACCCAATTTCCTTGCTTTTGGATCATTCCCATGGCTTTCAAACGCTTGGAAATGGTTGTTCGGTCAACTCCCAATGCTTCAGCAAGTTCTTCTTGCGTTTGACAAGAATCTTCATCAAGCAAAGTCGCCAATTCTCGATCTTCAAAGATTTGCGGCCGCCCGGAACGCTCCTTGTCTTCCACGTCGAAATCACCGCTTTTGAAGCGTCGAAACCATCCGCGAACACTTGAATCATCGACACAACCTTCTCCATAAGCCTCCTGAAGCAATCGATGCGTCTCGGCAGCAGATTTCTTCAAATTGAACCAATAAAGTGAAACTTCCCGCAAATGACGTCGACTCGGCTCAAATTTCGACATTTTCACGATATCAAAAATTTATGATGCGAAAAAATTTGAACTAATGTGTTAGTATGGAATTGTTGACATATGAATAAGCTTTGATTATGACATATGTAACCATTGAATACTCGCACAGTATTGGTGGCGCCATCTCTTACAAAAAACGGGAAAGAATTATTCACACTCCTAATAATATATTCGAAATAATAAATATACCGAGTGCGAGTAAAGGCTGCGACTACTGAAGAAGGTAGTCGATGCAACTGCCGAAAACCGAACAAGTAGAGAGAACGCAATATCTAATCTCTCTCTACTACTCAGCTTAAGTCCGAAGTATACCGTAGAGGAGATACACTGCACGCGGCAAGAGAGAGCGCGTTAAGTGTATTAGGATTTTTAAGCAGGAATTTGTTGAGCTCTCGAAAGATTTCTAGCTCCGGGAGCAGTTCGACGGTGAATCAACTTGGGGACAGTTGATTCACAGGGCGAACTCTCGATTTTTTTTATTAAATTAATTTAATTAAATATAGCGGATCCATTTGTTTTCGGACACCCGTTGTATATTTTGGAATGCGCACTTTCGCCTACCGCAATATAAGTAGCTGACTTGTGCAGTTCGGTGAGAGCGTATAGTAGTGTGTCTGCGGCGTGTATTAGAGGGGAGAGCGGCCGCCGGTCTAATACACTTAACGCACTCTCTTTTGCCGCGCGCATTGTATCCCCTCTACGGTATACTTCGGACTTAAGCTTAGTAGTAGAGAGAGAGACTAGATATTACGTTCTCTCTACTTGTTCGGTTTTCGGCAGTTGCGTCGACTACCTTATTCAGTAGTCGTCGCGACCTTTGCTCGCACTCGGTATATTTATTATTTCGAATAGATTAGATTTCGTTTAATTTTATATTTCTAACTTAAATACAATGTGCTTCATCGATTATTAAACAAATTATATATCTAATTTCGTTTATATATATATTATACATCCATGAAAATAGATGTAGAAATAGTGTGCAATACTATTATTTATTTCTTTTGTGTAGGCTCGATATATTTATGTAGTGAATTTCTGTGTTGTTCGAATCGAATTTGCGCGGCCATGTTTTTGGCCGTCGCAAAGAAAATTCTTCAATTAAACAAAAATATCGATGAACAAATGCGATTATGAAAATATCATAAATTCGGAAGTCCATAAAATATTGCAAGACGCCGTAAATCAATCATCTAGTAGTCCCGGCGAAAATCGTTTTTTGCGTCGATTTTAGAAAAATTAATAAAGGCACGAAAGCAGACGCATATTCATTACCCTAAATTAATGCAATTTTAGATAAGCTAAGAAAAGCAAGATATCTATCTATCATTGATCTAAAAAGTGGCTACTGGCAAGTAATACTTACACTGGATCAATAAGCGATCAATAAGCGATTTACTGTTCCTGATAAAGGATTATTTGAATTTACCTTGATGCATTTTGGGCTATACTCCGGACCTGCAACATTCCAACGTTTATGGGATCAGGCAATTACCGCCGAAATGGCTCCAAATGTTTTTGCATATGTGGATGGCATCGTCGTAATGTCAAAAACATTTCAGGACCATTTAAAAATTTGAAAGGAAGTGTTTTAACGTTTCGAAAACACCAAACTGAAACCAAAGTTCGACAAATGTAATTTTTCCCGTCCGTAATTGAAATATCTAGGACATATTGTAGATAGAGATGATGACCTATGCACTGATCCAGAAAAATCGGCAACCGTCATAAATTTATCTCCACTGATTCATGGGCTCAATATTGTGGTATAGACGATTTTTAAAAGATGTTTCAAAGATTTTTACACCTCTCCATAAGCTGATAAAGAAAAAGACTAAACGGGAATAGGGCGAAACACAACAAAAATCGTTTGATGAAATAAAGGCATTATTAATAAACGCACCAATCCTAGGCTGACCCGATTGGAAAAGATCGTTCAAATTGCAAATCGAAGCAAGCACCGAAAGTTTCAGAGCCGCCCTTACGTAATTATACAGAAAGACCGAACGTATTATTGCTTACGCCAGTCGCACTCTCATGCCAGCGGAGAAACATTATTTTGCAAACCAGCTTGAGTGTTTGGCCATTACATGGTGTATTTAGAAATTTCGAGGTTATTTAAAAGGATATCATTTTGTTGTAAGAACTGATCATCAGTCTCTCATATGGTTAGATAAAATAGAAAATCCGTCTGGAGGTTTAGCTAGATGGGCTCTTAAACTCAGTCAATAAGATTTTGAAACTAAATATCGACCTGGCAACAATAATCTCCTCGCCAACACACTGTCTTGCCAGCCCGTAGCACTTTATAAACAAATCCGAAGAAGACTGGTATATGAAATGTTTATCAGCCGTCAAAGCCGATCCGGAAAATAATTCCGATTACTGTATAATAATAAACTATACAACCATATACATTCGCTCGATTTTAATGAAATATACGAAATAATACAATGGAAGATATATGGTCCGAAAATTGTACAAACTGACGTCTTAAAAAAAATACACAATGACGCAACTGCTGGATATCTAGTGTTGCAAGAATACTTGCATGCCTAGCAAAAAATTTTATTTGGCCAGGAATGTTGAGAATAACTGCAAAATATGTGAGAAATTACGACCTTTGTCAGATATTCAAAATATCACAACAATCACCTGTTGATATGATGCACGTAACCCAAGTCGAGCAATCCTGTGAAATTGTATCTACAGATTTAATTGGACCATTGAACCGTTCGGCAAAACTACATACATGGCTCTTAGTCATGCAAGATAAAATGACAAATGGAGAAGCAGTTACAACTGCAGTAAAGGAACAAATAATTTTACGTCACGGATGCATTGCAACAATAATCTCGGACAATGAACAACATTTTATAAGTAAAATTTTTTTGATTTTATTAAAAAATTCTAAAATAATACACCGACGCTCACATCCGTAAACATCGCGGTGTAAAGCCGTGGAAACGACAAATCGGGTCATTAAAACAATGATTTCACAATATGTAGGGCAAAATCAAAAATCATGGGATCGATTCTTGGCCGATATAGCGTTCGGCTTGTCACACTTCATGCCGCACATTCTTGCCACACATTGCAAATCTACCGGGTATACACCGGCCTACTTAAATTACGGCCTAGAACTAAATATACTAGGAATTAAAAATAACGTACAAAAACCACCAGAACATACAGAACATAAAGATAAACTTAAACAAATACAAGAAGCATTAGACCTCACACGAATACAAATGGCGTGAAATTTTAAACAAAAAGAAATTGATATAGAGTATGGACACTTATGATTAGAGAGACAGTTATGAAGAGAACTCATGACTTATTCAATAAACAGGCCGCATTTAACATAAAATTAGCACCAAAGTACAAGGGACCATTCACAGTATGACGTAAGATATGCCCGGTTAGCTGTGATGTAAAAGATGAAAATGGAATAGTAAGTAAAAAAGTTCACGTTTGAGATTTAAAATTCACCATACACCCTGGAGATTACTTTTAAATGTCAAGGACGAGAGTTCACAAGCCACTTTACAGCCGTGACATAAAATAAATATATTTTCACGATTGTGGAATTTCTAACTTCAATTCAAGAATATTGTAAAAAGTTCTTTCTTCATCGCTCGTTAGTTAAACAAAACGATCGATTTAATTGTTTTAAGTGCAATCCTCGATTTTTTTACTGGAAAATTTTCTGATATTAATGTAGTTCAGTAACTTAATAGGTTTAATTACGTACCATAACTTTCTAATATATAAAAAGATATAACTTCCTCCAATGTTTCGTTTATTCATTCTTAATTTCTTTTACATTTCTGATTATGTAGCCAGCGTATCATCACATATGTTTCAGTAAATTCATGAAAAAGTTTTACTGTAGCAGTATCTATTTTATAAATCTTTCATAAACTTTAATAGCACTAATTAAGTGCGAACAAATCTAATCAAACTTTTTTAAATGAATATTTCCTAAGTATTGCGTTCCCTCATTTTCTACTTATTTTAGTCTGAATATTTACTTCTTATTTTGTTTTTCTCTTACGAGATAAACAGTTGCTGAAAATACTCGTTATTTTTTATTTTTCATATCTATTTTTTCAGTCACAGTAAATTTATCATCGAATTTTACGTCTATATTATTACCTTTCTCGCTTACTTTATTCTCACCTGAACATGCTTATACTGTTTGATTGGATTTATTTATATATTTTTGAACTATAAATTTAAGTTTTTAGTTGCTATTTGTTTTTTTGTTATTAATCCTTTTAGAGTGCAATTCAAGAAGCCGTTAAAAATGGTGGAATAATTGAATTTGGTGGAAATCGTATTCAGCGTCCTGGATTTTACGTGGAACCGACGATAATATCTGGCTTAGATGGAAAGAGCAATATCATTCAAAAGGAAACATTTGCACCTATCGTTTACATTTTGGAAGCTGATTCCTTAGATGAAGCAATAACCTTAAATAATGGAGTTAATCAGGGATTGAGCAGCTCATTATTTACAAGCAATGTGCAGGATCTTTTCAAAGTAACTCGATATTTTTACATTATTTTAATTTACGTAATATTATAAAAATTAAAAAATATATTTTTTAGTGGATTGGTCCGCAAGGATCCGATTGTGGAATTGTGAATGTGAATATTGGAACAAGTGGAGCTGAAATTGGGGGTGCATTCGGTGGTGAAAAATCAACTGGTGGAGGGCGAGTAAGTGGAAGTGATGCATGGAAGAATTACATGAGGAGATCCACTATAACTATAAATCATGGAAAAAATATACCACTTGCACAAGGAGTGAAATTTAATTAAACTATTTTTTTTTAATTCAATTCTTTTTTTTAGCGAATCTTATAAAATCTACTTCAATATCAACAGATTTTTTTTTATGAAATTTATATGTTTGAGGTAAATCATATCGTAATTTTGCTAACACTTCTCCATCAAATCCAAACTGAGCTCCTTTACGAAGTATATATAAACGAGTGGAACTTTTGTGTAGTGAATATATTGCATTTCTAGAAAGTTTTGTTGCCATTTCTAAAAATTTTATATCTATACCTATATTATGTTTTGTGCCAAATGGAGGATTCATTATAACTGTATCAAATACTTTATTAAATCTACCTGAAATAAAAAATTATATTTTCTATTAAAAACAAAATATAGAATTATTCCTTATATATATATATATATATATATATATATATATATATATATATTTCAATCATTTTTTTATTGAATGTTTATAAGCAATTAAAGTCTGATATTTATAAAGATCATTATACAAATCGGTATTTTATCCCACTTTTTTTTTATTATCTAAAAATCTTCAAATAATATTATCAAATAATATTAGCAAATAACAATATCAATAATTCAAAATCAATTCATATATTCTTTAAATAATACATATATATGAAGGGTGTCACAAAAGTATGTAAAACCTTGAATAACCCGAAAGCAACAAATTTTAAAGCACACTGCTAGATGCTAGAAATCTGACCAGATGTTGGTGGAGAACATTTTGGAAAAATGTTGAAAGCCTTGCCTTAACTGTCCGGGCACATCCTTGCCTGAACTGGTGTTCAGTATAATATATTATAATTATACTGAAAATTAGTGCTTCTTAAAATTAAAAAAAAAATTTAATAGGCTTTTTTTGAAAGCCTAGTTCAAAGTTAAGAACATAGATATGACTAAGGTTACACTTGATGGAAATTTTTCAGCTATTTCCATATTCACAATAAAAAATATGGATTTCAATTTGAAAAAACATGGTTAATCTTGTAATAACCTTTAAGATTATGGTAAGGACGTTGTCAAGGTCATAGTTGAACGCAAAATTTTCTACTTTGTATTAAAAGTTTGCCTATAAATCGAAGGAAATCTTTGTCCCAAATGATGAGGTCGTGGAGGCCTTGAGGTTCTCTCATTACTTGGAAAATAAGAGTTTTCCTTTTGCTGCTTTAAAAGAGGCGTCTATACTCAGGGCAACGTCTTGTTGTCGTTGGGCTCCAAAGAGATAATATAACTCTTCAAATGAGCCCATCTTAGTTGTTGAAGAGATGTATGTCTCCCGGCCAACCCTGAATCACCCACAGACAAAGTATCTCAGGTAGCCACCTACTCGGCGGCGTTCGAGGCCCATTGAGGGCTCCGGAGACAATGATAGCCGTTCTTCGTCGAAGCCACGTGGAAAATACCAGTTGGCCTGTAACTTCTCTTGGAGACACATCATCACCCGGGTGATGCTTTTGTCTCGTAGTTCCAAAATGAAATGCAGGCACAAGCCCACAATAATTCAAGTGTTAGGAAAAAAGAGGAAAAAGGGAGTCCCGTTATGTTCCTATACAGAAGTAGGGTTTGATTCTAAAAGGGGTCGGTAAGATTGAAGCCGCCCGTAGAATGATTCTGCGAAGGAGGGAAGAAGGTTAGTCGATCAGAGTACGAAATGACTCTGATCGAGAAGAGCTCACCGCGATTTGGAGATTCCAGGCGGTGGTGGTCTAACCATGTCACTCTAGAGTTCAAAATTAAATCCAGAATTGAGGCTGGAATCTAAAATCTAAAATAAATGGTCTTCATTAGATGAATGAAATGAAACAATAACAAAATGCACATTATGATGCTTATAAAACCCAGCCTAATAGTCAGGATATCAGCAAATACGGTATTTTGTAAATACGAGATAGAAATATTTTTTTTATTAAAATAGAATTAAATGACAATTAATTTGTTATTACGTTTTCATTAAATAAGGTATAAGATAAAATATTCTACATTATGTATTTAAATAAAGATATGAAGCACACAAAAAATGGTTAGCGTACTGTTACAAGATATAAAAGTGCGTTAATTTTTACAAGGAGCGCGGTTCAATTTTGGAACGAAACAAATCGACACTCTACCGACCGATCCATCCTTTTCAGGAGCGATTTCTTTTCGGTACCCTTTGAGTAAAGATATCTCGAGAAACGAAACAAATTGATACCCTTCTGACCAACCGATCCTTTCCCTTGTCTAGTGAAAAACTTTTCCAAAAAAGAAAACACCTTTAGTCATAAGAAGTTATAAAATTATTAGCTCATAAGAACGGATACACCCAACTTCTAAAAGGTAATTTTATTTCATTAGGAAAAATATCAGGAAGTCACCGGAATAAAAGTGATTGAATTTGACCGATTTGGACCGATTATAATTTATTCAGAGAAAATTTGCCCCTTTCCTCCGAATGAAATTACTATAATACTCCAGCAAAATTTATACTGGACAGTCCACCGAAACTGCAAGTCATGTCAATAGAGGGCGAACTAGTCGAGCAAATAATTTATTGAATGTATTTTGGATACACTTAGAAGCAATACTTTTGTTATGAATAAATTTATTTTTATCAAAATTTCGATCTTTTTATTTCATTAACTACGACGTACCTTACAGTGCTATAAAAACGAGAAAGCAACATTCTGAAACACGAAACAAAATTCCACAATTACTCGATTTCGTGTGGATAGATGAACCGATCCGCGCTAGTAAATATGAATAACTATAGAAATAATAGAAAGAGACAAGGCCGCGCCAAATCTTGGAAATCGTAATCATCCAATTACCTCTCGACCCATATATAGATATACGAACAGCGCACCAAATAATAATTTACTTTTTCGTTTTCATTATATGTTACAGGGAATCTTAATCATCTAATAATTTTATTGTTTATTTTATTTATATTTGTATTAATTTTTTTCCAAAGAATATATCGTTTGTTAATAGTGCAAAAAGAACAATACGAATTATGAGTATAAACTTTTTATATTTTTTCTTTTCTTCTTCTTTTATTGTAATATTTTTTCATTTCATTTTATGTTGCAGGAAATCTTCTGGAAGATCCCGATTGTTAATTAATTTTTTGTTTTATTTAATTTTGTAATAATTATTATTAAGAATATATCTTTTGTTTTTAATAGTTCAAAAAGAACCATCTGAGTTACAAGTTATTCACCTCAAATTCCATCTACCAGTCGTGATACGTTCCTCCCTCTTCGTAGTGGTTCTCTGTCGAAATTGAGGAATGCGGTTGTGTATTGGCTGGTGGAGTGTTTAGCTGTGTTATATGTAAAACGAAAATCATATAAATTGGTATGCCACTCTCTATAGTCTTGATTGATAAATGCATTAATAAAGCTTTTTAGTGTTCTGTTGTCTCTTTCATAGTGTTAGATTGCGGGTGATACGGTGATGTCGTGGAGTATTTTACTTTATTATTAATTAGGTAGAATTTATTTATTGTGTTTATAAATTCAGTGCCGTAATTATAACGAGGGGTGTGTCCCATCATGTGATGTTAGATCTTCTAATGCGTCTTCGATTAACCTTTAGATTGCCGGCATATTTGCCTTATAAATTGATATTTTTGATGTGCAAAATTTATACATAAAAACACCTCATATCTCTAGAGTAGCTGTCAAGGTCACAGACGGCTCATACATGAGCCATCCCGACAGTCTAAAGATTAATTTTCCTGCCGTACTTGGAAGTGGCCTGATCAACCCTTTTAGTAAAGAGATCTTATAAAATTAAAAAATATTGCATGCCCTTTTTACTCTTAGGTAAGTTCCTGTAAGGTCTGCTCTATGACGCTCCAAAGGTGTTCAATAATCCTTTGTCGGAGAAGACCCGAGGGGCATATTTTCTCTGATTTTTTTTCACAAATTTTGCACGTTTGATATATTTCACAATGTCTTTGAATAATGGCCGGAAGTAGTTGTTTTTTATACATGCACGTGTTTTTTCTATTCCTAGGTATCCCGCTTGGGATTTGTTATGCGCTTCGAATAACATTCTGACTTTTTCGTTATACGGTATGACTAGATTACATTCACCATCATTTTGTGTTTTAACGTTGTAAATTAAATTTTCTTTTCATTTATATAGTTTGTAGTATATAATGTACCAATTTATGTAGTTCCGTAGTTATTTGATTTATTTTTTCTGTGAACCAGCCACTATTATTGTTATTTAGTATTGCCAATATTTCAGGTGATATTTTGTGAATTCTATATTGTGCATCTGGTACGTCATGCATTGCAGCTTTTCGGTGTACTATTTTTAATTTGTATCCCAACAATTGCATGGCCCATATAGCTAATCAACCTATCAATTTTTTAAGGGTTTGCAACCATTGTAGGCTACTGTGGTCTGTTATTTCTATAAACTGTGTTAAATGTATACGCAAAATTTCTCTAATTCCCAGATGACTGCGAGATATTCTAACTCTAACCAATCAATTACTTGAGTTAAAACAGCACCCATCTAACCAAGGTTGCGTCTGTTTATATAATGAATGGTTTTTTAAAGGCCGTATCAAAATGGCCTCTTACATTCAATGTGATTTCAGAGCTGCAAAAGCTTTTCTTTGTTCGTTTTCCCAGACTCATGGTTGTTTTTTAAAATAATTTTTTAATTGGAGTGATAATTTGAGTGAAATTTGGGATCAATTTTCTATATCATTATGTCATTTCTATAAACCTTCTTACTTGTTTTAAATTTTGAGGTGGTAGGTATAGACGGATTGGTTTTACCTTATCTGGATCAACTTGTAAAACTTTTTAATTTACTATAAACCCTAGGTATTTCACTTTGGTTTTGCAAAATTTGCTTTTTTCTTTATTTATCATTATTTTTGCATATTTTAGAATGTCAGATAATATTTAACCCGTTTAAATGGTTCTGAAAGGTTTCAGTGGTTATTATTATATCATCTATGTATGCAAACACATTTGGTTGCATTGTGTGTCCAAATAGCGTGTCTATTAAACGTAGAAATACTGCCAGTGATGATCTTAAACCGTATGATAGACGCTTGAATTGGCATAACCCTTTTCCTGGTACTGTAAGCGCTTTCCGTTCCCTACTTTTCTTTTCTAATGGAATCTGAAGAAAAGCTTGACTAATATCGATGGTTGAAATTATCTTGCCACTCTTAAGTTATCTATTAGGAGGCGAGCATAGTTTTTGAACTTCACGATTAGATGGCGATATAAGTATTACGGAAAGTCAGATGTGTCGGATCTAGTACTTATTTTTTAGTTTTGGCATTTACCAATAAACTTCATTGAACAGGCGCCATCATTTGTGTAAACATTATAATTTTTTAATCAGTGAAAAACGAATCGTGATAAATCGTTTTTTCGACATATCCTTTTGCACTATTTTGATTTTAAAAAAATGCACCAGAAACTTATCGATTGCTTAAAAAATGTTATGGTGAACAAGCTCCAAAGTGTAGCAGAAACTTATGCACAGCAAGAAATCGCTAATAAGTTAGGAGATAAGATTTATAAAGAAGAGAAATGGATGTCACACGATTTGACCGAAAGTGCCATTCTGAATCGATAAAACATCGCATTGTCTTTGCTTGCCAGGCAAAAAAAGAAGAGTTCTGTGGCGTATTGTGGCTGGTGATGTAAATTAGACCTTCTATGACAATTCTAAGAGCAAAAAGTCATGAAGATCCCAGGTCAACTGTCTACATCGACATCACAACGGAACATCCACGGGCAAAAGGTATTACTATGCATTTGGTGAGACCAACAGTGTTCTGTACTTCGAGCTGCGAAAACCGAATGAAATCGTCACTGTCGAGGTATACAGACGCCAACTGAATGATTTGCAACAGAAATTGATCGAACATAGATCAGCAATCGCGAGCAATAGGCGCAAAGCCATTCTCTTGCATGACAATTTTCGACCACCTATTGCAAAAGCCTTCAAAAACACCCTGTTGGAACTCAAATGGGAAGTGTTGCCGCACCCAGCGTACTCGTCAGACATTTAACCTTCTGATGACCATCTATTCAGATCTGTGCAGCACAACCTCGCTGATACGTATTTACGACATGTTGAAGAAGTGCGACTGGATCGCCTCGAAAACGCCATCGTTCATTCGCCACGATATCGCCATATTATCAGAAAGATGGGAAAAAGTAGTTGAAAATGTCGGAAAATGTTTCGATTAAGCTAATGTGTATCCATTTTCCATTATACATATCTTTTTTCTGTTAAAAAAGGTCGAAAACTAAGTTCGACTCCTTATTGAATGTTGCTCATGTACGGAAGGGGTATACATCTTTTTCGCTGTCGAATTAACTTTTCTGAGCTCCAAGCAAAATCTTTATTTAACATTTTGTTTTTTGGTCATTATTACTGGTGATGGCGATCCACTTTGTGATGGTTCCATAACGTACTACTGGTGATATGGGATAATACGTTGCTTAATCGCAGGATGACCATCTATTATTATTTTACGTGCGATGAGTGGCGTCGTTAGTAGTTTCCCAGGATAAGACTTAAAAGTTGTTTCTCTAATTCATTTTTTCTTCGCTTGTTAATTCTATTAATCCATTGCATTCGTCTCGAGGATGGTGTTCGTTCTTGCGACGATTTTTACATTGTATGTTTGTATGTTTTGAGAATTGAAGTGCTACGTGAGGTTTCTAAAATTTATGATCATTTTGAAATTAGGAAGCATTTTTATTAGTATATCTACTAATAATATAATTTATCTTTAATACTAATTGATAAAATATTTTTTCTTTGATTTTTCTATAGTTTCTACCGGTGATTTTGCGCGATTATGTATCTTTTTCTGTACTATTAAATCTTTTTTTTGTGCGCTTTTTTTGATGCTGCAGAGATTAGTGCTAGTATTTTCTATTCTAATATTGTTGTTGTTACGTAGATTAAATTAGACGTGCTTTTCTTAGGTAAAGCCTATAAGCTTTCGTTGGTTCTGCTTGATTGTACATATTCCGTTTTGAATAAATGTTTATTTTCATTTTTCGGTTTGAAATGTATTGTATCGTTGGCATAATTCTTGGCAATATTTTGTGTTTTTATCTGTATTCTTGGGTGTGTCGTTAATTATTGTTCTTTCTCAATATATATAGTCTTTATATTATTATTATATATTGGTGGTTGTAGTACAGTTTTAACGTCGGATAATCCTGGAGCACTTATGGGGAGCATTAAAGACTCAAACGCTACACTTTGTGTATTTTACATTTCTTGTGCATTTTTGACAGTTGATTCGTGGATAATTTATTGAACCGAACTCTGAACAATACGGTCTATGCGGGTTGCAGTTGGTACACATGAATGTAGTGCAGCCGGTTTTCTTACATTTTTGGCAAATATGAGCCGAATACTTTCTCGTATCTAGACGATATTATTATCGTTATAGAAACATTCGAACTATATTTAGAATGCATCCAACGTGTCCTCAAGCGAGGTAAGAAGGCTAGACTCACGTTTAAGAGAGACGAAAGTGTTTTTGGTCATACCGATGTAAAATATCTTGGCTTACTCCTTAAACATGAAAGATTCCGCCCAGACCCCAAGAATATAAAACGTGTGATGCGATACCTGGAACCGCGAAACCTCAAGCATCTGAGGCGCATTCCTCGGCTTGGCGTCATGGTATTGAAAGTTCTGAAGAAACATTACCACGATAGCCGAGCCATTCACGAGTCTAACATAAAAAGGCCGAAAATAAAAGTGGCGCAAGGAACAGAAAGCAGCCTTCGAGAAAATCAAATAGATGATCTCTATAGCTCCTGTCCGTCATCAACCAGTGTTCGAAGCACAATTCATCATACAGACTGATATGACCGACACTGGAGACGGTGCGGTCATACTGCAGGAGGTTGATGGATAGGAACGTGTGCTGGAGTTTGCGAATAAGGCACTATTCCAGGCTGAAAAGAATTATTCAGATACACACACACGCGCGCGCGCACAGAGAGAGAGAGAGAGAGAGAGAGAGAGAGAGAGAGAGAGAGAGAGAGAGTCTAGCAGTTGTGTGGGCCGTGGATAAATTCCGAGCATATATAGAGGAATACCACTTTAGAATCGTAACGGATCATTCAAGTTTACCGTGGGATCCGTACGATGCCGATAGCCACAGCGCACCTCGCACGAGTTCAAGGGTATGATTTTGAGGTAAAGCATCGATAACATGCGTTAAATTAAATACCTGACGAGATGTCTCGGTTGGAAGAAATTGGACTGATTAGATAAAGTTCAGAAAAGTCCCTAAGACTTTCCGAAATGGAAGATTGTCTGTGTACAACTTTATTGATACCACCCTAATGAGTTTATAGAGGCGGTCATTGGTGACGCCTGGAAAATCGTAGTACTCTAAGAACAACGTAGCGAAGTATTAAGAGAGTGACACGATCTCGATATGATAAGCCATCCGAGACGGGCGAAAACGTATGCTGGACTAACCATGCATTACTAATCGCCTGGCTGTTATAAGACAGTTGAAGAATATGTAAAAAAACTGTCTTATATGCCAGCAGCGCAGGGTAGAGCAAAGTTACCTACTGGTCAAATGGGTCAGAAAATCTTGAAAAGATCTTGGCAGATGGTTGCGGGAGATATAATGTGACCATTAATTCGCAGCAAGACAGGCTGTTTCGGCATATCAAGTAGGCGATAAGGTATGGAAAAAGAACCGTGTTTTATATTCCGCCGCTCAAGGAATAACGGCCAAATTAATCCCTACGTACGTGGGTCTGTATGTAATTATGGAGATTAAGGGCCCAAATAGTACAAACTTGTTGATGACTGAGGACGCATAGAAGAGTTCATCCATTCGCCGAATCGGATGTCGACCGAAATGCCACCTCAAAAAAACGACGATGATGCTTGAGGAAAACCTGTGTCGTCGAGCCGAACACGTCGACCGCCGAGGGAAATTCGTCAAGATAGCTCAACCGGTAGACAAACAGACATTAGGATTTTACCTGGCGGTGGAACCTCGTCAACGAGCGATGCGTGCGACAGGGGACCATACAAATAGGACCGTTAATTATATAAATAAGTGTAGGTTGGTCTCCCCCGGAAGGAGGTTAGAGTCCTCTGTAAGACTTCTACCGAGGGGGTGTATTCAACCACTGAGAGGCTGTAGTAGCCAGATGAAGGCGCTGAAGGCCAAGGAAGACATAATTTATAGAAAACGTTTTTCTTTTGTTTGAAAATAGACGCTCCTCCGGAAAGGTTCTTAGACCTAATTGAAAAATTAGTCGGAGTTGGGATTGGTATGGATTCCTACTGGGCAGGCGTAACTTTTCGTATATAACATGTTTGCGGACGCAATACTGGCAGTCGAGTTCCTCTGACTCTAGCGGCTTGAGCGGCAAGAGAGAGAGAAAGAGAGAGAGAGAGAGAGAGAGAGAGAGAGAGAGAGAGAGAGGAAAGTACAGGCTGACCAGCTGGCTATGGCAATCCGGATATATCAGCTGGCCGAGGCGGCAGTTCGACGGGCCAACAAGGCTATTAGAAAAAGAGAAGATGCTCGAAGAGGTTAAACAGGACCTGCAGACGAATGAGAAGGAGCCGAAGAGACTCCGGTAAGCAAGCTACGTTGAGGTACGGGTAGACCTAAGCACTCTAATACCAAAAAGGTACGCTTTTCTAATAAACTCAAAATATTAGTAACTCCTGATTTGTGATCATCTTAATATATCTATGATTATATATGAAATAAATTTATATATTATTTTAGATATAATAATGTTGGAATGAGGACAGGAAATATATATAACAACAATAAGTTACTAATAAAGAACAATTAGTTATGCACGTCGTAAAGCCTTTATTGAAAGAGAACACGTCCGATCTAAACGAGCGGTCAAGACAGAATAGCTCGCCGTCAGGAGCGCCTATAGCGTCCGAGTGGTGAGCGCCCAAATCATATATACACAGGATCTCGATTGCACATGTATTGGTGCTGCCACAAAGCAACGGGCAAAACGTATATTCCTACAAATAATTATAGTAATATTTTTGTATTTTTGTAAATGTTGACCGTGTATTCAAACTTTTTTTCTGGAAGGGAGTGTAACGAGCACCACGTTATAAGCAGTGGTGGCGTTCGCGATGTAGAGAGACAAACGACAGACTATAGCGGCTCACTTATTTCGACGTATATTGGGGAGTGGAGGTATGAAGAGCGACCGTTTGGTTTTAACTGCTTAAATAATCGCGACCACGCAAGTACTTTATATAAAAGTTTTATATATTATTTATAATAACCTATCTTCTTAAGTTAATTTCTGTGGATTAATATCATCAACAGTTTTGTTTGATAATTTTTCGGACACTTTACCTGTAATACACCGTCTTTTTTGTACAGAACAGGGCTGACAAAGACAAAATTCTTCGTGACAACGATAGCATTAAAGAGTGCCGGGCCCGCAACGTATAATACCGTTCTCACTAGACGTAAATCTTAATTTTTTTTTTATTTCTCGATCGATCGTGTTAGTTTATTTACAATCTGTAGCTGCCGGCTTATTATTATACGAATAACTAGCTACGGTGTTTTAAAAGATCCATGATTCTTTAATATAAATTGAAAGAATAACAGCCGCGTGAGTGCGTATTACTTGTGTGCGTGAATGTCGATTCGAGCAGGAACGACACGCGCACAAGCTTCGACAATACAATTGAGCTTGGCAATACAATTGAACTGAAGTGGAGAATCCTAATTTAAATCTCACATTATATATTAGGAGTGTGAATAAGTCTTTCCCGTTTTTTGTAAGAGATGGCGCCACCAATACTGTGCGAGTATTCAATGGTTACATATGTCATAATCAAAGCTTATTCATATGTCAACAATTCCATACTAACACATTAGTTAAAATTTTTTCGCATCATAAATTTTTGGTATCGTGAAAATGTCGAAATTTGAGCCGAGTCGACGTCATTTGCGGGAAGTTTCACTTTATTGGTTCAATTTGAAGAAATCTGCTGCCGAGACGCATCGATTGCTTCAGGAGGCTTATGGAGAAGGTTGTGTCGATGATTCAAGTGTTCGCGGATGGTTTCGACGCTTCAAAAGCGGTGATTTCGACGTGGAAGACAAGGAGCATTCCGGGCGGCCGCAAATCTTTGAAGATCGAGAATTGGCGACTTTGCTTGATGAAGATTCTTGTCAAACGCAAGAAGAACTTGCTGAAGCATTGGAAGTTGACCGAACAACCATTTCCAAGCGTTTGAAAGCCATGGGAATGATCCAAAAGCAAGGAAATTGGGTGCCGTACGAACTGAAGCTGAGAGACGTCGAACGGCGTTTTTTCACTTGCGAACAGCTGCTTCAGCGACATAAAAGAAAGGGTTTTCTGCATCGTTTCGTGACTGGCGATGAAAAGTGGATACGTTACGATAATCCGAAGCGAAGAAAATCATGGGGACTACCCGGCCATGCATCATCATCGACGGCCAAGCCAAATATTCATGGCGCCAAGCTCATGCTCTGTATATGGTGGGACCAGCTAGGTGTGGTTTACTATGAGCTTCTGAAACCGAATGAAAGGATCACAGGCGAGGTCTATCGACGACAATTGATGCGTTTGAGCCGCGCACTGCGAGAAAAACGGCCACAATACTCCGACAGGCACGACAAAGTTATTTTGCAACATGACAATGCTCGCCCACATGTTGCACCGCCGGTGAAAACATACTTAGAAACGCTCAAATGGGAAGTCCTACCCCACCCGCCGTATAGTCCAGACGTTGCTCCGTCTGATTACCATCTCTTCAGATGGATGACGCATGGCCTGGCTGACCAGCACTTCCATTCCTTCGAGGAAGCCAAAAAATGGGTGGATGACTGGATAGAGGCCAAACCGGTCGAATTTTTTCGCAACGGGATTCGTATGTTGCCAGAAAGATGGGAAAAAGTTGTAGCTAGCGATGGCCAATACTTTCAATAATTCATTTGTAACCATTTTTTCACAATAAAGGCTCAAAATTTGAAAAAAAAACGGGAAAGACTTATTCACATACCTGATATATATTTGTCACCTGCGAGATAGGAAAATTATTGTAGTGAATATTTTATGATAAATTAATATATAAATTTATAAACATTTTCTTTTAATACTCCACTTCAGATAATAATAATCAGTAAATAGCGAGTGCACATCTTAGATAAATAAAAATTAATTAAACATATTTTATATTTAAATTTATTTACATAATTGATCAAATAGTTTTTTATTATTCTATAATTATACATATTTATTTATTAAATAGTAGTAAATTCCTTAGTAATTTCCTGCTCTCCTAAAATAAAAATATAATTAATTTTAAATATTCAGAACGATTATAGAATCGTGCCGCCTCGGCGGTACTCTTGGTCAAAATAAAATATTTTTTTTATTTAATTTAATTTCATATTAAATTATTTAAATCAATTAAATTTAACTTTTCATGATTAAATGCCAATAGTACAACTGACGACCGAGTGGTAAGAGTAATTTTTTATCAAAAATAAAATAAAAGATATAGTAAAGTAATAAGATAAAATTTATAATAATAATTTTAAATTTATAATATAATATAATACAATGATTAATAAATTAAAACTAGTTTATTAATTTCTTCCGGCCAAGGTAAGTAAACCTTGGCGACGGTAAGTACTTCAGGTAATATTATCTATGATATTGTAATAGGACTAGGTATATTTGAGGAAATACACCATATCTAGTGTTTTCATCACCTAGCATCCTGTTACAATATATATATATATATATATATATATATATATATATATATATATAAATACGAAAAGCTACAGGGAATCTACAAGGAGATTCTGACCATCTAATAATTTTATTGTTTATTTTTTTTTTATTTTAATTATTATTTTTATTTTATTTAATTTATTTTTGTATTAATTTTTTTCCTAAGAATTTTTTGTTTGTTAATAGTTCAAAAAGAACAATACGAGTTACGAGTTATTCACCTCACACTCAACTAACAATCCCGAAACGTTCCTCCCTCTTCAAGCAAACCCTGACAATAAAAAGAAAAAAATAGTCTTATCAACCAAAAGAAGTGCGGAAATGGAGCTTTACAAAGTTAGTGTTAGTTTTTACGATAATCTTGTACTACTTTAAACTCACCTTAAAACTAGGCAGTTTTAAGTGTTTAGATATTTGAGCTAAAAATAATGGTTATTATTATCAAGAAATCTTATTTAAATTCATTGACGTTAATCATTATTTAAATGAACAAATTCTAAATTTTTATCCAGTTTATAATTTTTAATTAATTTATACGTACGCTATTCCTCGATACGTACCAAACGAATTTTTGATATTGTTAAGCTGAAGTACACTTTGATGAGGGAATTCCGCAACGACCGAAACAAGTGATATTCAAAAGCGGCAAAATAAGATCTGTGGGGCAGCAATTTGTATACACTTTTTCTAAATAAATATTAATAAATAATGAACGTTTATGGCCGAGTATTACAATAATGGAAAATCAATATTTCGAGTATTTTATCCTTTGTCGTTTTTCTAGAAATACTTGATTCAAACGCATCAATTGTATTAGTAAAATGGTCCGTCGACTGCTGAAAATTTTTTCAGCAATTCGTAGATCATACCCGTCTGATGGCACAAAATGCAGAGCATTACAGAGTTATTATTTAAATCATTAAATAATTTGTTACTTCTCTTTTATAATATTCCTCTTTTTTCTAAACTATTTTTAATTCATTCATGTAATACATTAGTAAATAATGGATGTACATCTAATGAAACAATAATCGTGAAGAATGGTAACATTTTAAGGTTGAAACTGCACTAAATTGTTGACTATTTTTAGTTACTATGGTTCTTAGTATCGTTCGACTAGTATGATTTTGTAATATATTTATTTATAATTTATTTTAAAACCTGGGCTACGACATATGTGGAACTACCAATGATAGAAACTATAGGTCTCAAGAGTATATAAGGTTTATTTACCTTATGTAGACCAGAAATTTAACTTTGTTTTATATTGTCACTATCTATATTTATTATTTTTTCAATCTAATATATTTTCTTATTCTCTTTAAAATTTTCAAAATTTGACTCGTCTAACTGACCAGGGTTTCAGGCATTTATACAATATATTCTAATCATTTTGTACACGATTATCTTAACTGTCGTTAAAGACAAAAATAATTTTACATATAAAATATTATTATTTTTTTTAAATACAATTACGTCCGAAGAAGTGATTGATTAATAGATGATTGTGGACTCCCGTATATTGTAGATAATAAAAGAAAATTATTATTGTAAATATTAATTTACAATATCGCTTTCTAACAGAGCCCGAGAAGCGAAATTTGATCGTTTCAAATTATTGGTATTACAAGGTACAACAAATATCTTGTTGTATATAATTGTTTTAGCAATCTGTAATCAACCTCCTGCAATAGGCATACTTACATAATCAAGAAAGAAGTCATTATGCGTCCAGCTGACATTATGAGGTTATATATATAAGCCGTTAATATATAGCTTTATGCTATTTGAGGAACATAATAAGCATAGAATATAACCAAAATAAATAGGCCTACCATTCTATGAGGAAAGCATTCATCGTGCTCTTCGCTAACATCACCTATATTTCAAGAAAACCAATCCGAATGAGAATGCAAATAGCGTAGTCTTATGCTTATATTACAACCTTAAGTTTTCAAACTTATCAGCATTCCACTTATCAGTTCTGGATCATTGCAAGCTTTGTTTACCCAAAAAGTCATTTTAAAGTTTTCTGAAATATATCCAAGCTTTTTTCCTTTTACAATCATCGCATTTTTTAAATCACTAATTTTCATCGATAGTCCATTAACTGTTTCGAAATAATTGATTTCAACCAATGATATCTCGATGGAAAAAAAAGATATCTCGAATCTTCAAAATGGAATTGAAAATATAGGAATAGACTTTTTAGCTGGTTTTCCCCGTTTTCAGAATCAAAATTTTCGGCAACGACATCATTTATATACTTATTAAATTATGCAAATCATAAATAAAAGTATCATTAATAATAATACAAAGGAATGCCGAAATATAATTTTCATATCGTATTTCAAATTATAATTATTATATTCGCCAAAGATAGATTAATTGGATTGCCCATACCCGTATCATAAATCTGTCTATAACATACATTATTAAAAGCAGAACTTTGGTACTTAAAATAAAATCAAATATTTCTAAAAAGACATTGAGAAGCGAGTTAATCTTTATGTAAAGACTATTCCATTTTTTCTCAATTGATTTATATATTAGTTTTTTAATAATATTGGAATATATTTAATAAATACTGGAACGCGACACCAATAACATCTGGGCGATTTTATGCGAAAAGTTATTTATTCCAATACATGTTGGATACTACAAATTCATTGGTACTTTTAATCAAAATAATTATTTTAATAAAATACATATTTTAATAATATTAAAATATTTGAAAACCAGTTTTCTCCATGTCAATTATTTATTGAAGTATGTATTCACTCGAGTTTATATTAATAAATTTTTTTACTTTCGAAGTACATCAATATTCTATATCGATATATTAAAGAAGACTTTGTAAATTCAGCAACTTCAGAAACTGAAAATGTGAGCTCTTCCTTATGAGTTTATTATACAATAAAAGACAAGTTAGATGTACTAACCTGGCAAATACTGTGTTACATCGCAGCAAATAGAATCAATAGAAACATTAAGTTTCTTACAATTTCTAGAAAATAAATTTAAAGCATTCATATCTATTTCAAATCCTGTAACATAAGAAGCTCCTAAAAGAAAAGCACCAATGGACAAGATACCGCATCCAGCGCCTAAATCAGCAATTGAAGAGTTGTATACGTCATGAAATTGAGTTTCTGCAACATACAGCATTCTAGAGGCTATATGTGAACTTGTTGAATACTGCTCAAGTAATAAATTCGGCTTTTCGAAATTATACAATAATTGCAAATTTTCTTCCAAATCTCTTATTTTCATCATTATTATAAGATATTGAAATAATATGTTAAAATTAATTATATATTATTATTTTGTAATATCAAATCGAGGAAGAACTGGTAATATTAAATTTCCAAACGATGAATCTTGAGTGACAAAATAACCAGTCGAGGCAGCTTGTGCATTAAGAAGAGCAGATCTTTGTAGAGAGTTAATAGTTACTCCGTCGTTCGATGGTGACATTAAAGGCTAAAAATAATAAAAAAATTAAAATATAATGTTCAATCTGAAATTAATAAATTCCAATAATTTTAAGAATCGTTATTAATTAATCGAAGTACTTCCATTGTTTCAGAAATATTTTTTTTGTATTCATTTTTGTAAATGACTTTTTTTATATTTTTTATAAAACATTTTTTATTTAAATAAATGTAACTTAGTAATTATTATTTTTTAACGTGGCTATATCTTTCGGGAAATCTTTTGTGATATATTTTAAAGGTCGCTTTGAGATGAAAGGAAGTTTCCATGAAAGGAGTGCCTACGTGGAGATTAAATTTCGAAACAGTAATAATTTAAGTAAAGAAAAAAGAAAATATACTTTTTAAATTAAAACTTATTAAATTCAACCTGCCATAGAATTCTAAAACATTATGGTATGTTATTAGCGCTTTTTAGTGCTTCAGTAGCTCTGCGTTATTTTCTACACGAATACAGAAAGGTTTTCGGCAGTATTGATTTCTCATTCAGTCAATCATTTAAAGAGTCATTCGCGACAGACATCAAAGTAGTAATTTCTGATTCGTGGATGATCATCAAAATACACGATATATCGGCGATATGAATAATATACATCTCGGTTAAGTTCTTGAGTACAACTTATCGGAGTCGACATACTGAAAGAATTCATAAGTTGTCGAATTTGAAGCCAATTTATAGACGAATTATCTATCAGATTCATTGCTGAAAATATAGAACAATTATCTATCCATTTTATAATGTACGAGAACGTTGAAAGAAACATATATGAGCATATATACTACTTCGCACTTTCAAATACAAATTATACACATATATAGGCATTTATTATTTTATGCTACGTGCGACATTTATCCTCTTTTTAATTCGTTATAATTTTTTTTATTTCTTTATATTTAATAAAGTAAAGACAAATAAAATACGTGACTAGTTTCACAAGAGTTTATTTTAGTTCTAACAACTATATCGACGGTTAAGCTATCATCTCTGAAGAAATATGCGTGACAGCTATATATATATATATATGTATATATACATATATATTGCGACGAAGCACAAGGCGCTCGCCATCCCATTGTAAGAAAAATCTTAAGGCTTTCGCGCGCCGTCTTATCTCACCACGAGTTTCTCGCGATCAGTCGGCGAGCAAGACGAGCTGAGGAGTTACCAGAGATAATAAGAGGAGATCGCCGATGCCCATGTTAGACATTGTGGTAAAATTTTGACACTCTGCGCTACGGCGGTGAACGTCGGTACTCCGTTCGTGCGATATTTCAGATGTTGGTTTTCGAACTCGTGTGATCGAGGGAGTGACGGCGTTGAACAGGGGGGAGGGCGCCGAAATAATGGATGCGATAAAAGGGATTAACTGGTGTCAAAATTCTTGAAGTGCGTATATATTTTCTTGTCTGTGTGTGTAAGTGTGTATGTGTGTATTTATATACACACGTATTTTATTAAAATTTTAAATTCGCTGCTTGGCGATGATCGAGGCCACCAAAGGGTATATGCACTTAAAGAATTTCTTCGTCGACACCAGTGAATCCCATTTACTGCACTCCGCTGCCAAATTTTTAAGAAAATAGGTGTATATATATATATATATATATATATACATACATATTTTTTTTTCTACCGCTCGAATTTGAAAGTACAATTTTCTCCATCGAAGTCATATTTATTATGCATATATATATATATATATATATATATATATATATATATATATATATATATATTAGTAGTATTTTCAAATATCTATTATATAATTATATTTTTGACATTTATAATTCTGTTTAGTCAAAGTTAAGAACTATTTCTTATTTTTCAATCAGTAATTTAGTGTAATGCAATAAATTATTTTGTATTCAAATAAGCCTATTTGTTGGTTTTCAAAAAACAGTTTATTCAAAATTATAAAATATTCTTTCGTTTGGAAAATTTATATTTTTGTTTTAAATATATAACATTTAAACAAATATATGTTGGATTCAAATAAATACACTTTTACTAAAATTGATTTATCTAAATTTACAATTTTTTTGACTCTGGTAGTACAATATAAAATATACCCTTTAGTAAATTGCCCGAGATTATAATGTCGATATTAGGAGCCGAACTTAGTTTCTGACCTTTGATCCGACATGCTTAGATGGCGATATACGAGGTCAAACAATTAAGTGATGCAACAAAATTAAAAAATCGAGTATATTTAAAAATTAAGGTACATCGCTGCGATCCCCTTCAAAGTAGTTCCCTCCCGCACATATACACTTATTCTAAGTTAAGTTATACTTATTCTAAGAGATTTCTAGTTTTCGTAACAATTCTAAAATACTTCTTGTGGGACCTTTCGAGTACCCTCGTCACCTATTCTTGGATGTCTTCAACGGAGTCAAAATATCGACCTTTGACGAATTTTTTCAAATGCGGGAATAGGAAAAAGTCGCAGAGTAACATGTCAGGTGAATAGGACGCTTGTGGTCACGTTGCGATGCCTTTAGATGCCAAAAACTGTAAGACAATAAACGCAGTGTGACAGGGAGTATTGTCGTGATGCAGAACCCGAATCTTCGCCATCTCTGCACGCACTCCGAGCACCCTTTTTCGTAATTTTTCGAACACATTGCGATAGAAAACTTGATTTACGTTTTGTCCAGGTGGTACAAATTCTTTGTGAACCACCGCTTTGCTGCCGAAGTAACAAATGAACATTGTTTTCACTTTGAAGTTGCTCATTCTCGCCTTTTTTAGCTTTGGCGCACCAGGGGACAGCCACTGTTGGCTTTTTCATTTAGTTTCGGGGCCATATTGAATCAACCAACTTTTATCACCAGTAATAACTCGATCGAGAGAAGTAGGATGATTTTCAACCTGCTCGAGATAATCTTGAGCTATGTTCATTTGGTGAGATTTCTGCTTATCTGAAAGGTTCTTCGGTACCATCTTTGCGCAAAGCTTTTTCATGGCGAAATATTCGGATAAAATCTTTCTAACTGTTTCTCTGTTAATATCAGACTTGTCAGCCAACATTTGAACGGTTAGTAGCTGGTCTTGTTGGTCTGGTTGGTCGTTGATTCGCATTTGAATTGGCCTTCCGGTGCGCTCCTCGTCTTTGTCGCTCTCACGGCCTTTTTTAAAATTGGTATGCCATGGAAGCATCTGACTACGATTCGAGGCATCACCACCCTACAGTTTTAGCACGTTTTCATAAGTTTTCGACGCAGTTTCGCCGAGTTTCCCACAAAATTTTATCGCACACAATTGCTCTAAATTTCTCTGTTTCATTTTCGTGACAAGCATTACACGCGCGTTGTTACACAACACTAAACAGCTGGTGAAAAAATAATCGTACAAAGGTCGTGAATGTCTCAATCGAAAGAGTAGAGATCTACTATTACGGTGGCTATACAGGTTCGCAGCGTTACCACAGGCCGAGAAATAAAATCGATCACATTACTTAATTGTCTGACCTCGTAAATAGTAAGATAAGTCAGCTGTGTCGGATCTAGTAATTATTTTTTAGTTTTGGTATTTAGTAATAAAATTCAGGTAACAGGAGCCATAATTTGCGCAAACATTATAATCTTTTGATCAGTGAATAATGAATCGTGATAAATCGTTTTCTCGACATATCCTTTTGTACTATTTTCATTTGAAAAAAAGTACAGCAGAAACTTATCGATTGATTCAAGAATGATATGGTGAAAAAGCTCTATCGCTTAAAACATGTAAAGAGTGGTTTCAACGGTTGAGAATTGAAGATACTGATGTTAATGAAAAAGAATGTTCTGTACAACCGAAAAAGTTTGAAGATAGTGAATTGCAGGCATTATTGGACGAAAACTCAACTCAAACGCAGAGAGAATTCGCTATTAAGTTAGGAGTCAGTAACAGAGCAGTTGGCAAACCTTTAGATGCAATGGAAAAGATTCAGAAAGATGAAAAATGGATGCCACACGATTTGATCGAAAGTGCCATTATTAATTGATACAACATCGCACTGTATTTGTTTGCCAAGCAAAATCAGAGGAGTTTTCTGTGGCGTACTGTGAGTGGTAATGAAAAGTGAATTTACTATGGCAATCCTAAGCGCAAAAAGTCATGGGTGGGTCCAGACTAACCGGCCACATCAACACCAAAACGGAACAGATATTATTTTTTTGTTTTTTAATTCAGTTTTCCCGTGTCTGTTTTCTCGTTCCCCTTTCCAACAGTCGTCGGATCCCGCCGGTGCGTTACAGCAGCTACACACACGCACGCACGAACACTTCCTCATCTACAGGATAAATGTAATGTCAAAACAGGCGTTACAATATATATATATATATATATATATATATATATATACACACACACACACTAGGTGTGTTCAAAAAGTAACAAGAACTTTTAAATTTCACGGGTTTGGAGAGCACGCCTGTATAAGATGTTTTTTATTATGTTGGTACGCATGTCCCTGAAGTACGACAAAATTTTCAGCAACATTCATTGTTGACTTTTTAAGTGGCAGCGCTAAAATTAGACGTGTTTTTTCGAGCACGGCGATTTTCGTTCTTGAAAAAATGGAGCAAAGAATTTGTATTCAATTTTGCGTAAAAAATGAAACAAAGTGTAGTGAAGTTTGTAAAATATTAACCAAGGCATATGGTGAGTCTGCTCTGAGTAAAGCAAGGAATTATGAATGGTATAAGCGTTTCCAAGATGCCCGCTAAAACGTTGAAGATGACAAAAGAGCCGAACGTCCGCCCAAGCACATCAACAATCGATGAATACATGAAAAAAGTGAAATAAATGGTTATGAACGATCGCCGAAACACAATCAGAGAAGTCGCTGATGATGTTGGCATATCAGTTAGCTCATGCCATGGAATTTTTTCGGATATTTTGGATATGAAACATGTGGCAGCAAAATTGTGACGACTGTGACGACAAATACCGATCAAATCATGGAATTTATCGAGTTAGACCGGTCAGTAACATCTCGTGACATCGTTCAGAAGATGAGAGTTAGTCACTAAACCATTTTAAACCATCGGCAGAAGGCTGGATACAAAAAAAGCTTGATGTTTGGGTGCAGCATGATCTAACGCAAAAAAACCTTCTGGCCCGAATCAACGCCTGCGATGTACTGCTGAAACGGAACGAACTCGACCCATTTTTGAAGCGGATGGTAACTGGCGACGAAAAGCGGATCACATATGACAATATCAAGCGAAAACGGTCGTGCTCCAAGGCAGGTGAACCGTCCCAAACAGTGGCCAAACCGGGATTGACGGTCGGGAATGTTTTGCTGTGTGTTTGGTGGGATTGGAAAGGAATTATCCACTATGAGCTGCTTCCATATGGCCAGACGCTTAATTTTACCGTCTACTGTGAATAACTGGACCGCTTGAAGCAGGCTATCTACCAGAAGCGTCCACAATTGGCCAACAGGAAGGGTGCAGTGTTCCACCAGGACAACGCCAGACCACACACTTTGTTGATGATTCGTCAGAAGCTACGAGAGCTCGGATGGGTAGTTTTATTGCATTCACCATATAGCCCGGACATAGCGCCAAGTGATTTCCACTTGTTCCTGTCCATGTCGAACGCCTTTGGTGGTGTAAAGTTGGACTCGAAAGAGGCTTGTGAAAAATGGTTGTCCGAGTTCTTCGCAAATAAGGAGAGAAGGTTCTACGAGAGGGGTATTATGAAGTTGCCGTCTAGATAGAAAAAGATTATCAAACAAAATGGCGCATATTTGAAGCAAATCCGATCACTGTAACTTTTTTTATAAAACATTGAATGAAGAGCAAAAAAGCGGAAGGGAAATATTTGACAACCTAATATATAAACCGTATTTCCGGAGAAAAATATATTCAAATAAACTGAGGAAACAGAAAATCAAAACGCATAAACCAATTAGACTTTTACATTTTAAAAATGAACACTTAAAAAGAAAAAATTTATAAAGTTAGAAATATTTATTTTGTTTAGACATACAAGATTTATTTTAAATGTTTTTAAATTTTTTAAGGAATTTACGAGCAAAATTATAAAAACTATATTTTTACTAAATTTTTCTGTCCTTTATGATAAGTTTTTATTAACTTTTTTAGAATATTAATTATATATATACACTTGCGCCGTCCATCTCGGCTTTGCCCAAAATAATAATTTAACCGATCTCTTAAACAATTCAAGAAATTTATTAATTAATTAATTAATTTATTAATTTTTTTTTATTTTCAGTGGACATCACTAACTAAATATTGGCAGTATTCAATTTAAAATAAGACAATATACAAAATATAGATGTATATATACGTCGTACATTCGGAACCTATGGGGAATATTGTATTGCCGTGTTCGAGCGATAGAATACTGTGTCCCAATCTGTAGGGACGACTTTTATAGGGAGTTTCATGTTCGGTAAGTAGAATATGATGTCCAGGTATCTCAAGACGACTTTTGCGAGGAGTTTAGAGTTTGGATGATAGAATGCGAATCTCTTCATAGAAATCGTCTCGACACTGCTGGATCTTGTATTCTGCCGTTCGAACACGAAACTCCCCGTACAAGTGGTCCTAACATACCTAAAATGCCCGAACACGAAAGTATCACTGTCACATCAAACACAGAACATCATATTACAACCAAAGCAATTTGGCCTTAGAGTTGATAAACCAGATTCAACAGGTGAATAAAAGAAAATAAAATAAAATAAAAATAATTAAATGATAAATCATATTCTATATTAGTGAAGGATAATCTGACTGCTCCCACCAGCTTATTTTCTCTTTTAGCATCCGACATTTAGTTTAACTTAGTTTAGTTTCTGAGGATGAACCATAGCAGTTCGAATCGTCGGAGACTGAAACAGAAAATAAGGTGATGATACAGTCAGATTGTCCTTCACTAACATAAAATATAGTTTATTATTTTTATTACTTTTATTTTAATTTATTTTTAATAATAAGTTTTATTTCAGATTCATCGGAGGTGATAATAAACAAGGACAGTCTGACAGTCATTATTTTAGTTAATATATTATATTATAAAGACTGTAAGACTCATAAAAATTTTGATTAATTTAATTCAAAACAGTCGACATAAGTATTAGAAGTGTGAATAAGTCTTTCCCGTTTTTTGTAAGAGATGGCGCCACCAATACTGTGCGAGTATTCAATGGCTACATATGTCATAATCAAAGCTTATTCATATGTCAACAATTCCATACTAACACATTAGTTAAAATTTTTTCGCATCATAAATTTTTGATATCGTGAAAATGTCGAAATTTGAGCCGAGTCGACGTCATTTGCGGGAAGTTTCACTTTATTGGTTCAATTTGAAGAAATCTGCTGCCGAGACGCATCGATTGCTTCAGGAGGCTTATGGAAAAGGTTGTGTCGATGATTCAAGTGTTCGCGGATGGTTTCGACGCTTCAAAAGCGGTGATTTCGACGTGGAAGACAAGGAGCGTTCCGGGCGGCCGCAAATCTTTGAAGATCGAGAATTGGCGACTTTGCTTGATGAAGATTCTTGTCAAATGCAAGAAGAACTTGCTGAAGCATTAGGAGTTGACCGAACAACCATTTCCAAGCGTTTGAAAGCCATGGGAATGATCCAAAAGCAAGGAAATTGGGTACCGTACGAACTGAAGCTGACAGACGTCGAACGGCGTTTTTTCACTTGCGAACAGCTGCTTCAGCGACATAATAGAAAGGGTTTTCTGCATCGTATCGTGACTGGCGATGAAAAGTGGATACGTTACGATAATCCGAAGCGAAGAAAATCATGGGGACTACCCGGCCATGCATCATCATCGACGGCCAAGCCAAATATTCATGGCGCCAAGCTCATGCTCTGTATATGGTGGGACCAGCTAGGTGTGGTTTACTATGAGCTTCTGAAACCGAATGAAAGGATCACAGGCGAGGTCTATCGACGACAATTGATGCGTTTGAGCCGCGCACTGCGAGAAAAACGGCCACAATACTCCGACAGGCACGACAAAGTTATTTTGCAACATGACAATGCTCGCCCACATGTTGCACCGCCGGTGAAAACATACTTAGAAACGCTCAAATGGGAAGTCCTACCCCACCCGCCGTATAGTCCAGACGTTGCTCCGTCTGATTACCATCTCTTCAGATCGATGACGCATGGCCTGGCTGACCAGCACTTCCATTCCTACGAGGAAGCCAAAAAATGGGTGGATGACTGGATAGAGGCCAAACCGGTCGAATTTTTTCGCAACGGGATTCGTATGTTGCCAGAAAGACGGGAAAAAGTTGTAGCTAGCGATGGCCAATACTTTCAATAATTTATTTGTAACCATTTTTTCACAATAAAGGCTCAAAATTTGAAAAAAAAAAAAAAACGGGAAAGACTTATTCACATACCTGATAGATTTCGTTTAATTTTATATTTCTAACTTAAATACAAAGTGTTTAATCGATTATTAACGAATTATATATATAATTTCGTTTATGTATATATAATAACATCCACGAAAATAGATGTAGAAATAGTGTGCAATACTATTATTCGTTTCTTTTGTGTATGCTCGATATATTTGTGTAGTGAATTTATGTGTTGTTCGAATCGAAATAATTCAATTATTTAATCGAATTTCAGTATTTAATTTTCTTAACGCATCCATTCCGAGATGGATAAGTTGATTTAACGTATCTAATGTAAAGAAATCATGAAAAAGCCTTTTGCATATATTGGCCCCGAAATTAAATCGCCTAATTTCGTTTCTGATCCGTTGGCTAGTACAGCTATTTTATTACTTGCCTTATTTCGAAATCCGTACTGTGAACATATCTCGACCAACTGTTTATTTGCATATGAACTGACGGAACCCTTATCAATATATCAGTAGTGCATCTACCTTATAATCTACTTTATAATCATTACTTCGGTGAATAGTCGACTATCTAATTCGTAGTTTGATTGTTGAGCTGGTCTGTCAAATTAGAAGGCCGGTCAGTCGTGCATTTCTCTGTGTATGACATTTGCAATCACGGGCTTACACTCCATCCTTAACGCAATATGAACAAATTATCTTCCTTGTATTGTTACATTTGAAACGATAATGCCCAGCCTCTTTAGATTTCCAGCAACATTTAGCCCGATCGTATATAACTGCGAATCTGTGTTTTGATGGTGTATTTGTTCTCTTTCACTCTCTGTGTCTCTGTCTCTGTGTTATTTGGATGTATGAAATATTTTAATGAAGCGGCACTTATTTTTGTTTCCATTTCTAACTCTTTCTTGCTCTTTAAATATTTTTCAATTTTCTGGATTCTATCTGTGGTTCGGTAAACTGCGTTTCGTGGTATGTGTATGTGATAATCGACACGAATATTATAACAGATTGTTTCTACATTTTTCTTTGCTAAATCCTCTTCTGCGACGCCTGAATGTCATTACAGTATCTATAAAAGACCGAATTGATTCTTTGACCTCTTGTTTCCTGTTGTTTATTTGATATTCTAAACTTCTTAATTCATTCGGCGATACATAAAAATTTCTCATTTCTATTTCTAATTTCCCTTATATATTTATATTTACCGCATAATTTCTATGCATTAGTTATGTGTTTCCTCCGAGTAATTCGGGATAACCTCTCAGAATTTCTTCATCAGTGTACTTATACGCCTTTTGCAGTTCTCTTGCTCGCTCTAAGAAAGCGTATAAATCCTTTCCGTCGAAACAACAGTTAGATATCCTCAAATTAATACATATTTTCATTAGCCTTAGAGTCCAATTAAATCAATCGAAAATAATACTTAATAATATCAATATATATTTATATTAATATTAATACATCAAAATACAAAAATAATAAAAATAAAAAAATAAAAAAATAAAAATTAAAAATTATAATGACAGACAGACTGCTCATGTATAATAACACCCCCGTGGACTAATCTGAAAATAAAAATATTAGCTGAAAAAAATTTTTTTTTGTTAATAAAGTGCAGTCTCACTGCACCCCCCACCACCCTTACCTAATTGAAGACGTACTCCAAAGTTTCGAGCTCGCTATCACTCCTCATAAAGGACTAAATTAAACCATATATTCTAATCTATATATATCCTATCCCCACCAACAATCTTAGCAAATCAAAAGTACGAGCAGCACTTTCTAACAATAAGTTATTTTTCTTAAATTTGTTAATTTTCAACCTAACATTATAATTTTTTGATTAGTGAAAAATGAATCGTAATAACTCTTTTTTCATGTCCTTTTGCATTATTTTGATTTGAAAAAAAGTATAGCGGAAATTTATCATTTGCTTCAAGAATGTTATGACGAACAAGCTCCATCGCTTACAACATGTAAGTAGTGGTTCCAGCGGTTTAGAACTGGAGATACTGATGTTAATGACAAAGAAGCATTATTGGACGAAAACTCAGCTCCAACGCAGAAAGAACTTGGTAATAATTTAGGAGTCAATGACAGAGCAGTTGGCAAACGTTCATATGCGATGGAAAAGATTCATAAAGAAGAAAAATAGATGCCACACGATTTGACCGAAAGTTCCATTATGAATCGATATAACATCGCACTGTCTTTTCTTGCCTGGCAAAAAAAGAATCCAGCATAAATATCCTTTTTCCGTTAAAAAAGGCCGGAAACTAAGTTCGCCTCCTAACAACTTTTAACAAATTAAATTTTCAACTTAAGACTTATTTAGAAAAGAGTTACTCATACTTTATAAAGGAGACTTTTCGTTTTCAAATAACGCTATTTATCAGATCTTTCTTCGGGCGCAATGAAACGATCCGTCTCCTCTCTTCTTTTTCGAACATTATTTTATTTTTTATTCTTCTTTTTATTCGTAGAGTTCTGTGAAGGTGGAGGATTCTATCCGAATGAAAGAATGAGAGGTGAATAACTCTTTAAGTTCTTTTTATATTAATTGTAATAACAGAGTTTATTTCTTACTATTAATAACAAAAATATTTATATATAATTAATTACACTGGTATGAGTTCGTTATTTTTCAAACGATAACGCTTGGTCACATTCGGTCAAAAATTATTTAGAGAATAATGGATAGGAAATTCTGCCTCAGCCGGGTTATAGTCGTAACTTCGCACCATCTAAATACCAATTGTTTCAATCAATGTAAAACGCTTGTACAGGAATACGTTTCAGTTCAGTAGGAGGAATCAGAAATTGACTCGATACATCCTTGGGCTTGAAAGACGAGAAAAGTTTTTGATCCGGAATTCATGATTGACAGAAAGGTGATAAAAAGTTCTAGCTTCCGATGAACGATACTTTGAATAAAGGATATGTCAACATTTTTTTATAATAAAACCTCACATTTAGGACAAATAAAGCGGAAACTTAATTGTATATCCAATGTATAAAATAAAAACAGTACTTCGCGCAATAACTATATAGATAATAAAGATTTATATACAAAAGTCCTCACGAATTAAACGAAAAATCTGAACTAGTATTTTTAAATTATATTATTTATTTATAATATATGAATACAAATTAATAAACTAATTTAATGTCAAAAGATATAGTTAAATTACAAATTACTAATACTAAAGTTATGACTATTCTGATTAGTACTATAAATGATACGCTGTCCAACCGAATAGAAATACTTAAACTACAGTGCACGCAAGAGCCGGAATAAATGATCAAACAGCCCTGGAAGCGATGATCATTTACTCATCACCAAAGAGCCTGATTACGGTCTTTCTCTTTCTTCCAGGTAGTTTGACGGTGGAAAAGGTGAACGAAAGCCATCGTGCAAGGCCAACACGTGGCAGAGTAAAAAAAAGCTTTGCACTACTGTTTCCAACCACCGGAACGAAGATCGCGCATACACATCTTGTCCATTTTTAATATGTAATGAGTAAATATTTGCAAAATAACGTAATATAATAAATAACAAAAACGATTGGAAAAAGGAAAAACAAGCACAAAGGAAAATTGCTCGAATAACGTTATCGTGACGGAAAATGATAAACTCAATCTGACACACGCATCGCTTAACCTTCCAACCTAGAAGCAGCTACACTTTTTTCAAGTGCAATGGCTAACGTGGCGTCAACGAATGCGTAGTTCACGTAATATCACTCAACATAAACATCATACGCACATGTACTGAGGAGTAAATAAAGAGCATATTAAACCCAAACACAGTCCTTAAGCAATAATATGTAATGTTCCTATCCGACGCTTCAAAAGCGGTGATTTCGACGTGGAAGACAAGGAGCATTCCGGGCGGCCGCAAATCTTTGAAGATCGAGAATTGGCGACTTTGCTTGATGAAGATTCTTGTCAAACGCAAGAAGAACTTGCTGAAGCATTGGAAGTTGACCGAACAACCATTTCCAAGCGTTTGAAAGCCATGGGAATGATCCAAAAGCAAGGAAATTGGGTGCCGTACGAACTGAAGCTGAGAGACGTCGAACGGCGTTTTTTCACTTGCGAACAGCTGCTTCAGCGACATAAAAGAAAGGGTTTTCTGCATCGTATCGTGACTGGCGATGAAAAGTGGATACGTTACGATAATCCGAAGCGAAGAAAATCATGGGGACTACCCGGCCATGCATCATCATCGACGGCCAAGCCAAATATTCATGGCGCCAAGCTCATGCTCTGTATATGGTGGGACCAGCTAGGTGTGGTTTACTATGAGCTTCTGAAACCGAATGAAAGGATCACAGGCGAGGTCTATCGACGACAATTGATGCGTTTGAGCCGCGCACTGCGAGAAAAACGGCCACAATACTCCGACAGGCACGACAAAGTTATTTTGCAACATGACAATGCTCGCCCACATGTTGCACCGCCGGTGAAAACATACTTAGAAACGCTCAAATGGGAAGTCCTACCCCACCCGCCGTATAGTCCAGACGTTGCTCCGTCTGATTACCATCTCTTCAGATGGATGACGCATGGCCTGGCTGACCAGCACTTCCATTCCTTCGAGGAAGCCAAAAAATGGGTGGATGACTGGATAGAGGCCAAACCGGTCGAATTTTTTCGCAACGGGATTCGTATGTTGCCAGAAAGATGGGAAAAAGTTGTAGCTAGCGATGGCCAATACTTTCAATAATTCATTTGTAACCATTTTTTCACAATAAAGGCTCAAAATTTGAAAAAAAAAGGGAAAGACTTATTCACATACCTGATACAATTTTTAATATTGATATAAGATTATAAATTGATTCCTATATTTTTTTACACTGTTTTAGAAAAAATTATAAATTTTACCTAAAAAAATTAAGAATAATAATTTATACCATGTATGCAAATTTCCTGTAATTAATGTATTTAAATAATTTAATATAATAAATTAAAGATAAACTGATTTTGACTGTTTACGTTACATTATTTTCGAAAGAAGCCTTATCTTAATGATCTGATATTATTTTTTTTTAATGTTATTTCTGACTTTTTACACATTTAATTGAGAGACAAAAATATTATTTTTATGTTTTTTATGGATTTCGCCATGAAAATACACTTTGCGTCAAAAACCACTAAGTTATTAGCCTTGCAAATACAAAAGTATACAAGCTTTCATCATAATCAGTTGTGGATACATTTAAGAAGTTTTATCATTATGTTTTATTATTTGAGTAAAGAATTTTAAAAATTACAGAACATGTTATTACGTAACATATTATTTATTGAAAAATTGTAAATCATTCACATTTCGCGTAAAAATAATGATTGTCACTTATGCGTACATATAAATTGAATACTAAAGACTATAATTGGTTTTGGTACAGTTTCTTTAACATTCAAGTATGTCGTACCATTTTGGTGAGTAAATTCATTGATAACTAAGAAAGTGTGTTTCTAATCATACATATTGGTTTTTTCTTCAATTTTAATGAACTAATGTAAACTATCGAAATTTGTTTAAAAAATTCTATACAGTATTAATTGTTTACTGAAACGAACATTTATAAAGTATAAATTATTATACAAAACTAAAATACAAGATAGTATTTGTAGTTAGTAACAATAAAATATAAGACGGGTGCTTTTGCGAAGCTCTCAAACATATTTCAATATCCAAAGAATACTTCATTATTGTGAAAAATGTACATTGTTGAAAAATATTTTTTTAAAAATAATTGTTCTATATGTATATATATATATATATATATATATATATATATATATACACACCTGATATTGACTATTCTGACTATTTCAATAACGATCATATCTAAGCAAATTCATTATCGGCGACCTGGGAATTCAGATGTAATATTATTAATGATTATTTTTATCAGAGATTACATCTTACACTCTACTACTTTAAGAAAACATAGAATTAATCTTCTTCTTTTAAGTGATTTAACTGAATTTATTATTGGTATCGTAAATAATGAAGTAGAAATGATAAAATCTAATTTACATTTAAAATTACTAAATACTATAATATTATAATAGCCCATATAATCATTTCAACATTTCCGGCTAAAATGATAATTTTATAAACAAATAATTTAAAAACATAGAACTATGTTTAGAGCGTATCGTCGTATATAAGTCACAAACATTTTCTTTTTTTAATTAAAGAAACTATAAATGTTACCAAAGATGATGTCACATTTGTGGCAGAGACAGTTATAGGTGGAACTAGTGTCTGAACAACTCCTTGTTTTAAAAGCATCTGTTTTTTTAATTGTAGTTCTTCCAATATTTTTCGATTTTGTAATTCTAAAAAAAAACAATTTTATTAATACATCATAAAATAAATTTGATCATAGAAATTCATAGAAAATGAATACAGTTGCGACTAAGTTGATATGTAAATATAATATTATATAATTTGAATGACACAATTATTTATTTATTATAAGCATCTGATATTCAAAACTTATCCTGATACGCCAATAATCAATTATACAGGTTTTTACTATTTCCAAGACATTAACATTATCTAAATAAATTTAAATTACATAATTCTGTTAAAGTTAATGATAAATTTGTACAGTTATGTAGTATATTAATTGAAATTAATTTAAGACTAGATAACATCAAAAATTAGTCAAACTCAGTTTGACGCAAAGAAATGTGAAAAATGTATCCAATTTCTCATAATGTAATCTTTAATACAAACAAATACGATTTTCTACAGATGCTTTGAAGGCGTACAATGCTATTTTTCCACTCAGGAAAAAAACACTTTATGACTTTGAAGAGCTTATGATAATGAAACAAGCTTCGGTGAACTCTTATTGCTACAAAAGTCGAAATTAAAATATGCACCTGTTTATATTCAGATGAGAATGTGGAAAAAATAAAAAAATAAACATTTCTTTTCTGAAGAAATTTTTATTATGTATTTTCAGGAACTCGATCAAAGATTGAAATTGTTAAAGTTATAGTCAAATTAATCGGTCTTAACATGTGGAATTACAGGAAACTTATTTATTTTTTACAAACTCTCCAAGTGAGATGAAAAACATAAAAAATTTAACTTTACAATAAGTCTTTAGGTTTTGCAATACAGTTCATGGCAAGTAATAATAAGATATAAACGACGTATTTTGAAAAAAATAATAATTTACTTATTATAAAGTACTTTTTAACAATAATTTCCGATAAAATTTTTTTATAAAATTTGTTGATTTTTATAATACTTAATAATTATTTGAAATATTAATAATTATTATTTATTTTTTATGGACCAGGGTTTCGTACTTTCAGCCACTCGCGCCTTATGGCCTATATACAACCTCCTTGTGGCCTCTGACATCTATTATCGAATTTTGATATTCAAAAATTTTTGTTTAATTTTTAGGTCGTTTATGCGATTGAAATTTCTGGGACTTACAGAATGATGCGAACATGTTCTTTATAAAAATTCCAAATACCACAAGGAAAATAGATCAATTCTTTGCTGTACATCTGTATATGAATTTCCTCGATGTCCTGCTTGATAAAGTCATTGTAGCGCTAATGCGTGCGCTTTAGCTTAATTGCTGCCAGTGATTATTATGTAAGGAGTCAAGCAAGGTCTGTTTTATGAACCATATGGTGTTGATAAAAAATGGATCCACATCCTCCTGACAAGCACAATTTTAGTCTGGGTCCATCTTGGGCTTTTTACTTCTGTAGCACTGGACAGTAACTCAATAAATAAATTAGTGACTTATTGTTTTAAGTACTTTAGCTATCACAATTAATCCGGAACAAAAATAATAAATGTGCATTCTGTGTGTTAACTGCCTTCGGAAATTATCTGGTACACAATCAAAATCAATCGGTTGTACCACTACTATCAAACAGAAGAAATAATTCAATACTATATTGAATGTTCCAATTTAGTTTACTTAGATTTCTCAAATAAAAAGTAATCGAAATCTTAAAAAAAATTAATATAATCAACTATACTGCGCATAAATAAATAAAATATTTTCATTTCATTTTCTTTTATTGTATACATTACAATTTTAATCTTTTGTATTTTAGACTTTTCTGCTTACAGGTTATAATATTGTAATTCTAAAATATTGCCGATACCTGTCGGGAATCGAATGAGAGAATTGAGTAAGTTTAGTGACTTTAATATTGTTTTCCACAGTTTCCTTTGCGAATGTAGTTTTTACAGTTTACACTGTGAGTTCCTCAACTAAAATCGGTCACCAGATGTTTTATGTCGGCGTCAAGAGAACACATTTTGACATAATTTCTCTATATACATATAATATATATATTTATTTATATTTATAATATTTATATATACGAAAACTTATATAGCATACTGAATAGTTTCCTTCTTAAAGAGAAATAGTTAATAGCCCTTGATGGTAAAGGCATTTTGAGAATTGATTCTGAATCATCAACCCCAAGAAATCTCGTTAACGACATCTGCAGATTCATGGAGAAAATGCGTAGTAGTGAAGATCCGATTTAATTTACACGAGTTAGTTTCTGTTATTGCATCTGACACCCCAACACCCTTACCTAATTGAAGATCCAATCCTATTTGACTGAAGGGTATTGGGAACAGTCAGACTGCACTTTACTTTATGATATGATAATATAAAAAAAATTTATTAATTTGTATATAAGCAGTCGAGAAAAGTACAATTAAATTAATAAAATACAAATTGCGACGGGATATCCGTTGCTGCAAACCTATATGAGAATCGAGGGCCTCTTTCACGCGGTTTCTTTTTTTGTATGTATATATACGTGTGTTAGTGGGAGTGTGAAAATATGTGAGGACAAGTTCTGTTTATTATATTTGTTTATGACATCGACGCTGTCTCTGTACGTAATTAGTCGAAATTTAGGCGCGAAGATTTATCGAGAGAAAAAGTGAGAGGGCTTCAAGAGGCAACGCAAAGAAAACACTCACGTTGGGAGCTCTCTCGTTGCTCGAACTTCGTAAATACCACATAATTCGTTTTAGAATAGTGTAACTCATTCCTGAAGCATTGGTGGAATGGAATAGAGAAGTAGATGAAATCCATATGCGCGAAGAATCGAATTTTGAGGAGGAAGATGTTTCTACGGGAAATATTAACAGACCAGTACAAAAGAACACGGAGCAAAGAGTAACTTTTGAAGAAGCTCAAATCAGAAATCAGAGAAGAGTTAAAGCTCCTGTACACCAAGCATTCTTAGACTTACAGAATTAAGTTCCACACCAATTTTGGGTGGTAGGCACGCCAAGGAACTCAAAAAAAGTTTGATCGATCTACACCCGGTAAATGTGGTACCAATAAACACCGCACTTTCACAGACAGTACAAAAGGGCCATTCTTTATGTTTCAAGAATTACTAACGCATTAAGATATAAGCAATTTAATCTGTAAATAGCGAGACTACATCATACTTCCATTTATGTATTTAAAAATCCGAACCTCGTAGCGCACTATCAGGCATCGAATACCGGGCCGGATGCAACAAATACCTTGAAATTAAAAAGCATAAAGATATTTTGTGCTCTCCAAAGTGTAAAATACTAGTGTATGGAAAACGAAATAAATAGAGAGGCCGAACGACTACAGATAGATGAGCCTAATCACCATAACGAGTCAAATATTATTAATTAAGAAAGAGAAAACACGTTCAATTATTCAGATGGAGTTGCACGTAGTAGCATGGACGACAGCCATAATCAGGCAGATCAAAGTCGAAGGGACATTCCTAGAAGTCGTCACTGCGAAACGCGTGCAAATATATGGAAAGAAAAGATCAGCAAAACTATAAATGATTTCAAGCTTTCATTTGAAGTATCAAAGAAGCAGGCACAACATTCCTTGAACAACATGACGATGCTTACGAAACATGCCAGGCTATAAATAAATTTTCAAACATAAAACTTACGATTGGTTTAAAAATCACAAATAAGAATTTAGATCATGTGCAAGATTCCAAAAAACTTTAAAAGAATTATTTATTGGTCGTATAGATGATGGCAACATTCTATAGGTACTACGCTGTAAAGTTCAGAGTAAAAATGAGTTAATTCCACATTTTATAAATTCATTTATATAATCAATTAGTAGGTTAACACGAGAACATGACTTATAGTCAAAATTAACCATCATCTATAAGAATTCGTTATCTGGTTACAGACAAAAGATTAGTGGCCCTAAGATACATTCGTTTCGCCAATTGGAGGAATATAGATCGTGAAAAAGAGACCAAAATCAATAAAGGCATAATCACATATAAATAATAAAAGAGGAGATAGACTATTAGAAGTGAGGGAAGATAAGAATGAAAGAAACAGAAAACAAGCTTTGGGTGCCAAGAAAAAAGACAAGAGAAGAAAGGATTTTACAAAAACAAAGAAGTGAATATTTTACAAAAGGATTTTATAAAAAACAAAGAATAGTCGTAGTGTTCACAAAAAACTCCGCGCGTCTCTGTACAAGAAGTCTGAAGAGGTTCTCGTGACCCACTCCAGCAATATCCTGAAGCACTACAGAGGCAACTATAGTCACAGCAGGTTTTCGTGCCGGCAGCTGCACGATGAGCTTAAAATTTAACTCAACTAATGCAAATGATTTGCTATAGACTTGAAAATCCGGAACGTTAAGTGAACTTGATCTCAAACATTGTGCTTTCAGACATATGCCCATAACATGTCCACAGATTAAAATCAAAAAATATTATTGCTAAAGTTATGGGCATTAAGGTGTAGTATTTAGAAATTGTTTGAAGTATAACCCTGTTGTACAGTCTTCAGGTAACGAGATATTGCGGGGGAGGGGGCAAAAAATGCGCTCGTCCCTCCAGGTCTGAACATTTTCTCAACAAGGGCTGAAGATATAAAGAGTAATAGTGATGAAGAAAAATTAAGTGTAGAGGAAAACTAAGAAAATATACAGACTTTACCTTCATTTCAGAAAGAGTATCAGTAAGAAAAGGATAGAGAGAAAGAGTAGGAGAAAAAGAGTTCAAGAGTAAGAGAAAATATATTCACACAAAATAATGAGGACTCAGAAGAGTCATGTGTAAGTAGTTTGCGCTTGTGATACAAGGAAAATACTACCTATTGACGACGTGAAATTGAAAAGGAAAAATCGGTCCCTCAATTTCACTATTGTTCATGTCCGAACTGCAATGCTTTCCAACATATGGAGAAAGAAAGCCCTAGTATAGTTTTAACTGTAGTCAGATTGCATGTACGGTTACTACACCGTCAACAAAGAGATTAAGAAAGAGAGAACATTTTATTTCCAATTACAATTTAAATGAGTTTATAAAGCGCGTGAGAAACGTAAAAATAATATTTTATTGAGAGATAGAAATCAGTGTAAAAGCAAAGAGAATGAAAGAGTATACAAGAATGAGTCTAAGAGCAGAGAGAAAGAAAAAGATAAAGAGAGAGAGAGAGAGAGAGAGAGAGAGAGAGAGAGAGAGAGAAAACATGAAAATAGAGAAATTTGAGATTAAAGGAAAAGAGGTAACGATAATTCAGGTTATATTCATAAGTCAAAATAATAGTAACTTCATTGTTATAAAATTAGCCAATTTTATTATATCCTGTTATATTAGATATTATATTGTGGTCTCTATCTAATAATCCTGGTGTAACAGCTTCACTTATTACTGTAACTATGGCTAAGCCATTCAAAGACAAACTTGAACCAGGCGATACTTATATTAAAGGAACTTTTGGCCAAGCAGAGAAATACTTAGGCAAATTGAATACTAAGATTGATATAGATGGCAGAGTAGATGAAATTACGTTTAAGGCTATTATGCACCAATTTATCTTAGGAATAGATTGGAGGAATAGATTAGAGGAAAAGGAAGTGGTATATAGTGATCAAGGTAGAATGACTAAGTGTACAGTAGGTGAATGAATAATAAGAAATAGGAGGAAGTGATATGATTTCAATGTGGGTAATAATAATACATTAAAAGTTTTTGCTGAAAGAACAATTACAAAATTTAGTACAAGTTCTAGGAGATTCTCATAACAGAGGAGGTGCTACTACCTAGATAAAACATAAAATAGTCCTTTAACATGATGCTAGACCTATTCAAAGACCACTGAGGCAAGTATCACCGAAAGTTGAAGAATTTGCTCAAGAAGAAGTTAAGAGAATGTTAGCAGATGACATTATTATGCCATATTCTAATGAATGGTTTAGCTGTCTGGTAATAGCAAAAAAGGATAATGGCTATTATCGTTTTTGTGTTGATTATCGGGGTATGAATAAATACACACATATGGATTCCTACTCCATGAGAAGCATAGAATTCCTTTTTCATGAGCTTCGTTTAGCTCGAGTAATCACAAAAATCGATTAAAAAATGGCATTTATGCTAGCAATGATTGAAAAAGGTAGCCATAAATGTACATCATTTTCTCTTACCGGTTCTGGCTTGTACCTCTACCTCGAAAAGGATGTCATTTGGATGAGTTAATTCTGTAAAAATTTTTAGTCGATTATATGATATCCTATTTGGACCAGAATTTGAACCCTACGTTTTTTGCTATCTTGATGAGATTAGGAGGCGAACTTGGTTTCCAACATTTTTTAACAGAAAAAGGCCATTTATAACGGAAAATGAAAAAACGTTAACTTAATCAAAATATTTTCCGTCATTTTCTACTACTTTTTGCCGTCTTTCCCATATCGCAATAGGACGATACTCATGCGAAAGAACGATGCCAGTTTCGAAGTGATCAAATCATCCACAAATTCTCGCACTTTTTGAACATGTCGGAAGTGGTCGAGCAACGAGGTCGTGCTGCATCTATCTGAATAGGTGATAATCAGAAGGCACTGTCTGACAAGTACGCTGGGTGCGGCAGCACTACCCATTGTAGCTCCAACAGGGTGTTTATGATGGCTTGCGCAACATGTTGCCGAGCATTATCATGCATGAGAATGACTTTGCGCCAATTGCTCGCGAATGCTGATCTATGTTCGATCAATGTCTGTTGCAAATCATTCAGTTGGCATTTCTATACCTTGGCAGTGACGGTTTCATTCGGTTTTAGCAACTCGTAGTAAAGCACACCATATTGGTTCCACCAAATGCACAGCAATACCTTTTGGCCATGGATGTTCCGTTTTGATGTCGATGTGGACGGTTGACATGGGTCTATCTATGACTTTTAGCGCTTAGGGTTGTCATAGCAGATCTACTTTTCATCACCAGTCACAATACTCCACAGAAAACTTCTTTTTTTGCCTGGCAAGCAAAGACAGTGCGATGTTGTATCGATGAATAATAGCACTTTCGGTCCAATCGTGTGGCATTCATTTTCCTTCTTTCTGAATCTTTTTCATGGCATCTAAAGGTTTGTCAACTGCTCTGTCACCGACTCCTAAGTTTTTAGGGAGGTCTTTCTGCGCTTGAGCTCAGTTTTCGTCTAATAATTCCTGTATTTCACTATCTTCAAACTTTTTCGGTTGTCTAGAACGGTCTTTGTCATTAACATCAGTATCACCACTTCTAAACCGCTGAAACCACTCTTTACGTGTTGTAAAAGATGGAGCTTGTTCGCCATAACATTTTTGAAGCAATCGATAAGTTTCTGCTATACTTTTTTTTAAAATCAAAATAGTGCAAAAGGACATGTCGAAAAAACGATTTATCACAATTCACATTTCACTGACCAAAATTTATAATGTCTACACAAATAGTGACGCCTCTTAACTGAATTTGATTGGTAAATATCAAAGCTAAAAAATAAATACTAGATCCGACACATCTAACTTTCCGTACTACTTAGATCGTCATCTAAACGTGAAGATCGGAAACTAAGTTCACCTCCTAATATAATCGAGTCACCGAAATCTTCGAAGATCATCTGACGTGGCGAGAGAAAGTTTTAATTAAAATAAAATATGCCGGATTCAAAATCAATACAGAAAAGTGTGAGATCGGATGCAAGATTATGACCTATCTAGGATACTTACTTCTAACTACTATACTGGTTAAGCCAGTATTGAAAATGCCTAGTCCCTCAAATATTAAAAAGTTCTAAACAGTTTTAGAATGTTTTGGTTAGTATTCTACATTCTTAGAAAATGAATCCGGAATTAAAATTCCGTTAATGAAATTATTTAGGAAAAATTCTCCCTAACAGTTGAGAAAAGAACAAGAGGAGGCTTTCCAAGGATTAAAAAAAATACTCACCGAAGCTTCTATTTTGGCTAGGTCTGAGTTTTCTACGATGATTAAAGCTCAAACTGATGCATCTGATGTAGATATTAGAGCGGTTCTTACTCAAGAACAGAAAAATGGAGAACATCCAATTGTCTATGTGAGTTCTTTCCCCGGCAGAGCCAAATGGTCAGCTGCTGATAAGGAACTGTTAGCAATAATATTTGCAGTTCATGAATTCCGCCCATATATGGAAGGGTAGCACTTCGTCATTCGGACGGATCATGCCGCGTTGAAATTTCTCCGAACAGTTAAGGCAGTATTCTACTTTACAACTTTGACAAAAATGTTTTTTTTTATACATTTTTCGAAACTAAATATATTCAAGAATGTTAGCTCAAAATTTTAGAAAGATTCAGGTAGTCTAACTAAACTTTTTCACCTTTCGAAAGCACTTACCTGAACGCGCTATTCCGACCCGCCCAGCGCGCGTGCCGGATAAGCTATCTACCTGGCCTTGTTTGTTTCACTAGCTGTTCCCCTATTGTAAATCATTACACCTATATATATTCTCATCAAAATATATACCTTTTCTTCTCAATATTACCTTTCCTTTATAATTTTGTTTCTGTATTTCAGTTCTGTATTTCAGTATTGGAGAATCAGTCGTGATTCGAAGTTCAAAAGTGAAGCATCTATCTATTCGCAATGGATACGAAGCAAGTGTATCGTGCATAGAAAATTTCTAGTCGTACATCTAGAACTACAAAACGTTCTTTTCACGAAAACAGATTCACTGACGAAGGAGGTACTAGTAACACGAGTACGCAGCAAAATTGAAAAAGTCCAATCATCCGAGTTTTGATGTGAAAGTTGATAATACTAGTGGTTATTCTTTTATTCATTTTCTTACTGTGTTTTCAATGTTCTCACAGTGGGTAGTGTGTTCTGTTTTTATCTGCAAAGATCTAACAAAAACAGAATTGCTGGAGAGATGTTTGTGCAAAAACACTCAAAATAACAATGAGTGTTTCAACTCAACAGTTTGGGCTATGGCACCGAAGCATGTCTATAATGGAAAAAAAATCGTTAAAATCGCATGGCTCACTGCTCCCTGCAATTTTAATGAAGGATTCAGCCCACTTTTGAAAATAATGGAAATTATGAGCCTGAAAATCGGCCAAACCGCCATGCAGTTCGCCAATCTGTGCGACCAACAGCACATCGTTCGAGAGAACCGCCGCTCGACTGAGGCTTCTAAGGAGAACAGAACTCAAAAAAACAGGCTAAATTAGATGAAAATACTTGCCTGGAACAAGTTGAAGGCATATTGTATGGCCCAGACATCGCTGATTGAGCGTAAGATAATTTTTTCTACGATTTTTCACTTACAAACTTTAAACGCGTTTTTTTCAAAACAGCGTTTTCAAGTACCGTGGTCGTGAAAACTAACAAACTATTGAATCGATCCTTATGAAATTTTGAACATATATTCTATATGTTTGTATCAACCGTCCTAACTACAATCAACTTAACATTTTAATTCTAACTATATTTTTATTGCAAAAGACGAAAAAAATTCTAAAAAAAAACTTTCGTATTTTAGCCACCATTTTGTTGATTTTGCACGTACATGAAATATTCTATTTAGATCGATTTTTGAAGTCATACTGAACATACAAATATTTGATTTTTTTGTTTCAGACCATCCGTCAGCAAGATTTTACAACCACGACAATGTTACCTACTTTTTGAGGTATTCGCTTTGACCATACTTTACGTGTATCAAATATGTATAAAATAAATTTAAAAAATTTTTTTATGTACTTCAAGTGTGTATTTATTAAGCATTTCAAACCCTACATCCTTATCTTCAATAGCATTCTCAGAAAATTTTCACAAAAATAATGTTTTTTTCGAGGGTGAGAAGTAGAATACTTCTCTCGCCCATTAGCACGTTGGATACTCGAACTGCAGCAGTACAATCATGAGATACGCTATAAAAATCGTCATGGCACTCGTCATAGTGTGCCTCTCGCAGCATTTTCTTTAAAGAAACGGAAATGGCTGTTTTTGCCGAATTTAAAGACCAATGGTATATTCATAAAATGAATGAGGTGCGAGCTGGCCCGAAGAAATATGAAGATTGAAGGATTAAAGATGGTATTTGAGGATGGCTTTATAAATATTTGAATGATAATCTATTAGCCCATTATATAGTAGAGATGAAGCGTGTAGATTAGTTGTTCCCCTTAACTATCGAGAATAAGTCATGTGAGATGCTTACGATGAGCTATGCTCTGACCGTCTCGGTAGAGAAAAAATACACGAGCGTGTTGAAGGGGAATTCTTTCCGCTTGGCATGTAATTCATGTATTTAACATAAAAACTTATTGTCAGTAATGTGATAATGGCCAGAAACATAAAGTTACATAAGCGGGCACGCAAGGCTTGATGACGGGTAGGCATCTTGAAAAACCATGGTTGATATCTATAGCAGATCTGATGCATTTCTCCAATACTGTTTCGCAAAACAAGTATTTAGTAGATTTTTCACAATAATATTTCGTAATAAATATTTCGTAGAACAAATATCATTACGAAATGGCTAGAAGTAAAACCCATTGAGGCTACAACTGGCAAAGCCGTTGAAACAGGCTCAGATGAGCTCATCTGGAGAACTATGAGGTTAAGGGATCATTTGTTCCACATTATTACGCACGCGCAAATCCTGTTGAAAGGACGATCAGAACATTAAAAACTATAATTTCAATGTATTTTAATAACCACGATTAAACGTGGGATAAATACTACTGCACCAGTTCAGATATGCAGTTAACACGGCAACCTAATCAAGTACACGGGTATCTTCCGCTTTTTTAAATTTTGGAATGCACGTGATCTCTCTGCGAATTGTTAAAATATGAACACATTATTTGGAAATGCAGGGAGGACATGGAGAATAATCTGAAAACTATACAAATGGTTAAATCGTGTCTAACAGAAAAGAGTAGAGACCGAACAAAGAAAGAAAAGGAAGAAAAAAAAACGAATAAGAGAAAAAAGAACAGTATTGCATTTTTCCAATGTAACTTTTAGAGTTGCTAGAACTTCAATATCATTTTCAACGGTGTGAAAAACCATTAAAAGGTGTAATGATCACGGTACTATCACTGATCTATGTAGACCAGGCAAACCAAATTCAGCATCAAATGAAGAGACTTCATTAAACGGTATGCTATCGATCATTGAGACTCCACATAATTCTATTCGTAGGTTTACTCAAGAAAATGACGTTAGCAAATCGTTAGTACATAAAATATTTAAAAAAGCCAAATTCCATCCAAGTTAATCTGGTTCATAAGTTGAATGAAGATGATTGCGATCGTCGTGTTAAATTTTGTGAAGACATGATGGAACGCATAATTGAAAATCCTGAATTTCCATACAATATAGCATTCTCAGGTTAGGCCATTTTTCAACTTGATGGAACCTTAAAGGAGCATAACTGCAGATTTGGTCAGACAATATGAACTAGAGAAGATAAATCATAATATCTAGAAAAATTAAATGTTTGAGCTGGAATTCTCAACACCAGAATCATAGGACCTTTTATTATTCATGTTAATTTAAATGCACAAAACTATTAAGATATGCTACAAAACCAAATCGTTCCTGCAATTAGAAAAAAAGCTGGGGCCAACTTTGAGAATACATGGTTTCAACAGGATGGTGCGGGACCCCATTATGCACGGCACGTTCGTAACTTCCTAGATGAAGTTTTTTTCAATCGATTAATAGGGCAGAGAAGTACTATAGAATGACCAGCTAGATCACCTGACTTAACACCTCTTGATTATTTTTTTTTTGGGTTATTTAAAAAATAGGGTATACAAAATAAAATCTCAAAATTGATGATCAGCTCTTATTCCTACGAAAATGATCCAAAACGCAGTTGATGCTTTTCATGACCGGTTACCTTACTGTCAAGAAGTAAATAAAGGTCAATTTGAGCAATTAAAGTAAAAAATTTCATTCCGTAATGCTTATGATCAAATGTGAAAGGCAAGGAAACTCAGGCTAATCAAGCACCCCAAAAGGAACAGATTTTACTACGTCCACGTCGTTGTTCCTGGGTAATGCTAAAAGTATATAAGAAAAAGCAAAATAAAATGTCATTGAAGGCATCATCAAGACCGTACAGAGCATCACATCGGCATGCAATTTGATAAAGGTAATAGCTTCTGTGGAACAAAAATTGAGAATGTCCTATCCCAAGAGGTTTCCAGACTTTGTTTGACGTTAATTGACCTTGTGTGACCATCTAAGTCATCCTTGACCCATGACTTGAGCACAATTTGGACGTAAAATTTTCTGCTCTTTCGATTTCCGTTGTTAATAGGGTGCCCGTTTGAAAAAACAATGTTGACCTTGAAGGTCAAACCTAAGGTTAAATCCAAGGTCACTATTAAATTCCTTGACAAAAGTTACTTTTAGACTGACCTTGACCATGTCCAAAATCAGTTTAGCTGGAAAATTATTAAGGTGTTCCGAGACTTTGCGGACAGTTCTTTTTGTAGATGCAAGAGGATTTATTAGAAATTAACCGAAATTATGAACAAACATACACTTGACCGGTTGATTTTTCATCAAATTGATTGACCCCACTGCGATCTGCGGTCTAGTTTCATCAGTCTCCTTCACGTTTCTATGTACGTGATGTAGGGAGAATAGAGAAAGATTTATGATGTTTGTGGTGCAGGAGAAGCGATGCGAAAAAATTTTAGATAAATAAAATAATACTATGAGATTAAGACGCGAGAAATAAAAATGTAATAGATCACGTTTCATTATTCTTTTTCCCTACTAAGAATGGGTCATTAAATGTATAAAATATATAAAAGATTTAATTAACTTCTGTGACGCTTCTTAATTCTATAATTGTATAAGAAAGCTTTTTAAATATAATGAAATTCATGAACTTGTATTACCATTAATTCATCTTTAAAAATATTAAAATAATGTTCATTAAACAAAATTGAAATTCATTAATTTAATTATATGTTCTTAATAATAATCTGTTTTTAATATCAAATTGTAAAATTAAGAAGAATTGTCGGAATTAATTAAATGTTTAATGTATTTGAATCAACTTTAGTAATCCAGTTACAGTAGTGTTTGTAATGAATATTTTATCGTATTTTTAATATTCTGTATTATACATTATATTTAACACTATTTGAATGAATAATTTATAATTTTAATAAATACTATAAATTATTTTATCCCAATCCCACTGTGGTATCGCTAACAAAAATATGTATAATTATATTTTGTTGGTATAAGTTCGTTTTCTACGGCGCACTATACTGTGCTGATGCACTAAACATGTATGCGTGAGCGTTCGGCGCTCAGACGCTTGCAGCGGTCCTCGCGGGCAGTTAGTTGTTTTCGTTGTTCATACCGATTAGACGCGTATATTGATTACTGCTCAGATTCGTTAATAAAAACCAGCTTATAGATCAGTTAAATCTGTTGTACATCTTTATTTATACCTTGTCCTCAATAATCCTAACAGGTTATTGGGTCCCACCACGCTGCAACTGAAAGAATTTAGAAACTCGCAAGCTTTTTAGAATTTTTAAGTTCGTAGATTTCGAAGCCGCGTGGTCGACGCAAGTGAGTGCGGGAACAAAGGCTTTTTTTCGAAAAGTGAAAGTGAAGTGTGTGTAGATATCGAACTGTATCAATCCTCTCTCCTTTTATTATTAATGAGAACTGCAGATTTGTAAAGCAATTAAAATCCAATATTAATTGCATGATTTTGTAAGCCTACAAATATATACAATTAATAAGAACGTAGGATGACCGGGGAAAAAGAGAGAGAGGAAAACAGTAAGTTCAATTAAGAATAGTAAGAGAGTATAAAATTTTAAGAATGAGAGTATAATAATTTAAGAATGAGAGAGAATGTTAAATAAAATTTACAAAAAATGAACTTGTGAATTAGAAAGAGAAAATAACAAATTTTAAATAAAATAAAATAATATAAAATATTAATGCTATAATAAGAGAAAGATATAAAACTTGCAAATGGAGAAAATGATTAATAGAAAATGGTAAATGATTAGATGTTAAAAAAAATGACAGAGAACGACTGACCGTGCATGATAGAGAACGCATGATATTGTGCGAGAGAGAGAGAGCACGAATGAACTGAGCATGCGTAAGCCTGGGCGCGGAGCGCGGCCAATTGCAAGGTGGCCACGCCCCCCCCCCCGCAGATCCGAATGCAGAAATAGAGTGAAAGCGGGCTATATTGAAATTGAGTAGAGATGATATGTATGCAATTTGGAAACGAAATAAAGTAAAAATCTAAAAGCTTGAAACGAAAGATTTATAAAAGTGAAAGATCACAGAGAATGATGTACGCATGTATATACGTATATATGTGTGTACGTTTGTAAATAAGTGCAGCGGTATAACTTAAAATATTAAGTAGAATTCTGATATATATCTACATAGTCTCGAGCGCGTAATGCTTGTGAGAGAGAGAGAGAGAGAGAGAGAGAGAGAGAGAGAGTGCAAAAGAGCAGTTATCGCTGCACGTCGAGTTTCGTGGTGCTTGGTCCGTATACTGTGTCTCGGGCATTGCTGCAACCGCGATAATTTGGAATCTGTCGGGGATGCAACATTCCTAATGCAAACGTTAAGTGACTTCAGTTATTTGATAATGCATAGGGATCACTGGCAATCGTATGCCCATACAGGATTCTTACAACTGATCGAATTGCCGTTTGTAATCTGGTATTCTTGCTTATACGTGCATCTTACAGCACGGGATCTGAGCCCGCGGCGCACAATGCTAGTTTCGGCTGGACCATCAAAACAGTCGAAATAAAGATACGCAAAACATGCGTATAGAGATGCGTTGAGGTCGCTAGCGAGCGAGTCAGAATAGGCAGAAGAAAAAATATTGAGTTTTTTCAAATGCAAAGATTCCATTCTGATTGTCATAGAGCCCAGTCCCCTTGCAATGTTGTGGCCAGTGATCCTGGTTCATGCTTACACGACGGGTAGCATAATCTGTACTGGTTGATGAAGCATAAGGTTGATTGAGAAAGAAAAATAGAACAGGCCTCTATACGAGCGTGGCAACGCTGTAAGACTTACCGATCGTACAATGCGCACTATAATCATAGATACGATCAGGCGTGACGGGGGGGGGGGGTATGGAAATGAATGAGACGAGAAATTTTTGGATGTATCGAGAGTAAATAAAATCGGAATTCCGTAAATCCACCCCGCATAGAGCTAGCCATCTGCACGATTACAATTAATTAGTTTCGTGAAAATGAAAGTGCAGTTCAGATGAATGAAGCTGAACTTCTGCTTTGACAGATGAAGCGACTTCCAGACATGGAACAATAGCTGACGCGCCGATGCGCCTCTGGAAAGAGAAAATACTATCTTTGCTTGGAGAGGGGAGGCGCATTTATGTCTCGCTGGCGAGTCTAAACGTCAAAGGCTTGTATATGTATTTCGCGGATAGCAAAATATTACAGGTCGGTAATCTTTGGACCGACGTAGAAAAAGAGACCATAAAAGCGGAATGGCCAGCCGGTGTCGAGGATATACGAAGATATAAGAAGAACTGGACAGAGAAGCTGTTTCCTGAGACGAATTACGACGGGCGTTGGAAGATCTGGGGCGCAGAAGCGACTCAAAATTGATCGAAGGCAAAATTGAGGCTGCAAAAGAGAGGGCTGAATACTTCCGTGAGCAGCGAAAAGCAAACCAAGAGCTGGTCACTACATTGGCCGCTTAGCTAGGTGGCATAATACGTATACGCGTACAAAATCTCAACACTATCAAGCACCCGAGCCGCCCAAAGAAAACGAGGAGAAGACACCGGAGATAGAAACAGAAGTCTACCCATCTGCAGGGCCTGAACTAAACAACACTTGGATTGTACCAGATAATCCGTTTTCTTTAGGTACTATAAGACTGCAGAGACCAACCATCTACCAAGGAGAGCTGATCAGGACGTGGGAAAACGAAGTAAATAGATCAGTGAGAACCCTAAGTATCTCTGAAAAATGTTGGTGCAAAATATTTTGTAAACGTTCATATGACATCTTACATGTCTCAGCTATCTCACGCACTTTTAATCTGCGATCTTTCAGCACTATTTGATGGATTTTTTCGATCATATCTGGAGTTGTGACCTCAATGGGGCGGCCTGAGCGAGGCTCACCAGAGGTGCTCACACAACCCTTTTTAAACTCGGAAACCCACTGCTTAACGATTCAATATGATGGGGAGGATGTCCCCAGTATTGAATCCATCTCTTTTTCAATTTCCTTCGGTGTTAACTCCTTCAAATGAAAGTATTTGTGACAGCATGATTTTCCAGCTATTCCATTTTTACAAAAAACACAGAGGCGTCTTGTTCAGCGTGCTCTCAAACTTAAACTAACATGGCGATCGGATTGAAACTATAGCTACAGGCTCTCTAAGGATGGTACTATCGAACGCCACCTCAAGGTAAGCCTAGTGGCGCCATCTCTTGGTCAGGCCGGAAACTTATCAATCCACCCTCGTACTCGTTCCAGAAGAACAAAAACTTTATGAGTCACGCGACGTGAAGTTTATAGAAAAACTAGTGTATAGGAATTATTTTAATACCGAAGACAAAGTAAATATGAATTAGATGGATTGAAAACTAGTCTTAAAAGATGGAATATTAATATCACAAATGTTATAGAAAAATACGGCTTTACAGCTAATGATTTATAACCATGTCTATTTGTAAACAAGAACAGAAGTCACTTACGTACACTCTTACTATACGTAGATGACATACTCATAATGCGACGAGACGAGAATGTTTAAGCAAAGAGATGAAACTGAAACAATTCGAAACTCCAAAAGAATACTTAGGAATAAGAATAGCGCGAGATAAGAATAAAAGGGTAATGAGATTGTCGCAGGAACGATTCACAGAGAAGCTGTTTAAACGATTTGGGTTCGTCGACGCGAGATATAGTAAAACATCATGCTCGGGGAAATATATAGAGAAATCGTGGGTTCATTGCTACATCTAGCAAACGCGACTAGGCCGGATATATCTTATTGGGTAAACGTTTTGAGCAGAGATCAGATTGAATTGTTAGAAGGGTCTTTCACAATCTGTCCGGTACTAAATATGAAAGGATAGTACTAAAATGAACAGGAAATAAATTCAAGGGTTTCGTAGACGCAAGTCTATCTGACTGCAAAATTTCGTTGACGACTTGCGGGTACCTGATTCGGTTGTACGGAGACACAGTACCCTTTATAGTTATTCTGCGATAATCAAGTGGCCCAATCGTGCACAAAGACCGACGGAAACAATAGAATTATACATATGATAGATCGTAGGGAAAACTATGTGCAAGAATGCGTGAAACGAGATTTACTAACAGTACACTGGGTTAAATCGACAGATCAGTTAGCAGATATTTTTACCAAGAGTTTAAAACGAGATCAACATGTTAGGCTTATTACACTAATTCTAAATGAATGAAATCTTCATAAATGTCTGTTACAGATCACAATGAGGAAGATTGGAGTGACGTAGACAAAACAGTAAATTTTATATATCTGCACTAAATAAAGAGATAATTAGACAAACATAACTGCGTACACAATAAATGTTACCCGTCTGTATCCACTCCCATGAAACGATTGGCAAGAACCTCAATGCACTCACAAATAATAAAATACATGCGCCGAATAAAACGAGAGAGTGTTGTTCGGTCTCTTGCAGCGGTCCTAGCGGCCAGTTAGTTTCGTTTTCGTTGTTCATACCGATTAGACGCGTATATTGATTACTGCTTAGATCCGTTAATAAAGACCAGTTTATAGATCAGTTAAATCTGTTGTACATCTTTATTTATACCTTCTCCTCAATAATCCTAACATATTGACATAAACGAATTTTACTTCATATGTAAGTTGATACCCCAAAAGTAATTAACATATGCACACACGCATGTGCAGAAGGAAGCAGTACCGCGCGTTCTCGTAATCTGGCGCTCCCACATAATCTCTCTACAAGCTGCTCGTGATTTATACCCCCCCTCTCTCACACTATGTACGAAAGTTAAACATGTGTTAATATCGTATGGTGTAAATAGATAGGGATATGATAATAATTATTCTAATTTCGTTAAATAATCAACTATTTTATTTAACTAAATTTTATTCAGAACTAATAATTAAAATAATTAGGTTTTCATTTACTTTCGCATCATATCTCCTCATTTGTTATATTTTCCTTATTACTATTCCCTGTATTAATATAATATAATATTAATATAAAATAATCATTTCTAAATACGGGGAGCAAAAAGAGAGCCGGTCAACGAAAATTTCTGAACTAATTAGGAGTCCACAAAGGTTCATTCGAATTTATATACAATAAACTCGGGCATCAATCTATTTATTTATTCCTAGGTACATATATATATATATATATATATATATATATATATATATATATAATTGCCGGTTTCGCAGTAATAGTTGGCAAACCGCGCGTGTGCGCGTGTAGGCGAACAAGCTACACTATGTGCCGAAAGAGTGCGCGCAGAGCGCAGCGAAGGAAGTGAACAAGAAAGGCAGCGAATGATGCCTTCTTCGCGATTCAGCCGTCGGACAGAATAGTTGCGTCTTTTACTATACAGTATCCCAGCCATTCTACCAAGCCATCAGCCACGTTCCGAATGAGGCCATCGAACAGCTAACGATTACGCCAGGTCGTTCTGAACTCTGTCCGCTACCACCATCGGACGCGTGTGCAGCACACGCCAACAAGGAGATGCCGCGCAAGCCAGCAACGAGCGAGAGAGAGAGAGAGAGAGAGAGAGCAGCGAGAGGAAGTCCCGGACAGCCTCTTCGCCAGCTTGGGGCAAGTAGCGTTATATTCTAATGATAGAAATATGTTCGCGTCTGCCGTCGTCGGCGTCGTAGTGTAGCGCTCTCACGCTCGGAGTTGCCGTGTAATCCCCTCGCGTTCCCCTTTCCCCGTCCTCCGCGTGCAAGGCTATAACTTCTGACTTCGCGGATAATGATACCCTGTAGATATTGTAATTGTTCGCCGCGTCAATAAAAGTTAGTGATTATTGTTGAACTATATGTTTCACCCTTTTATTTCCACGTTCCCTCCCCGTTAGCTGAGCTACAACTGCTACGAGAAACAGCGGCCGGACGAGATACGACTACATAAACATATAGAAGAATTATTTCTAAAAAATATTTATCAACACTATGCATTTTTCACAATAATAAAGTATTCTTTGGATATTGAAATATGTTTGGGATCTTCACAAAAGCACGCGTCTTATATTTTATTTTGACTAAGTACCAATATTATCTTATATTTCAATTTTGTACAATAGTTTACACTTTATAAATGTCCATTCAGTAAATGATTAATATTATTCAGAATTTTTGCAACCAATTCCGATTGTTTTTACTAGTTTTCATTTAAATTTTTTAAATTAATTTATTTAGTTTTTAATTTAATAATTTAATTTAATTTAAATTGAAGAAAAAAACAATATGTATATTTAGAACCACACTTTCTTACATATTAATTAATTCACTAACCAATATGGTACAACACAATTGAATGTTAAAGAAATTGTACCAAAACCAATTATAGTCTTTAACCTATTAAAAACTAGGCAAAAACTGGCAATAATATAGAGAAATGAACTGGACCATCCTTTGCATAACCAAAAATAAAAGTGCCTGCGTTTTTTCTTGTATCGATTACAATTGTTTCGAACAAATTATTTAAGCAAATAACACAAAATATCGTAATTGTACAAAACTGAGTCCGGATATCGATTCTATGGGCAAAAGCACGACAAAAACCTATATAACATTTTTTTGTCATAGTTCAATTTGTTAGTGTAAAATAAGGATAAACAATCGTGCGCCAAGTAGTAAAAGTTTCAATAAATTTCCAATTTATTAACCCAATCATCGTTCATTGCCGTGATCGTTTTCGTGTTTTCTACAAATAGGTTTGCAACAATTCGTACAGAAACATTAAGTTCTCGTCGAACAGGTACCTATCCCGCATTTTTTCATACTTCCTTGTTTCATGATATATTCTGAAGAATTTTCAAGCTTCCTTTTTTTCCTGAGAATACGTACTGATGATAGCTTCTGAATGTAATAATATTCACAAACTCCTTGAACAATATCTTTGAACTCTCTTTTCATGCGGATAGTGTTTATTGTAAATCATTATCGAAATGAGTCTCCGCAGTAACTTCCACAACATGATTCTTCATCGATTCTGAGAAAAATAACTCAAATAATTCTAAGAAATTTTTAAAAAACAATAGAGAAATAGTTGACAGATTGGAATTGTCCTCGATATCAGAAGATACATTATCCAGAGTATCATCTTCCCAATCGGAAATATGATTCGGTTCTAAAAATTTTTGAGTACTTGTGTAAGTACTTTTCATATATTCATAAGAACCTGTGGGAAGATCATTAGATGTTATATTTTCTTCTAGATCAACATCCGAATCTCGAGCTGAAATTTCATGATCAGTAGGAACAAATGCTATATCGACATATTGATCTTCGTCAATGCCAGAATTCTTAACCAAGTCAGGCAGATCCCTAACTCTCCATCTCGACATTATCAATTGCGTTACCGACATAGAATATTTTTATGAAAACTTTTAAAACGTCTCTCAGCTTCAGTTCGTACGGCACCCAATTTCCTTGCTTTTGGATCATTCCCATGGCTTTCAAACGCTTGGAAATGGTTGTTCGGTCAACTCCCAATGCTTCAGCAAGTTCTTCTTGCGTTTGACAAGAATCTTCGTCAAGCGAAGTCGTCAATTCTCGATCTTCAAAGATTTGCGGCCGCCCGGAACGCTCCTTGTCTTCCACGTCGAAATCACCGCTTTTGAAGCGTCGAAACCATCCGCGAACACTTGAATCATCGACGCAACCTTCTCCATAAGCCTCCTGAAGCAATCGATGCGTCTCGGCAGCAGATTTCTTCAAATTGAACCAATAAAGTGAAACTTCCCGCAAATGACGTCGACTCGGCTCAAATTTCGACATTTTCACGATATCAAAAATTTATGATGCGAAAAAATTTTAACTAATGTGTTAGTATGGAATTGTTGACATATGAATAAGCTTTGATTATGACATATGTAACCATTGAATACTCGTACAGTATTGGTGGCGCCATCTCTTACAAAAAACGGGAAAGACTTATTCACACTCCTAATATATTACGTTATGCAATTTTATTAATTCTTTACTTTTTGAAAGTATCCACACCTGATTATAATGAAAGTTTGTAAACTTATTATTTGCAAGGCTAATATCCAATAACTTAGTGGTTTTGTAAACAAATGTATTTTCATGGGGAAATCCATAAAAAACATAAAAATAATATTTTTGTCTGTCAATTAAATGTCAATTAAATTTATGAAAATTTTTCTCAGTCTTCCAGTCTTTACAATATAATATAATAACAAAAATAAGGACTGTCGGACTGTCCTTGTTTATTATCACCTCTGAGGAATCTAAAATAAAACTTATTACTAAAAGTAAATTCGATTAATAATTAAAAATAATAAAATTAAATTAAATTAAATTAATAAAAATAATAAACTATATTTTATGTTAGTGAAGGACAATCTGATTGTATCATCACCTTATTTTCTGCTTCAGTGTCCGACGATTCGAACTGCTATGGTTCATCATAAACTATATTTTATGTTGGTAAAGGACAACCTGACTGCCCCCACCACGTTATTTTCTTCTTTGGTATCCAACGTTTCGAACTGCTATAGTTTATCCTCAGAAACTAAACTAAACTAAACAAAACGTCGGACACTAATAGAGAAAATAAAGTGGTAGGTGGAGGCAGTCCAATTGTCCTTCACTAAAATAGTATATAGTTTATTCTTTTTATTTTATTTATTATTTTAGTTTTAATTTTTAATTTTTAATATAATGTATCGTAGTGTGCCGTTCCTATCCACCCCGGGATAGCTTGCGCGGTCTTTCCCAGAATACTTTGAAAGGGGAGGAAGTATATTCAGGATCGAACGGCGGATCAGGACAATAACTTACAAGAACACGGTATAATTTTTATCACGAAAATTAAAAAGTACGTTTATTCAGAAAATCACATAGTCCGACACGATTCTGTAACAAATAATAAAATGATACTAATTACATAAATGAATAATAATACTTAAAATAAAAAATAAAATCTATTAAACTAAACTAGTTATATGATAATCTTAAGTGCGAGCTATTTTCCGCGACGTTTATTAACCCGGCGCTATTTCCCGCCCGGATACCATGTGTTATTTTTCATGCGAGGAATTTAAACGAGCTAGTAGAATTTAATAAATGAAACTAAGGTTTTCTTAATTCCCCTCGTCTTTTGAGGAGCATCTCGCAACCAGGATCAAGAATTAAGAGGAAAAGTGTTTAGATGGGATAAGAGAACGGCTTGTTGTTTGAGGAGTGTCTCGCCACCAAGATTACATTCCCTTCAGGAAAGGTAAAATTATTAGCCGTCTGCCTTTTGACGAGTGTCTCGCAACAGAGATCAAGCTAATAATTTCAGAAGAATATTTAGGCAGGAATTTCTGAGCTCTGGGCAGGTTCAACTTTGGGAGGAGTTAAAGTGAAAAGACTTCGGGGCAGTCAGTTCATCGGACGAACTCTCGATTTTACCATTTGCAGGCCCTTTTATAGTGAAATTGTCGAATATAATATGTTTAACTAAATTGTTATACTAATAATATTAATTATAATCATAATTAAAATAATTAAAATAATAATCGCAGCAGTTATACCGCTTACAAGTAGTTTGTATATATATATATATATATATATATATATATATATATATACATAGTTAAAATATTTAATTCTTTTTATAAATTAAATACGGCGGGCGGTTTCGTTCAGGATACCCGTTGTATATGATTGAAGTGTGTGTGCCAGTGTAGAAACTCGTAGGTTCCCCTATCACGATATTCTTTTTGTTGCTTGCGCGTGTCGCAAGATGAGAGAGACCGGTTGTGTGCGTGCGGGCATGTGTTAGAGAGGGACAGCCGACGCAGGCCTAATACACTTGGTACGGCTCTCTCTCGCCGTGCGAAGTGACTCCCCTCTCGTATACTTTCCTAGTCTGTTGGCGTGTTTGATACAACATTAATTCGCGCGGCCATGATTTTGGCCGTCGCAGTAGTAATCAGTTTTATTTCAGATTTTTAGCGGGTGATAATAAACGAGGATAGTCTGACTATCATCATTTTAGTTAATATATTGTATTATAAAGGCTGTAAAGCCGATAATAATATTTATTAATTTTATAATCTTATATATTCTTGTATCTGTAAAACCTTATCATAAAAAAATAATCATAGAAAAAATAATGTATTGAATGTTTCTTCGAAGTAATGTATTCGATTACTACATAGTAAGTTAAATAAATGAATAAATTAAATGTACATATGCTATTCATACGTCATTTAAATAAAAATAATGTGAAACAGCTCCAATACAACAAGACATAGATAAATAATTCTTTTTTATCACACGTGATGCATTTAATTCATATAGAATTGATGGGTTACCTAGCCACCATAGACAACCCTTGTATGCAAATTAAAAAATAGAGTTGTGATGCCATGTTTCAACCGTAGCTGGAACCTACCGATTTGTAAAATGGATAAAGTAAAACGCATTCGAAATGACGTATGCAATATCTAGGATAGTACAGTAATTTTTAATGTCTCCTTTAAACAATCTGTGCTGGCGACAGCAAAATTTGTCAGGAATCTTATTATTCAAGATTGGTCGATTTATATTTATTTTAAAAAATTTTTACAAACAGAGAAAGTTCAATAACAGAGATAAAATTTAATTTTGATATTTTAGTCCTAGAAATACTTTTCATTTTTACAGAAATTTCTATTATCATCATTCCCCGACCATAAATTTGCTAGATCTTCCTTGACATCATATATTTGCTCCTTTAATTTCAAATTAGTTTGTTTATAAAACCAGTAGATCAAATCATTTTTACTCGCTTAAAAATTGTAACCTAATTTTTGATTACCTATCAGAGAATCAGTTTAAAATATCTTACTATATTTTGTGAACTTAACTCTTTGCTCAAAAAGACTTCGCAAAGTCTAAAAATATAATTATGATCAAGGTATGATTAGCTAATTTAGTCATTACAGGAACAATAATATATCAAACAAATTAATTGAAAATCGAAACTTGAATATTACCTCTTGAATTCGGTTGAGAAAACGCCATGAGCTTCGACGAAGTACAAAATAAATCCAAAATAATGTAAATATTAATATCTTCAATTATATTTGATAAGAAAAAGTAAATGTTTTTAAATTCATTGTGAGTACCTAATCTGAAAAATTAAGAATAGAATTGAATACTTCATAAAATTAAATACCTTTCAAATAATTCTAATAATTAATCAAACTAATAGTATTAAATATATTAATAAATAAATAAAATAAACGGGATTTTACAATCCACGATTACAGATTATGAAATTTCTGAACCCTTGACCAATCTGTACTTACTTTCATTTCATTAAATATATCGATTCATAAATATAAGATTTTAGTGCTATATATATATATGTATATATATATATATATATATATATATATATATGTATATATATATATTGTAGTCGCTCTCCTGAGCGAAATCGCGACCGGAGTTATAATGATAATAATTGCTTCAATATTTACAATATCTTTATTAAATAATAATAACAGACAAATTTAATAAAGAATAAATCCTGGAATAATTGCCAAGTTTAACGTAAGTAAAACAGGGTCAGTTGGCAAGAAAAACAAAAGGAAAACAAGCAAAGGTTTTAAGAATTACAAATATATTTAAAAATGTTCTACAATTATCTCGAAGTGTACAACTTCGCGACAAAATCAAGACTTCCGCCAAGAGTCCGGTGTTTAGCGCAGATGGCTTTCAAACAGCTCGAAGCTTCCCCTTCCCCGAGCTCTTCTGATCTACGAATATCGATATATTAAAATATATATTTAAACCAATAGGGCTTTGAGCTTTCTAAATCACACATCCCTTTGTAAAATAAAACATTTGTCGCGCACCTGTTTTATTGCGTCTCAGCCCAATCCGCGCCGAGCGCGGCGCGGGGGTCATAATCGCGCGGTGAAGAGTCCTTTTTCCTCCACGTGCGGACTCTATAGCCGTGAACAGTCTGTACATTAATCGCCTCTACTGTTCCCGCATTCGCCCAGATTTTCACCCGTCACGCAGGGAAACCCTTCGAGGAAAAAAACCTACGCCAGGAACAGCGTTCATACAATCTAATAGAAATATCTGTATACCTTATTTATACATGTGTTAGTCGGATTGATTTCGAAACAATTAATACATTTTAAATTTTCTTTGTTTTTACAAGATTGCCGAGTGTGTTTATTGGTACAATATACACAAGAAATTTTTTTATTACAATTAATAGCTATGTGACCAAAGCCGTTGCACTTAAAGCATTGTAACACAGACACATGGTCCTCAATACTACAAGCAATTCATTTTATATTTAATTTTCCTTTGTTTAATAACGACAGTCTATGCGAAGGCAAAGTTTCTATAATACAAGAGCGATGTTTTTTATTACGAGCTGGATAAATATAAACAATTTTTACTTCGTCAATCGGAGCTCCATTTAAATTTTGTTCGCGTATGCAATGAGATATATCATCTTTATCCAGTTCGACAGGTATGCCATGTACTCTTAAGCGAGGGTTTTGTTTAACATTTGTTTTTATTTCGAGACCAGCAGTAGAAAGTTCGGAGCAATTTGCAAGTGCCGCCGCATTACAATAATCCCCTTCGATAACAACAGAGTTTTTCGGACCCAAACTAATGCGTTTAACATGCAACTTAAATGTAGCAGGGTCAATTGTTTTCATTACTACTTCTTTAGTAGCATTAGAACAAGTTAAGAATTTTGCTGAACTTTCTGTCGGACCTATAATAATGCGATCATTGTTATTTATCGGAATGGTTTTATTATTACTGAAACGTACACGGTTCGATAACTTGCTAACATGAGAAAACGAATCATGTTTATTTCGTTTGACAGCGTTAGCGTACGCTGTGCCGAGATCACCCGAAGTAAGTTCAACAATTGCCGATTTAATAGCATTAATGTTTACAAATGTATCCGATATTGAGGACTTAAATTCACGCACACATTGTTATCTTTCTAGTAAACGTAAATAAGCGTTGGTGAGAGAATTATAAACACTAGACATTTCTATTACCGCATCACGTAATAAGTTCTTTAATTCTGTAGATTTTTCTTTCGAGAGACGTTCTAAAAGCGTGCGTTGCACTTCTTTCAATTTTAATTCTAAATCATTTACCTCGGTTATGGAAAGTGGGGGGCATCGAATAAGCCGTAGTCGGTGGTTTGTTGATTTCTACCACTACTACCTTCATTTGAACTGTCCAAGTCAATGCCGATTGTCTCTAACTCTCTGCTGCGGGAAGCCGTATCAGCTGATTTAATTCGTTTCTTACGAATCATAATTTATTATGTTAACTACAGATGGCAGTATGATCGACTCGAAAATTTTATGTAGTCGTTATTGCCAAAACAAATATTAATTAAAATAATATAATTTTTATGGGCACTCGAAATGATCACGAATTAAAAATCACAAAAAAAGCACAGTTTAATACACAGAAACACTTTGCAGCTATCGTTGAACTTAATAGTCGGCGTCGAAGTTGTCTTTATAGTTGCTTTAGTTTCTTGTGTAATGCTTTCAATATGACGAGCAAGTAAGCGACTTGTCGTCTATCTTAGGAAGCAGGTAGAATTCGATCATGGGGGCTTTCAATATGAAGCCAAACTGTTTAATATACAATAAGCACTGAGCAGCCAATGATCTATCCACCTGCAACAATTGATCTCCCAAAAAAAGATGTTGAACAACAAGAATTTTGAATTATGTTAGGAGCGATGTGAAACGTGTGTGAAATATTCACCCAGCCAAAGAGAGAGAGAGAGAGAGAGAGAGAGAGAGAGAGAGAGAGAGAGAGAGAGAGAGAGAGAGAGAGATTTTCCCACGTAAGAGATAATAAAATTTACAAAAATTAAATGATATCCATAAGGTGTGAGAGTAGTGTCAGATTAACCTGAAGAACAAAAAAAGTAATACCAACTAACATCACACCTTCTTTAGGATACGAATCCCAAAGTTGGACATGAACATTCACTTGAGCTGGCCTGGTATTAATACTTTAAGCCGACTACATTGAGTTGATGTTCGTGATTCAAGATGCAACCTAGTGGCCGCTGGTGAAACTGACCACTAAAACTGTTTATTGTTAAAAGTAAAATGATTTTCAAGAAAAAACATAGCCTATGTCCTTCCTAAAATAATATAGAATCTATATGTCACATTTCAGAACAATCGGTTCAGTAGTTTTTTCGGTTATCGCGTACAAACAAAAACACGCTTTGTCTTTATAAATTAGTATGATATGATATGAAGTATGATGATATGATATGATATGATATGATATGATAAATCGGTAAATTACCCGCAGAGGATAAGAGCTGCTCATTGTTAGATTCTGGAGATAAACTACTGTAGAAATTAAATTATATTTTATGTACGATAAATAATTGTTTCCCTTCTAATATGACGATGTATTATCACCAAATACTATATGAAAATACATGTTTATCAGCACATGAGGAGTGTTTTAACAGAAATTCTATATTGTAATATTAAGATATAAGACCTTTTCAAGATATATGGTCAATCCGTGCATGCTATAAGCCGCAAGGACATGTGGTCCTACTTTGGACTTCAATTCTGTGAGAATAGAAGCAACCCTCTACCCTGAAAGCTAGCCTAGCTACTATAGCTCCTGAGCAGAACTCCACTCAAGTCCTAAGAACAGCTGTTTTCGCTACATCTCACTACTTCAAGATGGCTGATGGCAATATCAAAGAGGGAAAACTAGTTCGAGTGGACCCAAAACGAGCACCAAATGGGGTTGCTCACCCATGAACTAACCAATGGATATTTTTTACGCTTAAGACAATAACAGAAAGTTGGGCATACTATTATCCACTAATTCACACGTTTTTTACTACTTTGGAGAAACTAAAACTAAAAAGTTATTGAAAAAAGTTTAATTTAACAATAAGTATAAAGTTTTTTATATGATTACTCTAATAAATGCACCAAAAATTATTATATTAGAGGGGATGAAAATCTGGACTTGGAAAAAATAATAAATTTTTTTATCATATATCAGACATTAATGCTTTCTATTATAATGCTTAAAATACATAAAGATAATTAAATCCATAAAGATTTCTGTTTAGATGTTATATAGAAAAAAATGATGTAAAATCTATATTTAATAATGTAAATGTAAACTAAGAGAACTGTACCAATACTTTCAAAGATAGTCAAAATTTTAAAACGAAAATTATCCGTGCATCTTCTTGCACATCCAAAAAAATCGTTTTGAACTATAAGGCTAATAACTACTTCAGTTCATAAATTGTACAAAATAGACTGAATAATTGTAGAATATAAAAATTTCTAAAGTTGTAAGACATTAATCTCATAGAAATTATAAATAAATTTATATCCAAAAAGTCTTTAATATAAGTAATAACTTGCAAAATAAAAGCATAGATTTGATCGTTCTTTTTCAATTATATGAATCTTCATCAGCACATTTAACGAATTATCAGGTACAGCTTACAAACTTTTATCAAGAAGCAAAAACCTTTACAAATAGGTATACAATATGTCTTATATAATGACAAAGAAAAGTATTACAATATAAATTACATTTGTTGGAACTACCACAAAAAGAAATTTGAATTTCAAGGAAAAGTTAAAAATTGAAACATTTTATTCAATTATAAATACTTTTACATTAACTTAAAATATTTTAATTTTTTTATGAAATTTAAGTTGTAGCTCTACATATATACATATATAAATTAAAGTCATTTGTCAAAACTTGACTATATTCTATAGTAAGAATATTTAAAGAAAATCACTTCTTTTCAGAATGTGTTCAGTTAAAAATTTAAATTTATAACGATACTTTGATACATCAGATTAATCTCCATTAAATTTATATTAGTAAAAGAAAAAAAGATACACACAACTACTTTTTTAAATATTGAAATTTGTTTCAGATTTTCTTGTTTCTAATATAACTACTATAATGAAAGATCATTTTTAAAATTATATGATACAATTCTAACTTGTTTCTTTATTAACATTAAACATGAACTCAAACCTTTTATAGTACATAGATTTCGAAGATTTGTTTATTCAATTTCTCCATGATCGCCTAAATTTATTAATAGTAACAAGGTAGTCAAAATTATGATGCAGTAAATATAAATAGATAAAAAAACTGGGATAATACAGCTTAAATGCTATAGTTAAAAATAGATGAAGTTATACATCCTGAAATTTTAATTTAATTTTCTTAACATAGCAAAGATTAAATACAGAATAGGCTTTAAATATGTTAGGTATTCTAGTATCTTTTGTTTCATATAAAATTTAAGCGATCCATAAAAAATTGAATATCTGAATAAGTCTCCTTATCAGAAGATAACTAATTTATTATTATTTTCTTGTATATTATTAAAGTTTATAAAAACACAAACATATAAACATAAGATACTAAATTAAACATTGAAAAATACAAATATAACTGATTTAAAAAATAATACTTACACTGTAAAATAAATTTCTACTTGAAAATTTTAATATCAGCTCTATTAGTACCATAAATTTGATTTAATTGAAAACATTGTCCGTTATTTATTAATTGTAGTAATATATATCGTCATACATCGGAAAAATGCGTTTTCGTTAGCCTATTAGCACAGATGAATAGAGACTGACAGGGGCATAGGCGCATCTGGTTCCGTCGCAGCGCCACTAGAAAAACTTTTTTTTGTGGCAGAACGGCAAACAAGGTTCGTTTAGGATCGATAATGGTAGGATTGTATAAGCAGAGATAATAAGGGGAGATAGCCGACGCATGGGCCAGACTGCAGTAAAAATTTTTATATGTATAAATATATATATATATATTCTCGCAGCTTAGCAAGCAGCTCGAAGTTTTGAAACCTACGGCAACTTTAAGAGTGCTCCTTACGGAGTTCGCAGCGCTATGATGAACTACTAAAACGGAAACAAATTTACTTTTTCAGTTTTTGTCGTCATTTCCCATTATTTAGAGAAAACATTTTAAAAAATTCTTCAGATTATTCTACAAGTAGGAAAACAGAGATATGAATCAATCTATTTTTCTAAATTAGGAAAAAAACGGCTCAAAAAGTTTTGTCTTACGATTTGTCTGCTGCACGCAGTATAGCGTGTTTCAGATCTTACAAAGAAAATATTTATTGTGAATTCTATGTACTTGTTGAGCATTTAATTCGAGTTCTCCCACTTGTAGAATAAAATAATGAACCAAATAAAATTTGTTTCATCGCTCTATATGCTACATATTTGAGAAAACAAAAAAGTAAATTGCTTTCATAATGTAACCATAAATCCAATAAATAACTATAGTTGTCGGCAAAACAGACAGAAATATACTTGCTGCGTTTTGAAAGAGATGGAGCAGCAAACCATGCTCAATATCGCACAAATTCAATCAAGTAAAGGGGGCCCTGTCCTTTAAATTTGTACTATTATTTTAACTATTTTATGTATATACAGGATTAAAAACTATTATGAATAAATATATGAATGTATACTCATTTACTTTATATGTTTTAGTATAAGTTTTAGAAAAAAAGTTATATTATTCTACTATTTCAGATGATCCTATATGCATACTACATCTATTAGCAGTCGATGTATTGGACGAAAGTACGTTCGTATCGTGGTTTCTTATTGCAGGATCGAAGTTGCGAGTAAAATGTAGCTAAAAGATCAAGCATACGTTACCAGTACGGGCATACGGCATTTTCATCATTTTTAATAAATTTTCTGATAATAAATATTAATATTCATAGAGTAACTTTTTAACTGTACATGTTACTTATATATATATATATATATATATATATATATATATATATACTTTTTTTTTTTTTTTTATTTAAGCTTTGTCAACCCTGTGAAGGATTATTTAGCTACATTTAGAATATAATTACAGACTTTCTTGTGTTACATATACATTATATATATTCGTGTGTTATGATACATGATTTCCTTTACATTTTTTTTTTTTTTTTAAGATTTAAATCGCAGTTTTTAAAAAATTTACATAATATTTTACATGTACTTGGTGACGACAGTAATAAGCGACTTTTCGAAGGGAGAAACATGTTTTTATTACTTAGCATATGTATTAATTCCTCTCGCTGTTCATCGTATTTTGGGCATTGCCAAATTATATGATCCAGATCCTCATATTGATCACCGCATGAGCAATGAGAATTTTTTACTACCCTTATTCGAACAAGTGACGCAGCTGCATTGTAGTGATTCGATCTGCATCGATTTATCGAAACTATGAATTTTCGGCTAAGCTTGATGTTTTGATACCACGGAGTACTGTTTTTATTGTAAAAATATTGAAAATATTCTTTGCCTTTTTCTTGGCCCTGTTGCACTACAATACGATCTGTATTTTCTTTTACTTGCTGTTTGAATTTATATCGGTAGTCTATAAATGGAATTTTGTATATATTTTCAGGTTCCCGACAAGCAGCTGATTTAGCTAAAACATCAACCTTTTCATTTTCTTCAATCCCTTTATGCGCTGGAATCCATATTAGTTTTAATTTTTTATTGTTTTTACACTTTTTTCGAAAATGAAGTATTTTTTGCTTTATCTTATATATTATATCTGGTGTTTTAATATTAATTTTATTTGAATTTAATTTCATTAGCACGCTAAGGGAGTCAGTGAAAATGAGAATGTTGCGATCTATATTTTTTAATGCTATTTCTAGCGCATCGTTAAGAGCTATGCTCTCCGCCGTAAAAATAGATATTTCTTTATACAAGCCTCGTTTGATGTATTTGTTTATATTTTCACTCAGACAGGCTGAGCCAACTGATGGTGCATCTTTCATTTTACTTCCATCGGTAAAAATGGCTATGGCATTTTCGTTTGATATTAACTTCTGTAGTTCTGAGTTTGGATTTTTATGGTTTTGAAGTAGAACTCCTAGTTCTGTTTCATATTGAATTGTTGTTGTTAATGTTTCATAATCTGTTTGGTATATTCTGTATTTCTCGTGAGAGTCCAAGAACTAAACATGGGGGAGAATTTCATCTATACAGCTGCGTAAAATGCTCCTGTTTTCTTTTGCAGTGTTAACATTTCTGTTATGGATTTTATGTACAGTTTTTGTTATTAATAAGTTTGAGTTTGATAAGATTTTCGATAAGTAGCTTAAACATAAATATTTAGCTCTGTCTTGTAAGAGCATTAGTTTGGATTCCGCAATTAGAATATTTGTCGGTGTGCTAAGACGATATCCTAGTGCGTATCTAACTGCTTGATATTGAATTTTCTCAATTTTATTTAGAGATTTTTTTGCTTGGAGAAAATATATAAAGCAGCAAAAGTCTATTATTGCACGTATATAAGCCTTATAAAGGATGAACAGAGTGCTTGGATCCGCCCCCCACCAAGTTCCTCTGAGATACTTTATTATTATTATTTCGTGTGAACACCTATTTTTGACTAAATCTAAATGTTTTGAAAATGTTAATCTACAATCGAAAGTTACTCCCAAATATCTTACGCTTTCACAGCTTTTAATACGAATTCCTTCAATTTCAATTTCTGTAGATAGATTTTTTCTGTATTTGCTGAAATGTAGAAGGACTGTTTTATGTGGTGCGAGCTGAAGGCCTATATCTTCTAAATTATTTTTAATAGTTTTTATTGTCTTTTGCATAAGTTTTTTACTAGACTCAATAGATTTTCGTTTTGTGATAATAGATATATCGTCGGCAAATTGAGATATGGATGCGCTTTTAGGTACGTTTTTTGTTATTTCAGCTGTATATATTATAAATAATAACGGACTGAGTACTCCTCCTGGAGGAACTCCCTTGTATGATACCCGATAAGATTGTTCATTAACCTCTGTTGATATACGTCTCTCATAAGTCAGAAATTTCACTAATTTTATTATTTGTATGGGACAGTTATATTTAGCAAGTTTGTTGAATAGTATATCACAGTTTACATTATCGAAGGCGGTACTAATGTCTACAAAAGAAACCAACACATTTTGTTTTTTTGCCAGTCCTTCTTCTATTTCTAATGTTAAGTATGAAATGTTATCAGTGTAAGATTGTCCTTTACGAAATCCTGTTTGTCTTTCTGGGATTAAATTATTTGTTTCAAAGTACCATTGCATGCGATTTTTAATAATTGTCTCAAATAATTTGCACGTACAGGAGGTGAGACTGATCGGTCTGTAATTTCTTCCGTCTGTTTTAGGGATAAAATGTATAAAACTGAACGACCAAGTTTCTGGAAACACACTTAACAAATATATTTCATTAAATATATCAAGAAGCAATAGCTTATATTTAGTAGGTAAAGTTTTAAGAATGCAATAGTTGATATGATCCGGTTCGGGAGAGGCTTTTACTTTTTTGGAAGAGAGAGCTATATTAAATTCTGCAAAATTTATTAAACCACTTAAAAATTTGTTTTCATTGCATAGCGGAGTCGAATTTGGATCTGTAGGAACCCAATCAGGGCTAATTTTATTTAAGGCTTCTTTTAACTTTTCCTTTTTCTCGGGATTAAATTCTGCAGAACTATTTATTTTAACAAATTTATTTTTATAAATTTTAGTTACATTCCATACGCGTGTACTGTTTTGTAAGTGGTTTATTGATTGCACGAATTGTTTATAACTTTCTTTTTTCTTTTTTTTACATATTTTTTTAGCTTCAGCTGTTCGTTTTTTATATAGAATAAAGTCATCTAAGCTTTTCGACCATTCCCATTCTTCTAGTGCTGCCTTTCTTAGCCGAATTGCTTTATCGCAGTCGGAATCCCACCATGCAACTGGATTTGAATTTTTCTTTGTAACTTGTTTCGATTTATTTTTTGGGGTATTTAATGCAATACCTGTTTTAATGACATTAAAAAATCGCTCATATTTTACATTTGTAGGCGCATTACAGTATTCTTCGCTTAAAAAATATAAATACTGATTTTCAAGAAATTCTAGTACTGCTTGCCAATTTGTTCGAACAGAGTGTATTTTAAACGATTTTTTTCTATAGAAATGTTTATTTATTGCAATAGTAGAAAGAACCGGATAATGATCCGATCCGTATGTATTATCATATGCTTTAGTGATTATTTTATCTGCTAAATTCATAGAAGTTATCATTAGATCTAGGTTTGATTTTATGCCATGCGAGTGATCTATATGAGTAAGTGAATCCGTATTGCTTACGTACATATTTTTATTTTGAATTGCTTCTAAAAGTATTTTACCGCTGACATCAGTTTTTGCACAATTCCAGAAGGTGTGATGGGCATTGAAGTCGCCTAGAAGTATTGTGTGAGTATCCTTTTCGATATTTTTCATTAGTATGCTCGATTCCAGTTCTGTGAGAGCTCGTCCTGGAGGTCTATAACAGACTACAAGATTTAATTGCGGTGTGCTATTTTGGATTTTTAGTTTAATTATTTCCATGTTATTATCTTGGTGTAAAATATTTCCATTTACTAAGTCTTGTATACTAATTTCAATTTTTTTCATAACTGCCACCAAGATTCCGCCTCCTCGGCCAATTGACCTGTCTTTGCGAATAATTTTATAACCAAGAATGTCAAACTTCTGTGAGCTCGGGGTTAGCCAAGTTTCGGTGCAAACAAAAATATCAATACCGTCTAATATTGTTACTAAATCTTTTCTTTGAGTTATACTTCTGGCATTCCATAGCATAATATTAATATTACTTTTGTTATCCATTTTAGTATTTTTTTCGTTTTGTTTTGTTTTTTTTTTTTTTTTTTTGTTTTCACTGCGAACGAAGGGAAAATTAAGAAATTGTGCTTTCACTTTCTGTGCTAATATAATCAATATCTGCATCAGTGTTTGTTTCCGTAGTCACTTCATTTTTTTAAGTTTATTTTTTACTTTAGTTAGCTTAATTTTCAGTTTTTTATTTTTTATTATGAGATACAAACTTTCAATTAATTTTATTAGTAACGTAGTGTCTGATGTTAGTTTCTCTGTTTCCTTAACAATATTTGCATTTTCGTAGCTTTTCTTAATAAATTCTGTGAAATTTTCTTGACTGATCATTTTATATATATTTTCATTGAATATTTCACATGCTGATTGTATTTCTGTTTCGATAAAGTTGGTTTCCTTTTCTATTTCGGGTTTAGTTTCGGTTTTACGTTTTTTTGCTCTACCTTTTAAAGGTATTTTAAACTCCTTATTTTCTTCAATAACTTCTAATTTCTGTAATTCCTTGATTTCTTGTTTCTCTTTTATTATTATTTCTTTTTCTAGATTTTCGTCCTGAATTTCAATAGATTTTTTTGATAATGAATCGGAAAGTGGTTTCTTGTATCTTTTGTTTTCATTTTGTACATTCTTAGGTTCATCTTCTGTGTTTTGTTCTGTCATTATAGAGTTTTCATTATTTACCTCTTGCGCAGAATTCTGAGAATTGTTACTAGCTATCGGGCACGATTTAGCTATATGTCCAGTTTGTTTACATAGGAAACATGACGTTGAGTCCGTGGAGAGGTATGCCCAGTATGTCGTATTGTCGTGCGATAGCTGAACTGTTTCAGGCAGATATTTTTCTTCTTCCTCTTTAATAGTAGATACAGACTCTACCCCCAGAAATTTTAGAAATGAACTTTATGTTGCTTATATCGGTCAAATTTTCCATACTATCTATGTAGTCATCTAAGGTTAGTCCTTCCATCGAATCTATGATTATGGCATCTTCACTTTTTGGTAACATAGCGTTGGCGTATGATATCTGTGATGGTTTCGATTCTTGCGTCATGTTTTTTAAACTTAAAGAATTTTTTCGTAGTGGGAAAATTGTGTCTTAGAATTACTCTGTATGAAGCCTCCACTTTCCGATGCCATATCGCTGCTACTGCAGTTAGAGCTGCAAGGCGATTTGATTACTTTTCACTTAACGCACAACTTAACTAGTAGTTTACTTAAGAAACGGTATAGAAATCGTACTAACTTATAACGCGACAGGAGCAAAACAAAAACACGTCTGCTCGCGACGGCGATACAAATCGAAACTATATATATATATATATATATATATATATATATATATATATATATATATACGCGCGCGCGCGTGTGTGTGTGATATTAGCATTAATTTAATAATAATTATTAATGGAATGCATTATGTTTTCAATAATTGTAATAAATAAAATATCCTCTAAAATATCAATACTTGATATTTATATTATTTCCTTATTGTTAATACTTCTAAAGATATTTTGCTAATTATAATTATTATTTCTTTGCTAATTTTTGTGCAAACATCGTCTCACACCTACAAATCGAAAGCCATTTACAATGCCAAATAAATGCAATTCATATATTTATACATTTATAGATGAGAGGCTACTCTTGAGAATCAAGTTCTACAAAAGTTCTCTTTCGACTCTCGCCGAGCTCTATTGCTTCTCTTCTGTAATACAACGCCAAGTCAACAGTACATCAAAGTTCATCTATAAGATTGTGTGGGCGATAAGAAAGGGAGTCGAACAGAACTGAAGAGAGCTAAAGAAAACCAGAGAACGTCCAATCTCATTATGTATTTTTAGATAATTTTTAGATATTCACGATATATTACCTAATTGTTCTTTCTTGAGGTAAATATTTTTTAATAAATTATATTGCGCGCAGGTTCAAGCAAGACAATGTGGTGCATTCCCACCAGGGACAATATTTATCTATTTATTTATATTATAATTTTGATTTTTATCATCTATAAACAACGTTAATTTAACATTTTTAACATCTATAAACTACTTATTTGCAAAGGGAGGAAGAGATGGGGAAAGCTTTGTGAGAGCCAAAAAGAATCGGTGAGGGCTCATTGAGAACAAAAAGAACCGGCCAGTGAGAGCCAAAAAGCACATAACTTTTTGGTGTGTCAAATATGTAATTCTTATGAAAAATTAAATTATAAATCGAAAGTTACTTTTTTCATTTTTTAATTTGTAGATTATTTTTCAAGATAATATAGAATTTAAATAAAAAAAATTAAATTTTTATGAAAAAGTAAATTTTAATCAAACTTCCCGCGGTCCTCACCTGCGCGCAATAGAATTTATTAAAAAATATTTATCTCAAGAAAGAACAATTAGATATTATATCGCGAATATCTAAAAATTACCTAAAAATATATAATGAGATTGGACGTTCTCTGGTTTTCTTTAGCTCTCTCCAGTTCTCTTCGACTCTCGCTCTTCTCGCCCACACAATCTTATAGATTAACTTTGATGTACTGTTGACTTGGCGTTGTATTACAGAAGAGAAGCAAGAGAGCTCGGCGAGAGCCGAAAGAGAGCTTTTGTAGAATTTGACTCTCAAGAGTAGCCTCTCATCTATAAATGTATAAATATATGAATTGCATTTATTTGGCATTGTAAATGGCTTTCGATTTGTAGGTGTGAAACGATGTTTGCACAAAATTTAGCAAAGAAATAACAATTATAATTAGCAAAATATATTTAGAGGTATTAACAATAAGGAAATAATATAAATATCAAGTTTTGATATTTTAGAGAATATTTTATTTATTACAATTATTGTAAATAACAATGTTTGTAAAATTTTTCTACTTTTACTATTACACATACTTTATTTATTGCACATTTTTTTTATAGAAATTGTATTTCCCGATGCTAAGTGATAAATAAGAAAAATTCTTTTTTAACTGCGATAAGATTACTGGTTTATATTCAAATTTTATAAGGTCCGACTCGATATTCTAAATTCTAAATATTCTTACAGAATTTTTTAGAAATTAATGAGATGGTGAACAAGAATATATATATATATATATATATATATATATATATATATATATATATATTAAAGAATAATTTTTAATTATCTTTACTATATTAGTAATACGTAACGCCTTGAATATTAATATTATACATACAATTCATACAATTTTCATTCTGGATACGTTCCTAAAATGTCGGTAGTGCAGAACATTGATTTTAGTTCTCTAATTTGACGCCAAATTTTTCTCCATGAGGCGCATCGATCGATTCGAATTTCCGGCAATTGTGAGGAGCACTCTTGAGTGCTCCATACCGCGATCCCAGCGCCACGATGAACTATTAAAACGGAAACGAAAATGTGTAAATCGTAGATTTCGTTTTGTGCCCTCATTTTGTTTTACAATGTTGAAACAAATTTTATACGAATCTTTGAAAAATTCTACAATCGGGGGTATCCCTTACTGCTTTTCTAATATGTTTCAAAGTTAGTTTAAAAAAATAAGAAAATACGTATCTAACTGTCGTCTGCACTATAGACATCGCCGCTTTGCAGTAACATCAAATAACAACAAATATTATAAATTTTATACGTATAGTACAGATTAAAGTTGGATAGCCCCAGATGTAGAATGAACTTTGTTTCATCTTTCTATTCATAGAATTGAGGGAGTAAAACGAAATATAAGATTTTATTACGGTTATAAAGCAAGTTGTCAATTCTGTAGATAAAAAAGTGAGAACTTTAAATTCTGATTTTTTGAATAGGTGGCGCTGAAGAAAATATTCAATGCCGTACAAATCAAATAAAGTATTATGAAGCTTGGTGCAGAAAAAAAAAAAAAAAAATATATATATATATATATATATATATTTATGGACATAAATACACGCATGCATACATACATACATGCAAATACATTGCAAACATAGTAATGTAATACGGAAATTTGAGATTACACGGAGGTGCGAGGTGTACGAGCTTGAGCCAATAAATATATATAAAAATATAATAGGAAAGTAATTGTTCTTTTCCTAACCTAAAGTATATATAATATTTATGTAGGCAAAAATGTTATTATTACCTACGCAGATTTAATATTTATATACATCCTAAACATTTTTTATTAAATAAATCGTTTCTGATGACAACTAAAGCTCATAAGAAATTCCCAAAATTTCAAACATGTTTATTTTTTTTGCAGGATAGTCTTTTAGCTACAATAAAAACTTATAATTTTAAGAGGAAATGAGAGTTTTGAGTTTTCACAACATGTAATCAATGCATTTGAGTCCTTACTTCGATATGCATTCCTATTAGATAAAACGGATAAGAAAAAGTAACGTGAAAAGAATATATAATTTTTAATTCAAATGTAAAATATCATAAAACCATCAATATTTTTGAATGTAGAAGAGTATGATTGCGTATTTATAGTATTGAATTTTGTGTAAGGAGTTACAACTCCGAAATTAATATATTATATTATAAATATTTAAATATATAGTTATTTATATAAAGCAATTTTTTAATTTATTCTTATATTACACATCATTATACGGTGATTGACACTTTGTATAATTTATACAATTTATATAACAAACAGCTTTTATAGAAACTTTTTGTAAAAAAACTGTTACAGATTCAAATATTAAAATAATTTTTAATGAAGTAACACTATTTGACAATAGCACTTATATATTAGAAATTACTATCTTTTTCAATAAGTATCTTTTCAATAGTTTCATTACTATCTATTTAATAGGTAATTATAATAATTTTATTTTAAAATATATTCTTGTACGGTTAAAGTTTTGTTTAGTATTTCATACATTGTAATTTTTTGGAATAAATGTCAGATTAAATAAAGTCAATATGTCAAAATACAAAGATTATACATATATTGCCGCCAAAAATATCACGATATATAATATAGAAATATTTTTTTGTAAAAACATATATATATTTGAAATACTGCATCAGACAAATGACACAATCTTTATTCGAATTTATTTTTTAAATTTTGTAATATAGATAGATAAAAACAATTGAAATTTGTTTTCAAATATTATATCATTTTTATTGATTTATTATTTTCCAAAATACGCTTATCTAGAATAAGTAATTTAAAAATAATTTAATACAACAAATAAAATAATCTATTTTAGATAAATATCAAATAATGATTTAATTATTTTTTTAAATTACATAATTTTATATAAAGAATAGTCTAGTGTGCCATTATGTTCCATATAATTAGTATTTTTATATTCTTTACCCGATAGAATCAAGTACGGTTCTGTTTGACACAATTTATAGATTACCATTCCAATTTTAGATTATAAATACAGATTTATACGATAAAATTATAAAATAAAAATAATACAATAAAAATGTAATTGTAAATAAAAAAGAGCACGGCAATCCTGACAAATTCAATTTTATTTAGATAATATGCAAAACAATAAAAATTTAATATTTTTAATTACTGCTTACATATTATAACATTGCAATAACAAAACTAAATTTTATACATAAAGCCAATAAAATGAACATATTGAATTTCTTTATATCTAAAAATTATACGTGTATTATTTGTCAACTTGGTTTTCTATAAAATGAAGAAGAAAAATTCCTTAGACTACATTCCTCATACAAAAAAATAATTCCAAATTTAAGTATAGAAAAAAGGAGTTATAATGGCTAATTTATTGTGCAAGAATAGATTAAAAGTAGAATTTCACAGGAATACTAAAAAATTAGAATATATCAAAGAATGACCAACACAAGCTGAAAAAATACTTTCAAAACTTTCAGAACAGAATCGAAAATTAGCGTTATACATCACCTCGTAGACATCTAATAATTTTGAGTAGGCTGAAATCTAGTCACTACGAACTAAAAATAATTGAACTATTATGGTTATAAAATAGACAAATCTTAGAATGAAAAATTTCAACATTGTTATAGTAAAATTAAGAAAAAGGTATAAACTACATCCTTTTATTTCTGTCTATTAAATAATAATTTTATTTCATATGCAAGTAATTATATTTAATATTTATAGAATAATAATTTATTATGTTATTTGTTTAATAAAAAATAATTTCATACAATACATAAACTAACAGCTTGAAAGAATTATAAAATAATAAAGTCTATTGTGTATTGGATTTTGTCATCCTAAAAATTAAGCATAATAATTAATTTTATAATTGTTTACCTTAAACAGACAATGATGTATATCTAAATTTTCGAAAAACAAAAATTAATTTGGAAATATTATATGCTGTTATCTTTATACCTTTTTTTTTTATTTTTTTTTTATTTTTATACTTATTTCAATATTCATAATTAAGAGATCCCATTCTATTGATTAATGAAATAATTAATATCATTTAATTTTTTATCATTTTGTTTGTAACATTCCATAAACCAAAGTTTCGTGTAAATTGTGTAAATTATTGGTCAACAAGTTTTGATATAAACTCAATATGAAGTTACTATATATATTAATCGTTTGCGACCACCACGGCCCTTGACATTTTTGAGTAAGTAATTTGGTTAGAAATTAGGAGTATGGAGATTACATATGTTAATGTGTATGTAGATACGCAAACATATATGCGTATTTCAATCAAACGCTGGATGTCGAGCTGATGCTTCTTTATGACTGCTCGTGACCTAGCAGAGATAATAAGGAGAGATTGCCGATGACATATACGAAAGGCTCGACGATTTTCGAGCGCCGGGAGCGTGCGCCCTCAACAGGCTCAATTGCTACACTAACGCGCCAACGCGACGTCACAGCTACGTCAGCATAAATTAATGTGCGCATTTGCCTACGTCACGAGCTGTGACGTAGGCATTAAATATATATAGATATAGTTATACGCTTTTGTCCAATGCGACGTTGTCGTTTTCGTTTATATCATTACAGAGGCTAAGCCAAAACATCTAATATGCGCACGAGTATCAAATAGCAATTCAGACCCAGCTCCTATGCCAGCTTTATCATGCAGACGAATTTTTGATTCTGCAGAAAATCAAGACTTTCCTTTCTTCCATTGTAGAAATTTCAAATTGAGTCTTATGATTTTGTGCTAAAATGGATATTCTTTAATTAATTTAAAAAATTTAATTTTAATTTTTAGTGCTTATATTATTAGGAGTGTGAATAAGTCTTTCCCGTTTTCTGTAAGAGATGGCGCCACCAATACTGTGCGAGTATTCAATGGTTACATATGCCATAATCAAAGCTTATTCATATGTCAACAATTCCATACTAACACATTAGTTAAAATTTTTTCGCATCATAAATTTTTGATATCGTGAAAATGTCGAAATTTGAGCCGAGTCGACGTCATTTGCGGGAAGTTTCACTTTATTGGTTCAATTTGAAGAAATCTGCTGCCGAGACGCATCGATTCCTTCAGGAGGCTTATGGAGAAGGTTGTGTCGATGATTCAAGTGTTCGCGGATGGTTTCGACGCTTCAAAAGCGGTGATTTCGACGTGGAAGACAAGGAGCGTTCCGGGCGGCCGCAAATCTTTGAAGATCGAGAATTGGCGACTTTGCTTGATGAAGATTCTTGTCAAACGCAAGAAGAACTTGCTGAAGTATTGGGAGTTGACCGAACAACCATTTCCAAGCGTTTGAAAGCCATGGGAATGATCCAAAAGCAAGGAAATTGGGTGCCGTACGAACTGAAGCTGAGAGACGTCGAACGGCGTTTTTTCACTTGCGAACAGCTGCTTCAGCGACATAAAAGAAAGGGTTTTCTACATCGTATCGTGACTGGCGATGAAAAGTGGATACGTTACGATAATCCGAAGCGAAGCAAATCATGGGGACTACCCGGCCATGCATCATCATCGACGGCCAAGCCAAATATTCATGGCGCCAAGCTCATGCTCTGTATATGGTGGGACCAGCTAGGTGTGGTTTACTATGAGCTTCTGAAACCGAATGAAAGGATCACAGGCGAGGTCTATCGACGACAATTGATGCGTTTGAGCCGCGCACTGCGAGAAAAACGGCCACAATACTCCGACAGGCACGACAAAGTTATTTTGCAACATCACAATGCTCGCCCACATGTTGCACCGCCGGTGAAAACATACTTAGAAACGCTCAAATGGGAAGTCCTACCCCACCCGCCGTATAGTCCAGACGTTGCTCCGTCTGATTACCATCTCTTCAGATCGATGACGCATGGCCTGGCTGACCAGCACTTCCATTCCTACGAGGAAGCCAAAAAATGGGTGGATGACTGGATAGAGGCCAAACCGGTCGAATTTTTTCGCAACGGGATTCGTATGTTGCGAGAAAGATGGGAAAAAGTAAAATAAAATCGAATACAAAACAATCGATTGAAAAAGAAATTGCTGTAAAAAATTTGGTGAAAAAAATTGTGAGATAAAAAAAATTTTATATAAATCAAACCAGTTTAAAAAAAACATAAGAAAAAATAAAAAAAAAGTAGTTAAAAAATAAAAAAAATTTTTTGAATAAAACTGATTTCAACAAAATAGATTAAAAGAAAATTAGTTTTAAAAAATGTAAAAAAAAAGTGCGAAATGTCGATAGACTACTACCAGAGATGAACCGAGATTGCCAGAGACATAGGCGACGTTGGTTCCGTGACAGAGCTAGATTTTGCGGCAGAATCACGAACAAGATCCGTCTCCAATCTCGACTATCGATAAATGTAGCGCACTGCTGAAAAATGTCCGAATAGCTATTCGGACATTTAATACAGAATATAATTAAGGCATCACAACAAAGAAAGAGAAACAGCGGGCGCGTGTACAAGCACCGAGCGAAAGAGAAAACAACTGACATCTATACGTCTATATATATATATATATATATATATATATATATATATATATATATATATATATAAAATGTGCGACTAATTCTTTTCTCTATTTCGGCAAGTTCGGACCGACTTAAACTGCGACCAAAGACCATTCTTTATCTCTCTCTCTCTCTCTCTCTCTCAATAATATATATATATATATATATATATGTTCTTTACCCATCCACGCACCCACCCACCCCAGAGACTTACACGTATTTATTTCAATAATCACACGTACAATTACGCGCGCGTCAAAATGAGATCGAAATTTAAATATCAGTTTTAATTTAAAGAACACTGCACGTATATTTATGTATGTATATATATATATATATATATATATATATATAACAGCAATGCGTGTAGCAACGCGCGCACGCGCGCGCGTGTGTGTGTGAATACACTTATTTTTCGTTTTTTGCCGCAGCCTAATTTTTACATCTCATTTGTCGTAAAAATCAACCGAATCTCATTTAGATTAATATAATTTTAATAATATATATATATATATATATATATATATATATATATATAATGCTTCCTAAGCAAATTTTCGGTATTTTAGAAAATGAGAAAACACTAAGGAAAATACTTAATGTTTATATTGATTATGGATGCTATCATCGGTTTTCTATTATTATTATATACTAAACAAATATGATCACGAAATGTATATGATCTCACTGTTTTACTTTCCAAGCATACCTAAACATTCGTATATATATTTAAACATAATGTAATTTAAATGTTAAAAATGTTAAATATTAATTATTATTACATTTCCTTATTTAATTTTAAGGAAATATTATACTTTGAAAACCTTTCAGGAGATTATTACGTTCTCTTATATTTCTCAAAAATATAAAAATAAACATATTTTGAATAATAAATAATTTTATTAGCTTAAAATATAAACTAATATAATATTATATATATTTTGAAATTTTATATTATAAAACATTAGCAAGGAATTTCTACAGATAAAGAGATAATTTAGTCTAGCAAAAAGAAAAACAGTAGTTTAAAAAAAGTGTCCTGGTATCACATGTTCAATAAGACTTTCAATCTATCAATCAATTTTTTCGATTTATATAAATTATTTATTAATTATATAAATACCATTTTTCAATCCTAGAGCAGAGAGAAGGAAATACTTCTCTCTCTCTCTCTCTCTCTCTCTCTGTCACCTTCTCTTATATATGATTGGTATATGTCAAATATGATTATACATATAGCATGCTTCAAAAATATGAAAAGCAATCAAATAATTTTTGAAAATCGTTTTGAAAAAAGTTTAGTCTACAATTAGCATATATTTCTAGAGCTATTCAATTTATAAATACAAATACATTGCTGATAATAGTCATTATTATTATCTCAATGTTAAGTTAATTTTATCAAAGCAATTTTGTTGCAATATAATTGTTTTTGTTAAGCAGAAAAAAATTACGAATTTAATATAATACATTAAATATTTTAAGTATGAAACAAGACAAAACAAACTAATCCATTCAAAATATATAAATATACAATTCTAGCAATTAGACCTTCTAATATACATTTTTTAGTTCTAAATATTTACAAGATGAAGATATTTAATTATACACTTCAGACAAAGAACGCGTTTAATTAATTCTGTTTCTGTTAAGGTTTTCTTATGTTCTTAAGCATAATAAATATTATTCCAGACATCTAATTTCTTTTTATAATTTTCAATTAATAATGAAATTAATCGATTGTTACATTTACTTTCTCTGCAGATTTTCTTTAATGTAAAATTTAATCCATTTACATACATACTTTTTAAATTAAACAAATGGTTTACACATATACCATTAGTAGACCATCTATTGCAAGTAAAAAATTTATATATTTAAAGTACTGAGATGTTTATTTAAATACAGTAAATATTTTTGATGTATGAAAAATAAAAATTTGTTTTATGATATTCGGTTCTTAATTTGAAAAATATTTATTTGCTTTAAAGAAATATTTTAAAAAAAATATTTTTAATTTTGTATAATTTAAACAAAATATAAAATTGAACTGTATTATCTTAACTTATTACACCGTCATTTTCGTAATCTACAACTATGTAAACGTATGATATATGTTATATTGCAATAAAGAATAATTATATTTACATTGTTTTCTTATATTTTTGTTGGTATGCAACGAATATATGCACCATACAAACTTAATTGAGGACGCTAATGTCGATCAGTGCAAGTCTATACCCGCACTGTTTCCTGAACCGACCTGAGTTCCAACTGCAGAAATGCCGAGGATACAAAAGGGACAGACCGATCCAGCCACCGTTATTCCCGAGAGTGACAGCAGTCGAGTGCGGCCAATATATAGTGCTACATTTGTACTTACTATTATATTGTATTTTCACGTGTAATTCATTAGTTGATTTATCAGTGCATTGATCACAATTGTATTCCACTAATTAAATAAAGTTATATATTAGAATAAAGTTTAGATTCCTCTAATTAAATCAACAGGTTATGGGCCCAGATCTCAGTGTGTGATAAATCTATACAGAACAGTGTTAAAAGAAAAATAAATAAAGTCAAAGTGAAATAAAGTGTTTTTACAATATAAGTGAAATCTACAGTGTCTCGTTATATTTTCAACAACAAAAATGGCAGAAGGCTCAGGATATAGATGTTCTTTCCAGAAGCTCAACAGCGAAAACTATGCTGTTTGGAGCTATAAAATGGAGGTGCTAATGGTAGATGAAAATATTTGGGATGTAATTATCGATGACAAGCCCGCCGATTCAGAAACCACAGAAATAGCTATGTGGAAAAAGATAAATGATAAGGCGTGTGTGAGGATCGGACTGTCAGTGGAAGATGACCAGCTAATCCACATAAGGAGCGTCGCTACAGCAAGACATGCTTGGGAATCACTCAAAGAATACCATCAAAAGTCAACGCTAACGTCAAAGGTATTACTGTTGAAACAATTATGTCGGACCGTTCTTAGCGAAGATGGCGATATGGAAGCACATATTGCTAATTTTGTTAATACAGTGAGTCAGTTAACGGCTCTTGGGACAATTTTAGCCGACGATTTGTTAGCAGCTATGTTATTGGGAAGTTTGCCGGAATCGTACGACACGCTCGTTACAGCATTAGAGAGCAGACCGGAGAAAGATATTACCTCACAATTCATTAAAAGTAAACTGATCGATGAATTTAAGAGGCGCAAAGGTCAAAGAGACGTGAGAAATAATTTCCCAGTGGCCGAGACAGCAATGAAAACCACATACAGCAGTAATAGTGGATACAGAAAAAATAATAACAACGGTGAATCAGTAATTAAAAGCTGTTTTTTCTGCAAAAAGATAGGGCATTTAAAACAAGATTGCAGGAAATACAAGGTGTGGAAGGACAAATGCGCCAACAAAACTAACGCAGTCAAGGAAACACGACTTACAGAAGAAAAATTATTCATGGGCGTGGAAAAAATATGTGCAAAGAAAGTTAACAACAGTGTTGAATATGCGCGATTTAGTGTAAAAGCCCATAAAAATTATAATAATATTTGGTTTGTCGATTCTGGAGCAATGAGCCATATGACTAATAGTCGTAAAATTTTCACACATTTCGATTCAGCTATAAATGGTTTTGTGCGTTTAGCTGAAGTGGACAAAGTAAGTGAAATAAAAGGAAAAGGTTCGGGCTCTATAAAATGTAGTGTTAATGGAAAACAAACGCAAATGATTATTAAAGATGTGCTCTACGTACCATCGTTCGAATCGAACTTAATATCCGTAAAGAAGCTCGCGAAAGAAGGATATCAAGTAAAATTTTGCGACAATATTTGAAAAATTTCAAAAGATGGAGTAAATCAAGCAATCGCCGTATGCGGAAAGGATACTGAAGATTTATATCAGGTATAACAAGTCAAGGAACGATCGTGCGTTGCAATAAATAGAAATCACGGAAAAAATTGTCAACACGTATGGCATCGCCGATTTGGACACCGAGATATCGGAGCAATAAAAGATCTGGAAAATAAAGATCTCGCAATAGGTATACGGATTACAGACTGTGGAAGGCGAGAAGTATGTGAATGCTGCGAAAAAGGGAAAATGGCGCGCCAGCCTTTTCCAAAGGAGTCTCAACACAAATCGCACGATATTCTTGATCTTCTCCATACAGATATTTGCGGCCCTATGGAGACTCTAACGCCAGGAGGAAATAAATATGTAATGACAATCATTGATGATCATTCACGATTTACTACAGTTTATTTACTGAAGACCAAAGACGAAGCGGGGCCAAAAATAAAAGGATTTGTTGAAATGACAAAAACACAGTTTGGAAAATTACCAAAATGTATAAGATCCGATCGAGGAAGGGAGTATCTCAACAAAAATTTAAAGAATTTTTTATCCGATAGAGGGATAAAAACGCAATATACCGCTGGATACTCTCCGCAACAGAATGGAGTCGCCGAAAGGAAAAATAGATCGCTCTTGGAAATGGCGAGATGCATGCTGCTAGACGCTAATATGGAAAAGAAATATTGGGGCGAAGCCGTCAGCACAGCCAATTTTTTGCAAAATCGGTTGCCGACCAAAGCGACGGAGAGGACTCCGTATGAGTTGTGGTTCAATGAGAAGCCCTATGTAAAAAATTTGCATATTTTTGGATGCAAGGCTTTTGTATATGTACCAAAAGAGCATCGAAGAAAGTTAGATGCAAAATCAGAAAAATTGGATATTCCGATAAATCGAAAGCATACCGATTCATCAATACAGCAACAGGAGCATTAAAAGTGAGTCGGGACGCGAAATTCTTGGATAATAATTTTGTCAATGCTGACACGAATTCAGAAGTTCATTACGTTATATCAAGTAATGACTGTGAAGAAAAATCAATCGAAGATGACGACAGTGATACTGAATCATCTTATTCAAGTGCGGAAGAGCAGATGCCAGAAGATGACAGTGACGCACTGCAAAGAGATTGTAGTAATTTACAAAATGAAATTCAAGAAACGCAACTAAGAAAGTCTATGAGAGAAAATAGAGGAGTCCCGCCCAATCGGTATATGGCAATTTCGAAATATGCGGCGGTATCAGAAGAAGATCCGAAAAGCAGAAAGGACGCGTTATTAAGGCCGGATAAGAACGACTGGGAAAGAGCGATGGATGAGGAATATAACGCATTACTTCACAATGATACCTGGGAGATTATACCTGCACCGAAGAATCAAAATATAATTACCAATAAATGGGTGTTTAAGGTGAAAAGGGACAAAATGGGTGGAGTGAATAAATACAAAGCAAGACTAGTTGCACGAGGATTTTCTCAAAAATATGGCGTAGATTACGACGAGGTATTCGCACCTGTCGTAAAACAGGCTACTTTCAAACTCTTACTTGCCATTTCAGGTAGAAAAGGTCTAATAGTTAAGCACTTCGATGCCAAAACTGCTTTTCTAAACGGTGACCTGAAAGAAACCATCTACATGAAGCAGCCAGAGGGTTATGAAGTAGTAAATAAAGATGGAAAAACCATGGTGTGTAAACTGAAAAAAGGTTTATATGGACTAAAGCAGGCCGCTAATATATGGAACAAGAAATTAGATGCAATTCTTAAAAGCAAGAATTTTATTCAAAGCATCGCGGATCCGTGCTTATATATACATAGAGAAAAAGACGTCATCTACATAATCATACACGTTGATGATATTTTAATAGCTGCTAAAGATCAAGACGACATTGAAAAGACAGCAACATATTTGCAGGGTAATTTCAAGTTGGTTGACCTAGGATTTCTACAAAATTATTTAGGCATCGAAGTGAGAAAGGACAGTAATGGATATTACTGTATAAAACAGACCAAATACATTGAAGACATCTTAGAGAAATTTAACTTGCAAGATGCAAAGATTTCTTGTATACCATTGGACACCGGATATATAAAAATAGTAGAGGATCAACCATCAATGGAAAAGCAAGAAATTTATCAACAATTAATTGGAGCATTGTTATACTTAGCCGTCAACACGAGGCCCGATATCAATGCAAGTGTGACTATACTTAGTCAGTCCAATAAACAGCCAACATCAGCGGATTGGAACGAAGCAAAAAGAGTAGCTCGTTATTTGAAAGGTACTAAGGATTATGAGCTCATACTCGGAGGCACCGGACAAAAGGATTTAGAGTTAATTGGTTATGCTGATGCAGATTGGGCAAAAAACAGAAGAAACCGTAAGTCCAACAGCGGATACGTATTTAGATTTATGAATGCAACAATCAGTTGGGCATGTAGGAAGCAAACCTGCGTAGCTCTCTCGTCGACAGAAGCAGAGTTCATTTCAATTGCAGAAGCGTGTCAAGAAAGTATATGGCTTCAACGATTAATTATGGAATTTATGCAACAAGAAGAAATAAAAATTACGATATTTGAAGATAATCAAAGTTGCTTAAAACTGATTGATCTGAAGAAAAGTAGCAACCGTACAAAACATATCGACACCAAATATCATTTCATTAAAGATATAAAAAACTCAAAATCTATCAGGTTCATATATTGCCCAACAGAAGAAATGGTTGCTGATATGTTAACCAAACCGTTAAACAGAGTAAAATTGAAGTACTTTCTTGAAAAATGTGGACTAAAAGCATACGCATAAGTGCATATTATCGTTGAGGAAGGGTGTTGGTATGCAACGAATATATGCACCATACAAACTTAACTGAGGACGCTAATGTCGATCAGTGCAAGTCTATACCCGCACTGTTTCCTGAACCGACCTGAGTTCCAACTGCAGAAATGCCGAGGATACAAAAGGGACAGACCGATCCAGCCACCGTTATTCCCGAGAGTGACAGCAGTCGAGTGCGGCCAATATACAGTGCTACATTTGTACTTACTATTATATTGTATTTTCACGTGTAATTCATTAGTTGATTTATCAGTGCATTGATCACAGTTGTATTCCACTAATTAAATAAAGTTATATTCCTCTAATTAAATCAACAGTTTTATATGAGGCCTACGATGGCTCGATCGCTAGAGCGAAGGACTAGTAACTTGGTGATCCGACTTCGAATCCCGGTCTCGGCCGATTGACACAAGCACCGCTGTAATAATTTACATGTGCTTTGTTTACAAACACATCGTAGACCTCCGTCGCTGATTAGCACCAATATTTGGAAGCATAAATAGAGCGACGTTAAATAACATAAAAAAAAAAAAAAAAAAAAAAAAAAAACAGTTTTATATAATATATATAAATATACACATAATATTATATTAGTATTGTAGGCAGCGCAACGCAACCTATTTGAAACGCAAAATCTCAGCCGTTCAAACTTTACATATATAATTATAAAGGTTCAGAATCTCATTGTAAAGCTGTCAACCGGTAGAGGCATGCGTTAATTGCGATGAAAACGCTGGATACACCTGGCGAAAAAGTTTTGGAAACATTTTTATTTTTCACTAACAAAATATGAAAATTAATGATATGTTTATGAAATGCAATTTAATGATTTTAAGAAAATGAAATTGATTTAGCTACTTCAATAAATTCTATTTAGACAATTTATAATATTTTTTTAAATTAAAAATATCGCTTCAACTAAATCAGTTAATACATCTAAATATATATATTTTTTAACGAAAAACAGTTGTTTATATTAAACAAATTCTTCGTTCTTTGAATTCGAAGAAATGTATTTATTTAAAATTATCAAATTTTGTTTTAGTGTACTTCAATTTACAAAAAGTACTTCAAACAAACGTTGTAGATCTTACCAAAATACATTTTTTGTACTATGCGCTGATTTTCTACAAACAGCATTTCTCAAGAAAGGTGTATTCGAATGTATCTATATTTCGTATAAACGTAGAATTGTTCCGGGGACCCCGAAACGGAAATGTTGAACTTTTCTCCAAAAATATATAGTTTGTATGGAATAATTATATAGAACAAAAAAATATGTATTTTAATGAGCTCTATGATTTTGGTTTTAAATGTTAAATTTTTTCATTTTCTAAGGTAAATTCAGAAAACCATGATTTTTATGGATTTTCATCGATTTGGGAATACATATTTAATTTTGATCTAAGGTTATTATGATATTAAGAATCCTTGCTCCAAAAAATTTGAGTATGCAAATTTTCAAGAAAATAGTGACAGGACTTATTCAATACAGTCACACCACTGTCGATGCTTCAGAGGGACCCCAAGATTAAATTTTTGATTATTTTTCGAAAAATATTCTCAGAGGATGAAATTATCTATAGGAATTTAGATTTATAGATAGAGAATTATTTACATAGATGTCATTTAACTGTTTAATAAATTGGTTACATTATTATTTTCAGTAAAGCCGAGACGGTAGATGCTTATATATATATATATATATATATATATATATATATATTAAAATTTATGACAGTATAATACATTTCGATGGTTTTACGATGAATTTAAAAAAAATATTTTTTAATAGTGCATGCTTGCAGTACGATCGCTGCGATGTAAATTTCGCGAAATTTTTTTGATAATTTAGCCTTACTCCAAGGCTATAGCGATCATCGGCAGTCGAAATGTGTGCTCGCAGCAGGCTTGATCCAATAAAAATAGCTATGTGAGTCTATAACAGAGATCGTGGATGAACTTCCGAAAGACGAGCATAATCGATTATTCGATTTTTTTGGATGCCGATTAAAATTATCGTAGTGTCGTTTGATGAAAATTTAATTTTCAAGTTAAAAACTATAAACACAGAGTCTTTTGGACATACCTCGGGAAATATTAAAATGTACAAAAATGTATTTTAAAAAATCATTGTACATCTCATTAAAATACATATTTTTTATTCTATTTAATTCGTCTCTAGAATCTATATTTCTCGAAAAAATATATACGAAGATACCTGCATTGAGTATATGCGGAGAACCCTTCACGGGACTCCGAAACGGAATAGTTTCCGAAACTGAACTTTGTCGAGAAATATTATTTGCACCGAAAACTGTATAGAACAAAAAATATGTATTTAAATGAGCTCTATGATTATGGTTTAAAATTTTTTTGCAAGTGTTTTTATTTTTTTAAGAAAAATTTGTACAAACCAAGATCTTTATGGACTTTGCATGGTTTTAGGATTGAATATTCAATTTCCGTCTAAAGCTGTTACGATATTCGTAATTAGTCCCGAAAAAAACACAAATATTCAGAAAAATAGTGCGGGGGGACTTTTTTGGAACTAATCTCAATACAGCCACACCACTGACATTGTTTCGGCGAGCCTTGAAGCTTCATTATTTTTTCCTGCAGATATTTAATATATGTTAATAGTATTATAGATAAAATTATCTAGGCAATATATTTTTATACATTGGGTATTTTTTACGCAAGTAAACTGTAAACTTAATCAGAATGTAATTAACGGGATGGGCAAGATGGCAGGCAAGCACGATGCAGAAGAGGGGAAGTAGGGGAAGCGAAGGACCGAGAGAAAGAGAAAAGAACTGCGCGTATATACGTCTATATATATATACGTCTATATATATATATATATATATATATATATATATATATATATATAAGAAATGCGTGCACTAATCTTTCCTCTATTTCGGCAAGTTCGGACCGATTCCAACCGCCATCAAAATCCATTCATCTCTCTCTCTCTCTCTCTCTCTCCATACACACACACACACACACACACACACACGCGCGCGCATGCACGCACACATTGTAAACTGTAACGTATATATATATATATATATATATATATATATATATTGTTACGTCACGAGCTGCGACGTTGCTGTTTTCGTTTAAATCATACAGAAGCTAAGCCAAAACACATCAAATATGCGCACTTGTATCCAAAAGCAATTCAGGCCCCAACTCCAATGCCAGCTTCATAATGCAGACGAATTTTCATTCTGCAAAAAATCAAGACTTTCCAAATAAAAAAAAGAAATTTCTTTTGCAAAAGAAATTTCAAACTGAGTCTTATGATTTTGTGCTAAAATGGATATTCCTTAATTAGTTTAAAAAATGTAATTTGAATTTTTAATGCTTATATTATATTGTAGTAAATAACGTATAGGAACAAAAAGAAAAAAATCCATTACTTGTCTTAAATAATAAAAATATAAATAATAATATAAATCAAAAATGGAAAATGAAATTCTTGAAATTAAATGCTAAAATAAAATAAAATAAAAGTATAGAAGTTATTTAACTTAGTTAAAAAACTAAGTTTAAAAGTTATACGTTATCTAAATTATAACTACAATATATGAGATTTACATTCTACAAAGTTTTATAATAGGATAGAATTTAAAGTTTTGTATTTTATACAATATGCATTATCAATAAAAAATGTATAAGTATTTTAAATAATTATAAGTAATGACATGAGTTTAAACATATTTTTAAAAAATACAAGTATAACGTAGATTTTAATGTCAACGTAGTTAATCAATCCACATCTGTGATACTACGTACTAAATATAATTCATAAATCACATAAATTATTCCTAGTTTCCTTCACATTCAAACAGCATACTTTTCATTTATATTTATTCTAATCTACTCTATATTGTCACTTATTGACATTTTAAACAATTAGTGTAATTCCGATTTAACACAAAGATTGGTCTAAAACATAGAGTCCTTTTCTGAATGAACTAATAATGAAATTATTCATTTTGTTTATTTATAATATTACAGTGTTTGTGGACATAACCTCACTTATGATGAAATTATCTATTGAAGAAATTTAAAAAAAAAATTATCTGAATTACTTATGTATATATTATAGAGTAATTGCAATAATTTATTTTATTCTGAAAATGATAGTATAATATTTTAAAGAACATATAATAAATCGTTTATAATCTTAAATGTATAATCTTTAATATAAAAAATTGAATACAGAGATGTTTTTAAAAACAGTAAACAAATCAGCAAATAAACAGCCCCAACAGTGTTTGCTATAAGACTGTACACTCATGTAAATGATGTATCAGATTTTTGTACCTCAAAGTGGTCCGGCGATCCTCGCAGATCCAAAAAGATCTCCGAACATTGTTTCTAAATATCGTAGCTTCTAAAACAGTTAACGGAACCAGCTGTACATAAAAAATTTTATTTTTAAGAGATCTATCTATCAAACAATTTTATATAAAACATAAGTTTTATTCTACTAATTCATTGCCGTTTATTACTACTATTTTAGCTAATAATAATACATTTGTAGATATTTAATCCATAAACTAAAAATATTTATGTCATATATATGAATGTTTTCGTAGAAAAACAAAAAAATGTTCGTATACAAGAGCAATATTTATATAAAATATTTTTCGGAAATATTCCAAAGTAGCTTGACAAAAAATAAATTATATAACGAAATTACAGCTGACAACTATGGACCATTAAAACAAATGGCTAAGTACATTTTATATGTGTCCTCATAAATAACAGCATGTATAGTTTAGCAGAGATAATAAGCAGTTTATTATACGGTAGTAGCAGAGATGAACCGAGATTGCCAGGGCCCATGTAAATCAATGGTTCCAAAATTGGCGCTACAGCCTACAGTGGTAGCTGCCCGAACAAGATCCGTCTGCAATGTCGATTATCGGTAATTGCAGTGCACTGCTGAAAAATGTCCGAATAGAAAATAATAGAAATAACGCATCTAAAGCAACGAAGGAGAAACGACGGGCGCGTGTACAAGCTGCTGCTAAGGGGAGGGGCAAGGTGGTGGGCCGACACGATGCCGAAGAGGGTAAGTTGGGGAAGTGAAGGACCGAGCGAAAGAGAAAAGAACTGCGCGTAGATACGTGTGTTTATATATATAATGCATGCATATAAGAAATGTGTGCACTAATTCTTTCTTCTATTTCGGCAAGATCGGACTGATTCCAACCGCGACCAAAATTCATTCTCTCTCTCTCTCTCTCTCTCTCTCTCTCTCTCTCTCTCTCTATATATATATATATATATATATATATATATTTGCGTGCGTGCGTGTTCTTTACTTAAAACTCTGATTCTCAAACTTCGACCTTATTATGACATATTGTAATTTTGTAATATGAGTGAGGGAGCTGTGTTGGGCGTGCTGTGTGTGTGTGTGTGTGTGTGTGTGTGTGTGTGTGTACCGCGCGTACGTTTAATATGAATAAACTAATAATTATTTTTTAAATAAATCTATTTTTATATGAATAATTATCAGTTCTTCTTGTTTTTAAACGTTGCAATTTATTGAATTTTTTCAAATATATAATATAATATAAATTCTGTTCATTTTATTATCTGCTGAAAATGGGTTACTAAAGATAATTTAAATACAATGCAGAAAATTCATTAATATTAACTGCATCTAAATTGTATAAAAATGAAATTAATTGTAATTATAAAACAGGAATATAACATGCACATAAAAAGTTCTATTGATCTACTTATATTAATGTTTTAGATTTATCTCTAAATGAAAGGATGTTCTGTTATAAATATTAAACAATTTTAAAGAATACGCTATTTTTATTCTTAATGTATATACTAGAATTAACAATAAATGTATAAGAATATATTGTACAGGCTAGCTATAAATACTTTTTTAACATTTAACTTAATTAAAAATGATTTACACAGTACTTTATACTTTAGGTATATATTGTAATGTAGTATATTATTTATATTTAAAATTTTATTTTCAATATAGTTTCTAAAAATAATTACAAATTTATATGTGTAATAAACCAATCACTTTTCTTGGTAAAAATTAAATCATTAAGCTGTATATAATTTTGATATAGAAACGCGATAATTTCATATTAATTTACATCATGTTTAATTTTAAAAATTTTATTTCAAATTCAATAAATATACGTTTAATCACTTTTTTATTATAACTAAACGATAATAAACTAGAATAAACTAGAATAAACGCATATGCTCTATAAACCCTCAATATATTCGTTTATTTTGATTGTAATATCACAAGTATTTTATGAATTTATCATAAATTTATTAAGTATGTATAATAATTCTGGCGATTACAAATTGGAGAGTGGTTGGTGATTCCAATAAAATATTATAATGCTTACACATTAATGATTTGTTTATTTGAACTTTTGAGCATTTTTCGAATATTATCATAACACAGTATATATAAGGTTTCTTATGCTTATCGCTCAAACAGTCGAATTTACACCACGCCGATACGGAGATATGATACGCTTTCTTGAAGCGACACCTGAAGCACTCGAAGATGAGCCGTTATTGTCAACAGAGCTAGCAGAGATGAATATTTATATTTATATAAATATAAATATAATATATATATATATATATATATATATATATATATATAGATGATATATAGAGATCCGTTCGGTTTCGCGGTCGGCGAGCAGAGAGAACATTTCAATCGACAGCATTAGTTTTTTTCTTCATAATCGCAATATGACTTTGCATTTATATATTGCTTTATAACATTTGTTCTTAACTATCACAATTAAATCTGCGATTAGATTTGCGCTATATGCAAACAAGCCATCATATATATATATATATATATATATATATATATATATATATATATATATAGATATAGTTGTACGCTTCTGTCCAATGCGACGTTGCTGTTTCCGTTTAAATCATACGGAGGCTAAGCAAAATAATATCAATATGCGCACGAGCATCAGAAAACAACTCAGACCCAAACTCCCATGCCAGCTTCATAATGCAGACGAATTTTTGATTCTGCAGAATATCAAGACTTTCCATTCTTTCATTGTAGAATTTTCAAATTGAGACTTATGATTTTGTTATATATATTATATATATATATATATATATATATATATATATATATATATTATAAACTTCTTGTGAAAAATGATTAACTACTCCGATACTTATTTCATAAGAATATTATAAAATATAAATTTTGTATGGATCATTTATAATTTACATATTTAACTTGGGCTACTACGGTTTTGATTAATACTGGAACAATCGATAAAACAGAACAGGATTTTTCGTACATTTCGAGTTCCGTAAACTTCCGCGTACATTAAAAATCAGGCGTTTCAATCGATTTTAACTTCCGTCAGAGGTATGGAGCACTCTTAAGGAAAACTGGTCAACGTCAAAGCTGAGAAAATCTTTTATAACAAAGAGCTACCAAATTTTTCATGTAGTCGACTAACGCGATTTTTATTAAAATTTTTATATATACGTTTTTTAGGATTCTGATTATATATATGGTAGTAAAAATTGGTGATAATTTCCATTTTATAACAAATCACATTAATACCCAGTGAAAATATTGTTTTTCTAATGTAACATCGAGATAATAATCACAGTAAATTTTTCAATTATTTAAAAACAAAATTACAAAAATAAATATTAGGAGTGTGAATAAGTCTTTCCCGTTTTTTGTAAGAGATGGCGCCACCAATACTGTGCGAGTATTCAATGGTTACATATGTCATAATCAAAGCTTATTCATATGTCAACAATTCCATACTAACGCATTAGTTAACATTTTTTCGCATCATAAATTTTTGATATCGTGAAAATGTCGAAATTTGAGCCGAGTCGACGTCATTTGCGGGAAGTTTCACTTTATTGGTTCAATTTGAAGAAATCTGCTGCCGAGACGCATCGATTGCTTCAGGAGGCTTATGGAGAAGGTTGTGTCGATGATTCAAGTGTTCGCGGATGGTTTCGACGCTTCAAAAGCGGTGATTTCGACGTGGAAGACAAGGAGCGTTCCGGGCGGCCGCAAATCTTTGAAGATCGAGAATTGGCGACTTTGCTTGATGAAGATTCTTGTCAAACGCAAGAAGAACTTGCTGAAGCATTGGGAGTTGACCGAACAACCATTTTCAAGCGTTTGGAAGCCATGGGAATGATCCAAAAGCAAGGAAATTGGGTGCCGTACGAACTGAAGCTGAGAGACGTCGAACGGCGTTTTTTCACTTACGGACAGCTGCTTCAGCGACATAAAAGAAAGGGTTTTCTGCATCGTATCGTGACTGGCGATGAAAAGTGGATACGTTACGATAATCCGAAGCGAAGAAAATCATGGGGACTACCCGGCCATGCATCATCATCGACGGCCAAACCAAATATTCATGGCGCCAAGCTCATGCTCTGTATATGGTGGGACCAGCTAGGTGTGGTTTACTATGAGCTTCTGAAACCGAATGAAAGGATCACAGGCGAGGTCTATCGACGACAATTGATGCGTTTGAGCCGTGCACTGCGAGAAAAACGGCCACAATACTCCGACAGGCACGACAAAGTTATTTTGCAACATGACAATGCTCGCCCACATGTTGCACCGCCGGTGAAAACATACTTAGAAACGCTCAAATGGGAAGTCCTACCCCACCCGCCGTATAGTCCAGACGTTGCTCCGTCTGATTACCATCTCTTCAGATCGATGACGCATGGCCTGGCTGACCAGCACTTCCATTCCTACGAGGAAGCCAAAAAATGGGTGGATGACTGGATAGAGGCCAAACCGGTCGAATTTTTTCGCAACGGGATTCGTATGTTGCCAGAAAGATGGGAAAAAGTTGTAGCTAGCGATGGCCAAGACTTTCAACAATTCATTTGTAACCATTTTTTCACAATAAAGCCTCAAAATTTGAAAAAAAACGGGAAAGACTTATTCACATACCTGATAGTATATATATATATTTATGCACACGTATATATATAGATGTATATATATATACGTATATATATATATATATATATATATATGTGTGTGTGTGTGTGTGTGTGTGTGTGTGTGTGTGTGTGTGTGTGTGTGTGTGTGTGTGTGTGTGTGTGTGTGTGTGTGTGTGTGTGTATATAAGTAAGCTAGAGTTTACAGAATAAAATAACAATAATATATAATAATAGAGATAAATATATATATATATATATATATATATATATATATATATATACATATAAAAAGAAATACAATATATAACAATATATAAATATATACATATCAAAATAAGAATATAACAATATTAAAATATATATATATATATATATATATATATATATATATATATACAAAATAAGTATATCATATTATAAAATATATACAATAAAACAAGTATATAATATTATAATACACATAAATACATATATATCAAAATAAGTATGTAATAATATGATACGTATAAAATATACATACAATAAAATAAGAATATAATAATATAATACGTATGAAACATATATATTAAAATAAGTATGTAACATTATAATACGTATAAAATATATATATTAAAACAAGTATGAAATACTATAATACGTATAAGTACAGATATAAAAAAAATTATAATGCACATAAATACATATACTATATATATACATATATATAAGATAAATATACAATAATAATGAAATATACAAATGTATATATATATGTATATATATAGTTTTGCAGAATAAAAATAAAAGATAAACAATTATATACACATTTATATATGAAATAGTATACAATATAATAATACGTAAACTTATACATATATAAATAAATAAATAAATAATAGTATATATAAATACAACTACATACATACAAAAATAAAAATATATAATAAGTTTTATAAAATAGAAGCAAACTCGAAGCTAAGATGACTAAAAACCATGCAACATGTCATCATCTTGTTTGGGCGAGAAAAACAATTTTGTAATATCTGCCCAAATAAGGCGTTGACTTGCGCAAGTACATACGTCAGAAGCGTATGGTTTTTCTGACGAAGGCCTTAGAGGTAATAAAAATTGTATACTAACGATGTGATAGTGTACAATTTTTAACGTTAAATTATCAAAATTCAATATTTATAACAAATAGAACACATTAAAAACAATAGAAATAAGCAATACAAAAATAGTAATATACGTTCAAAACAAAAATTGTAAATTTAAACTAAATATAAGTGAAATAGATAAAGTAATAAAAAAAACGATAAAATCGAGGAGCAGAGAGAGGGATCATGGACTTTTTCGGGTATATAAAGCCCCGATTTTTCCACCAAAATCACGCAGTCAAGAAGCAGTCAACAGGCAGTCAAAAAGCAGTCAACACGCAGTCAGTCAGTACGCAATCACGGTCCAGGTCCATCTCTCTGTCTCTCTCTCTCTCGCCTTGTCAGTAAGTAAAAATAAAATAAATATTCAATATAAAAAAAAATCTCACATTTGTCTTTTCTCTCTCTCTTTCTCTTGTACTACATACATCTCTTCGATCCGGGGAAATGACTGATCCTCTCGTGAGGTAGGATCGTACATGCCCCTCGTTTTTTTTTTATATAAGTTAGGGAACTAGACTAGTAGGCCGAGGGAGATACTTATTTCTTTCAAGAAACGAACGAAATAAGTATTCAAAAGAACCCTTGGACTCTAGCCCAGGTAAACCAGATTAAGTATCATCCTTCATCTACTTTCGAGCGTTTAATGTTCCCGAGCTAGTGGAGGAAACTCCAGGCTCGAATATAACCAAGTGAATATCGAAACCGCCTACGTATATGAACAATATACGTATGCGCTTCTTATAAAGTTATTGTACGGAAGGGCATGTGTGTTCGGATGTCACACTAATTTATCTCGTAAAATACAAAAAATTCCATTAAATGATGTAACTAAAAGTTCAAAATCTCATCAAAACATATTTTTTAATCTATATATTTTTTCTTTAAACGTTTTTTATTAACAACAATGCACTTCACCGTAATATTCTCATTGACTATTCTATATCCTCCGTTAGTTTGAATATATTTTTTTGGGAACTCTTGGTACAGAAAAATTTATAGAATAAGAAATATGTGAATATTCATGGCCAAAATCAGCAATTGATTTATGTTTACGAATGCAATAGATCTTGAAAAAGCTGCTAATTATAGACTGTAAAATTTTTCAAAAATTATTTGATTGCTTTTTATATTTTTGGAGTATCATATCAGAATCCTATACAATCATATGTGACATATAACTACCTTGTATGGAGAAGACAGAGAAAAAGAGAGAGAGAGAGAGAGAGAGAGAGAGAGAAAGAGAGAGAGAGAGAGAGGAGAGAGAGAGAGAGAGAGAGAGAGAGAGAGAGAGAGAGAGAGAGGAGAGAGAGAGAGAGAGAGAGAGAGAGAGAATGGGAATGTGAGAGCGAGAGGGGGAGGGGAGAAAAGAAAAATCCAAGGGGATTAACATGGATTACTCGATGTTGGTGGGTGTTGCCACATCAATGTACCTGCATGTACCCGCGAGTGTCCTCTATACTGTTTCGTTTCATTCTCTCACCTGCTCTCACTGTTTATTACCTGTCCATCTGCACGCACATTATACGAGGCCTAGCAGGCAGTTTACCGATATACATGCAACAAATGTTGCAATCATTTTGTTATTTGTTTTTTTTTTTGTTCAATTTGCAGTAAAAAATATCCTATCACTTCATCCTGACCGTATAGAATACGTACTCAAAATTTGAAGGCAATCGAAATATTAACTTACATTCAGGAAAAACGTGATTTTCTTAAACCAAGAGAATAGATTTTCTTAAGAACAAAAATTCAGTCAAGTAAATATTTATTTAATTATAATGTTCTAATTACTTAAATTTAGCTCATCATATTCTAAATATAAGCATTTTCATTTTCTAGAAAACGTTTCTTTCAAACAAGCTGATCAAAATTAAAATGGAAACCTGAATTTCTCAAATTTAGTAATCATATACCTGAACACAATACTTTTAATTCTCTAAAAAAGGCTTTACAGAATCAAACTAATATTTTCTAGAAATTAGTATTTAATTGTTTTTATACAGTATATATAGAACAGAGTTACGCAATACATATATAAATAAATATGTTCTTAATCTAAGAAAACAAAATTTTGAATCAGAAGGTTATTATATTAAAACAAAAAAGTAATGCATTGAATTCAGAAAATCTAATAGCTAGAATTGCAAATAATCTAAATACTTAAATTATAGATTGATCAAATCTGTGGTCAAAGATTTTTCTGATACTATCAAAAGAACAATATTGTCGAATAAATTAAATAAAAATTTTCTTAGTTTAAGAAATAGATTTTTCGAACTAATTCATTAAAATTATATACTGCTAAAATTCTAATATAAAGTAAATATTACTTGATTCAAGAAATTTATGCGATTTTCTGTACTAAGTAAATATTTTCTTGAATCAAGTAATCGCATAAACTTTAAGAAAGTAAGTAGTTACTAAAATAAAGCTTATATTTTCTCAACAGCAGAACACAAATATTGGAAATTAAATGAATATTTTCTTATCTAAAGATAATATTATCTGGAACCAATGATTTCAAATTTAAAATCAGGAAAATAAACTCTTGAATTAATTAAATATCTCCTAGATTTTTGTCAAGATTTTCTAGAAAATGGGTGAAATTATTTTCTTGAAACAATAACTGAAAATTTTGGAATAAAAAAATTTAGATATTTGATTCAAGCCGACAAAATTAAGTGAATATATACTTGGATTAAGAATTTCAATACTTCACTCAAGAAATTTAATTTAAAATGAAGAACTCGATTCTTATCTTTAAAAAAATAATTACTTGAAATACGTTTTTATTTTCAAAAACATGAAAATTCAAGTATGTTAAATGTTTAAAAGTAGTTCATTGATTCAAAGCATTATTTTCTTGACTTTAAAAATCAAAAGTTTAAATTAAGCGAATAATTTCTTAAATTCTTTTACAATTTATACGTTAATTTACTTTTATTACATTTATTTCAAAACTTCGACCTAACCGGGATTCTATCCGCAGACCTTTGGATTCACAAGCTAACATCTTATTAATTACGCTATCGCAGTACGCTGTGAGCAATTATAAAAATCTTATATATCAATTTTAGATCTCTTATAGTTATACATTAGGAAATTCATTTATGGATTCCAATGAATAGTATATGCATTTATATATAATACATACTTATATTATAACAATTTATATATCGTTTTGGTTTTAATACTTGATTTCCCACATCTAGATAATATTTTCTTAAATGTATTTTTCTTAGGTATATGAAGCTGAAAAATAATTCTTTTATTCACGATCAATGCAACAATAAGACTAAAACAAAAGATAGCTTGTGAAGTGTTCAGTAACGTATAGCTTGCTTAAAAACTTTGAAATATTTCTTAAAAATAAACCATGATTTTAAAATTTCTTGATATTATATATATATATATATATATATATATATATATATATATATTATATTATATTATATTAAACAAATCTAGATAATCTAGATAATATTTTCCTTAAATGTAATTTTCTTAGGTATATGAAGCTGAAAAATAATTAATTGTTGTATTACTATATATCACTGAAAAAATATCTGCCAATATCAAGTAAATATTTATGTGCCTTGTAGCGCATAAAAAATTATTTCTTAAATTAAAATTAAAACAAATATTTTCTTAGATTGCGAAAGAAATTGCTTAAAATAGGAAAACCAAAAAAATTATTTACTTATAACATATAAATAGTTTTATTAAAAGATTCATTCCTTTAAATTTAATATTTAAATCTTTGTGCTTTGTTTAATAAAATCGAAAAAATGTTTATTAATTTTTCACAACTCGTTGGGTTTAATTAAATAAATATATTGCACCTTTTGATAAAGCTATTTAATTGTTCATATTGAATAGCTTTCCCAGAAATTGATTATATTTGTTAAATTTGAGTATATATATAGTTTTTTAAATATTTATTTATTTAACTTTATTTTTTACGTATATGTAGTTCCTTTTAGTAAAATTCAAGAGTTATTTATTACTTTTCAATAATTTATTTAGTTTAATGTAATAAATATATGTTCGCTATTCAAATAAACTTAATTGTTTGTTTCAAGTATATGGTTTACTCTAAATTACAAAATATTCATTCGTGTTAAATATGTATGTTTCTGTTCTAAACATAAATTTAAATAAATATTTGTTGTATTCTAATAACTATTGAATTATTTTTAATGAATGCATGATATAATGTAAATAGCAATGAAATAAAATTTATTATATAAAAATTTAATGAATGTTATTATATAAATAATTTACAGAAGGTATAATTTTTTATATTAAAGTAGTCTTATTATTAAGTTGAACGCAATCTTATTATCAAGCTTTAAACTCAAAATTTTAAGAAAATACGTATATATATATATATATATATATATATATATATATATATAGTGACGGGGAACGCAAGCACTACGTGCGCTTGCTTTCCCACGTCCCGTTGCTCTCTCTCTAGCCGTAGCCTGTAAATATTTATTTGTATAGTTCTATGTATAAATGTTGATCTGTTACAGGCCAACGCACAACTACACCGGCGGAGAGGTAAGTGAGAGAGAGAGAGCGGGGAATGGGGAGAGACGGCCACGCGCGCGAAGGATGAGATAGAGAGAAGGCCGCGAGCTTTGAACACGCGTTTTAGCCGGCTTTTCGCTCCACGCGCTTTGTTTTCTTTGCTGTTACGGTGTCGTCTTGGTCATCGTCTACGGGAACACGCCTCGTGCTCCACGTGTTCCCCCTCGCTACGTACCTCGTCTTCGGGGATGGTACCTGATCGGACGCGCGTGTTTGTGCCACGGCATTGTGTGTGCGTGTAGCGCACTCGCGCTGAGGACGAGCCCGAGCGGACGAACTTGTCGTCTGACCCCGCCTCCGCGGAATAACCGCCCCATCCCGGGGTTTCTGGACGGCGACGTCACCGCCTCTCCCGGTGAAGGAAGGTTCTGCTGCCGGACGAGGACGCGCTGCGGGATCATCGAGCTCCGACTCGCTGTAAGTGGCAGCCCCATTTCTCTCGCTCTCTCTCTTCCCGAACGCCTCGCATATAGGCGCTGTCTTATACTTCAACGCTGCGCTATTAAAGCCTGTTTAAATTTTAATTGTTGTTATTCTATTATTTCGTGTGTGCTCCATTAGCCGCCCTACCTCACGCGCTATCCTGAACGCGATATTTCGCCCTTCGCGAACCGCCCCTCTCCTTTGCCGAATTCTTTCGGGGCTAAGCCCAGCCGGGCACACCTTTTGCAACGGCCGTGCCCGCCGTCCTCGTGCTCGAGGCAGACACGCGCACCGTTACAATATATATATATATATATATATATATGTGTGTGTGTGTGTGTGTTCTTAAAAATTTGGCAGTGAAGTGTAGTAAATGGGATTCACTGGTGTCGACGAAGAAATTCTTTAAGTGCGTATACCCAGGTATACCTTTTCGTAGCTTCAATCATCGCCACGCAGGGAATTTAAAATTTGAAGAAAATACGTGTGTATATAAATGCATCATACACACTTACACACACAGACAAGAAAATCTATACGCACTTCAAGAATTTCGACACCAGTTAATCCCTTTTATTGCATCTATTGTTTCGGTGTCCCCCCTACTGAACGCCGTCTCTCCCTCGATCGCACCAGCTCGAAAACCAACATCTGGAATACCGCCGTAGCGCTGAGTGTCAAAATTTTACTGCAATGTCTAACATGGGCATCGGCGATCTCCCCTTATTATCTCTGGTACATTGTGACACAAGGGAGCAAAATAGGCGTTTTCTGATAAGGGTATGTTTGCCACCCGAGCGCAGCAAGGGCGTCAAATTACCCGAGTCCGAAAACACCTTTGCTCCCGTGTGTCACAGACTATTTTCCCATACGACGGAGTTTTTTCTTTCTCAAAGAAATGCACATCAAATTGATTGGCAAACTCGCAGAATTAAGCAATGACAAATCCCCCCCCCCCTCCATGCATTAGTCATATTTGCATAGAGCGAGCAGGTATAATATGTAAAGGTCCAAATAATATTCGCTCCGAAATAAGTTGCTCTAACACAAAAGGTAATTCTTTGGATTTGAAAAAAATATAATATTATCGATTTTATATTAAAGTGATTCATGTAATTTATTTTAATTTTATAACATTAAATTAAATTATTTCCTTTTATTTGAAAATTGATAAAGTATATTAAGAAGAGATGTAGTATGGTGAGGAGATCAAAGCCCCCGCCGGGGGTTGAGAGCGGAGCCCCTCCCTCTTTTTCTAAAAATAAATAAGACTAATCTATTGAAGATATAAGTTTTGTGGAGATTGTGGCAATATTTATTGTTGCCCGACCGTCCACTCGTCGGTCGTCGTCGAGGATGCTCAATTAATATACACGTTGTTAATAATTAACAAGAACTTTATTATTATAGCAATACAACAATAGCGAGGTGAGAGCAGGACATAGGTTCCTGGCTCTACCGATTACCGTACCGGAATGCCGCGGCGTGCGGCCGTTGCCCACGCTACATTACGTACGCGGTATATACATGGGCGCGCATGCGCATATCGATGTGGGCTCGTATAGTGTACGATCCCCACACCACTCCCCCTAATTTTGCGACTTGACTACGTTGAAGTCGTAAATTCTCTCTGTATATTTTGAGGTTAGGATGAGGATGACTGTATATAGGGTTATATATGAGCGGTATATACATGCTTACGACTATTGTATAATAGTCGTAAGCTAACTTATCCTACGTATTTACATATTACATATTAATATCCGCGACGTACAATGAAAGTATTCTCTTTTTGTTCGATGATCACACGTTCGCATCTTAGTTGTTGCGCCAGGTGGCCCGGGATTATGATCCGACACCGTTCGAGCTGTACGTGGAAGCGCGCGTTGTGTCTTGCCACGTTCAGTATAAATATCTTGTTAAGTGGCCTGGTTTTCCGCTTGCCTAAGTTGTTGACAACGGTGATGAATCGCACACCTCTGCTGCTGAGGTTCATCAGTAGTTCGCTCGCGCCGGGGTAATATTCTAGACTAACTGTGTGCAGGTAGGTGCACTGATCAAAGTGGAGATTCGCTGGCGGTGTTATCCCGTTCATAACTATCTCTTCCAGCGCTGTCGCGTTGCTGATGATAGCTAGGATCGAGTCTTCGGCGTACGGATTATTGTATACGCGGAGTGACCGTAACGTTCGCGACTCCTTCATAGTGGGCCACCTGTACCCGTTACCCATAGGGATGTCTTGTTTCTCCGAGTACGCGAAGTTAAAAGCCTGCAGCACGTTCTCGCCGGAGAATACGGCTGCGAAAATTTCGCTGATGTGATAGTCTTTGTCGAGGTACGTGCAGTTGTCAAAGTTGAATTTGGCCAACTGCTTATTGTTCTTAACAAACTCAACAATGGGCTTGACGTACACTTTCGTGCAATTAACGATCTCGAGGCAACGCAAGTTTCGCGTGTGTTAGGCTGATTGCCTAGTAGTGAACGTTGTTGATCATCACGAGATGATCCGCATTCTCCGCATGGAAGACGCCATCGAAGGTGTCGCGAACGGGGCCTAGAGCCAGGCTATTCGCCTGATAGGCGTCCACGATCAACCTGACGACTTCCACCGTAATTTCGGCATCACTCCGACCCGAACGACGCGGATTTGAACTTGAACCGCTGTGCGTCCTGGATCATCGTGTTGACCATGGCAGGACCGGAGTACCGTTCGTTGGCTGCATCGAAGTGCATGCCTAGCCCATTGAATTGCTCCGCTTGGTTCAGCGCAGTGTACAAAGCTAGGAAGTCGCTCGCTGTGAGCGGCGCCGTAATGCGCTCTAGCACCTCCGTGCACCCCAACAATCTCTGCACTCGCATGGGCAGTGGTGGTGCTCGCCGGAGATGCGCTCTCTTTTCGGTTTCCGCTGTGAATATCGCGGGCTTGATCCTCACAGAACTAGGGGTGCCGCGAGAATAATGCCATTTCAGCGTGCTGAGGCAGGACCTGGCTTGAAGGCGGCACGACGTCTCCAGGCTCTTAGTACTGAGCGTGGCCGTGGTCGTGCGGCCGTTGGTGAAGGCCTTATCTACGTTCACATCGCTGAACCCCTCGTTCTGGAGATAATTCGCGATCTTACTTTTGGTCGCGGGTACGCGGATATTGTACAGGAATAGGCGCAATACGGGTTGCCCGTTGACGACTAGACGCGGATGTACATAATCCCGATCGAAGCGTTCCTTAGACCTTTACGCATACGGCGTGATTCGTCCTCGTACTTGGCGGTGAAATCGGCGCGGTATTTTTCGAGCTCCAGTACGGTTAGCTCGCAGCTGAGCCGAAACTGGCCTCGAGGTAGGCTCGCGGTGAGCCTTTCTATCTCGTCTAGCTGATTAATTACCTGCCCGAGCGGCAGACTGTCTGGCTCCTTCACCTTCCTGTTGGGGAAGATTGTCGCCAGCTCGCCGAGTTGGACGGTATGTACGAGTCATTGCGAGTATTTTTACGTAAGATGTTGGGCCGATGTTTTACGCGTCGGCTACCATCGCGTAGCTGTGGTATAATATATTTGTCGGCGCTGTGGGAGCTTTCTGCGCGGATGCCTCTAGCAGGGCTGCCTGAGTCAGGCTGATGCTTCGACGTCTTTAGGATGCCTTTCAGTCGGCGCACTGGTTCGCGATCGCTATCCTCGTCGGTTAATTCGCCCGTGTCGCTATTGATGATCAGATGCCTGCTCGCGTGAGATCGATCAGACTGATCCGCGTTGTCGGAGAAGTCGTCCTCGGTGTCAACTTCGTTTTCAATGTCCTTGTTGAGGTAGTGCGCGTGTTTGACGCGTTCAATAGATACCGTCTTTTTGCGGCCATTGACATCGATGCGTAAGGTTTTCCCATCTGGATTGCGTTCTAACACCCGGTGCGGCCCGGAGTATGGTCTACATAGGGTTGGCCTGTTGGGGTTAGTTTAGAGAAACACATGGGTGCATTGCCCCATTTCTTTGTACACGAAGGGTTTGTGTGTGTTTCTGTGCTCGACTCGAGCTGGTCGTACATTGTGCATGTACTCCTTGAGGTCGCGGAGGAACGCGCTGTCGTCGGGTTCGACTCCGTCGTCTACGCAAAACGCTCCGGGGATCTTGAGGGTCGTACCGTATAGATATTCTGCGGGACTGAGTCCTACGTCGGTACAGACGCGTGTGCGTAAGCCCAGCAGCACCATCGGTAGTGCTGTGGGCCAGTCTGGGTTGTCACCCTGGCACATAAGCGCGGCTTTAAGGTCGCGATGCCACCTTTCTACAATGCCGTTCGCGGCCGGGTGATAGGAAGTGGTGCGTATCCTTTTGCACCATGAGAACTTTAAAAGTTCTTCGAAAAGTCTCGACTCGAATTGTCACCCTTGATCCGTAGTGATAATTTCGGGTGCCCCGTAACGCGCATGCCAGTGTTGCATTACGGTCTCCGCAACTGCGCGCGCGGTGGTGTCCGCGATCGGTAGGGCTTCGGGCCATCGCGAATATCTGTCGATCATGGTGAGGATGTATTGATAATCACCCCTCGCGGTGAGCGGTCCGACTATGTCGATGTGTATATGCTTAAATCGCGCGTCTGGCGCTGTAAAATGGTCGGGGAGTGGCTTGTTGTGTCGCGCTACCTTGGAGAGCTGACATTCTATGCATTCCCTGCACTTCCTAGTGATCTCTCGGCTCATATCCGGCCACACGTATTGCCGGCGTATCAGCCGATCGGTGACCTTTCCGTGGAATAGGTTAAACACTTCGTCGCGTAGCGATTCGGGAATATACGGCCTAATGGTGTCTCCCTGTATATCGCAGTAAAACGGTAAGGTCGGATCGTCATTAAAGGTGAGTTGTCTCAGCTTTAATGGGTGTTGCGGGTCGCGTAGGACTCGATACAAATCCGGGTCTGAGTCTTGCTCCTTCGCGAGTTATTTCGCGTCGAACAGAGTCCAGAGGCGGAAGGCGTTTACGTCTTTCCTGACCGCGTCGACGTCCTCCTCGTACCTGTTCCATGAGTCGTTCTAGTTGAACATACTGGGTATGCGGAACGACTCGATTCGCGACAGCGCGTCGGCGACTACGTTCTCGTCCCCTGCTCGGTATATGATTTTCGCGTTGAATTGCGCGATGTAATTGAGCTGCCGGCAGCGTAGCGCGGGAGCCTTGTCTTGGTTTTGCTACATGACGTACATCAGTGGCTTATGATCGGTGACGATAGTGAATTCGCGTCCCTGTAAGTAGTAGAAAAACTTACGTGCCGCGTAGTATATCGCGGTGAGCTCGCGGTCAATCGTCGCGTACTTGGCTTGAGCATGATTGAATTTTCTAGAGAAGAATGCTATAGGACGCCATTGCTCTGCGTCCTTTTGTTCGAGTGCGGCTCCCATCGCGGTGTTTGACGCGTCGGTAGCTAAACGTATTTCCGCGTCCTCGTCCGGGAAACCCATCTCCGCAATATCGAGAACCGACTGCTTGCAGTCTTTAAACGCTTGTTCGGCCTCGGGACACCAATGGATAGCGCGATTATCCTTCGTTTTTGCGCCCTGAAGGTATTTCGTGAGCGGTTCTTGGATCTCGGCCGCGTGGGGAATGCACGCATTATAAAAATTAATCAGCCCTAAGAAACGCCGCATGTCTTGAATCGTCGCTGGTTTCTGGAAGCTCCTGACGGCGACGAGCTTCTCCACGGTTGGTTTAAATCCGGTGGTATTAATAGTGTGTCCTAATAATTCCACCTCGGCCTGCCCGAATTTGCACTTTTTAACGTTGAGGCGAAGCGCGAATTTTTCAAGTTTGCTGAAGACCTTCTCCAAGTCGCGCTTGTGCTCCTTCTCGTTGCTCGACGCGATGAGAATGTCGTCGAGGAACACAAACGCGCAACGGAGGCCGCCTAACGCGCTATTAATGTAACGCTGAAATGTTTGCCCGGCGTGACGCAACCCGAACGTCATCATGTTATATTCGAAGAGACCGAACGGGGTAATAATGGCCGTCTTCTCTTTGTCCTCCTCCGCGAGAGGTATTTGATGATACGCCGCGTGTAGATCGAGTTTGGAGAAGACGTTCTTCCCGGCCAAGAAGTTCGGAAAATCTTGGATATGCGGTATCGGGTACTTGTTCGCGATGGTAACGCTATTGAGACACCGATAGTCTCCGCATATCCGCCATTCTCCGTCCTTCTTGGGAACTAAGTGGATGGGGCTTGCCCACGGGCTCTTCGACGGTCGTACTATGCCGTCTTTGAAAATCTCCTCGAATTGCTCCTTGGACGCGCGTAGTTTCTCTGGCGGTAGCCTGCGCGCGCGTTGGCTTACGGGGGGTCCGGTCGTTTGTATGTAGTGGAAAACTCCGCGGTCCTTCCTGGGCGTACTTTGTTCAAGTCCCATGACTTTGGGGAATTTCGCGGTGATGTCCGCGTAAGCGCTGCCCGGTTGCACGGTGTGTACCGTGCAGTTCGCGACTACTTTTGATATGCAAGCCCCGGATGGCTGGTGCGTCAGAATGCGTACCTTAAGGTCGGGAACTAGGTGGAAGCCGCGCAGTAGATCGCTGCCGATGATGGCATTTTCTACGTCGGCAACCACGAAATTCCACGACATTTCGGTGTTGAATCCGAGATCGAGGTTTAACCTCTTTGCCCCGTAAGTATTGATATGTGTACCGTTCGCCGCGTAAAGCTTAAGCTCGTTCATCCGAGCATCTTCCGCATGTCGTCGCGGCAGGACGGAAATTTCGGCTGCGGAGTCGATTAGGAAGGTGATCTTACTATTTACATCTTTGATGTGGAGACGCGATGAGAAGGTAAGCGCCGAGTGCGTTTCGGCCTGTGCGCTTACAGCTCGTTTCCCGACCCGTTAGCTTTTGCCGAGTATTCGCTGTATTGTTTACACGATTTGTTGCAGATGCGCGCTTTGGCACCGTATGTGTAGTGTGCGTCGCATATACCGTCGCGCATTCGAGGACCGGCTTTCTTTTCTTTGCGGCGGACGTTGTTACGGCTGATTACGCGTTCTGCGTCTGCCGTAGGCGAGGCTGCGTTATTACGCGAACGCCTAGCATGGGAGGCGTTCTTATTGCTGGAGCTGCTGCTCCTTGCGGGGGGCATGTGCCGTGGGCTCTGAGGGCTTGCTGAACGATCTCTGCGCCAGCTACGCGCCTCTGATTCGCGTGCGCGAAGCTCTCGCGATAGCTTTTCAATCTTGTCGTACGCCCGCTCTCATTCGCTGCTCGCGTCGCGGCTCGATCTTGGCTCGTCGTGCGACGTAAGATTCGAGTCTTCGCACCTACGCGCTATTTCATAAATCTTATCCGCGTGTGCCGGTGCGCGGTCGTCGTCGACGTTAACGATTCGTATTTGAATTTGAGCAGGGAGGCGTGAGCGCCAGAAACGCATTACCGTGTTCATGTGTATCTGGTCGCCTGCTAGTTTCAACATTTCCGCGAGTATTTCGCTCGGTTTGTGGTCGTGTATTGTGGTCTCGCGGAATACACTCTCCATGCGCTCCTCGATCGATAACGAGTAGCGTGCGCATACATCGCGTTTCAGAGCATTATACTGCTCTTCTTGCGGGAGATTTTGGAGACACTCGGAAAGAGTGTCGGTAATTTCGGGATCGATATGGGTGATCAACGAATCATTTTCTTCCGCGTCGTCGGTAATCCGAAATATCTGTAACATGCGCTCGAATGACTGAAACGAGCCGTCGCAATCGTGTGTGCGGAATCGCGGGAAATGAAAGTCTCGCGGCCTATTGTTCGGTTGTACTATGTTACCGACTGCTGCCGGGTTATTGTCTACGTTTCTAATCGCGTTCGCGTTTTCGCGTGTAGGTGACCGCGCGCGGCCTGCAGCCCTACCTGTGCGGTTGCCGTCGCGCGGACTGAGTTCCTGCATATGAGTACTGATCTCGTTTATGCGGTCGCGAAGTGCCGCATTCTCGCCGGCCAGTGCGTCGAACCGTTGGTTCATCCTACGACAAAGCTCCAACAGCTCTGCCGTATCGCGGTTACCGCTTGCGCTATTCTTCGGCGGCGAGTGAGAGAGCGCCATGTTGTTGTCCGTGAATACTATGGCGTACGAAGTACCGCTCCGCGTTTTACTCGTACCCGACCCTGTACACTGAGTTCGCTGCCCGCCTTTCTCGGCTGGGGGGCTGACTATAACGGTCTCGGGGTTGCTCATAGAGCCCAACTTACATGCCGCAAGGTATGCGCAGATACACGCCTATGGCGATGTCGGGGTAGAACCGCGTCCCTGCCTGCCGCGTGTGTGCACTTATGTCAAACGCAAAAGAGGGTGGGGTGGCTAAGAAGCAACGATACGCTTCGCTTTATTGCTCGGGAGAGGCGTAAGTTTTTTATTCCCTGAGTGCTTTAAGCGTATGCCGTGCTATCTGCTCATAAGCAGTGCGGATGGTGACAGCTCTCGCTTTCGCGAGCCTCGTTGGAGCGACCGGTGCGACTGCGGAGGATGCTGAAGCACGGGTCCGTCTAACCGACGCTTGGTTCAAGCTCCAGACATGCCAACCAGTTGCAGTAACGTGGTTCCACCCGCCTTCCCATTTACTGGGGCTTTCGCCAAAAGACGTGTACTCTATTTGAAGAGCACGGCGTTTGCTTGATAAGCACTTGTTTTAATATGATTAAAATACCGATAACTGCGCGCACTGTTCGCACTGCATTCCGCGTAACTGTATTTATTATAATTTAATTTATTTTCGATCTGCGCAGAATGTCTTTCCTTTTCGCTTTTCGCAGTCGCTTATTGGGTGGCAGAACTGGGATGCTCCCTTTGCCCTCCTGTGCGCATAGCAAAGCGGGCAGGAGGAAATCCGGTGCTTGTACACGCACGTGGCCGCACAAAGCGGTTTCGCGGTAAAACGATTTTTCCGGAAACAAAGGAGTTCTGCGCTAAAATGTGCGATGTTGCGCAAGATTATTGAAGCGCGCTCAGCTCGAGCAGCTTATTATTATAAATAATTACGAAAATATTACGTGAAAAAAGAAGGTCTTAAACACGAGCGTAAAAGTCAATGATGCAGTTTAACAAAAGAAAACTTATATGCGTGTTGCTACGTACATTACGCGTTCCCCGAACAGCTAAACAAAAAAAAGAAACAAAAAAAACTACGTGCACACTATAAGAATTTTTAACCTACGGGGATTTCGGCCATGCCGATGCTGCTGATGATGAAGCTGCTACCCGGCTTGGACTGCTCAACGTTGGTACTGCTGCTGCTGTTGCTGCGGTCGCGCCTGATGCGCTGCAACCGCCTGCGCAGCTCCTGCTGCCACTGCCGCTGGGGTCGCGCCTGTGCGGCTGCAACCACGTGCGCGGGGCTCTTGCCGCCGCTGCTGCTGGGGTTGCGCCTGGTAGGCTGCAACCAGGTGCGCAGGGCTCCTGCCGCCGCTGCTGATGGGCTGCAACCGGATGTGCGGGGCTCCTGCCGCCGCTGCTGACGGGGTTGCGCCTGGAGCGCTGCAACCTGTTGCGCGGGGCTCCTGCCGCCGCTGCAGTTGTTGAGATGCAGTGCAGATGCACTGCTCGTTGCGCTTCCGCCGCTGCGCTGACCGTTAGGCGACGCGCGTCCTTTGTTCGCGCGCCTTTGTTAGCGGCCACGTGGTATTGCTGTGCGTTCTCGCACCGGTTGCTGCAAAACTAATTTTGAAAAAATTAGTGTTTGAACTATTGTTGCGTACCTGGTGGCGATGATTTGAGCTGTCCCCGGTGAATTTCCGTGATCATCCGCGTGGATGCCGCTGGATTACTCTGCTCCTCAGAACATTGCTGGGAGCGTGTTCTTTTAAGTCGGAGTAACCAGTGTGGACATTGTAGCAATATTTATTGTTGCCCGACCGTCCACTCGTCGGTCGTCGTCGAGGATGCTCAATAAATATACACGTTGTTAATAATTAACAAGAACTTTATTATTATAGCAATACAACAATAGCGAGATGAGAGCAGGACTATAGGTTCCTGGCTCTGCCGATTACCGTACCGGAATGCCGCGGCGTGCGGCCGTTGCCCACGTCGCGGCGTCGCGGCCCCCTCCACGCAGTTGGAGGCGCCGCCGCTCGCTATATTACGTGCGCGGTATATACATGGGAGCGCATGCGCATATCCATATGGGCTCGTATAGTGTACGATCCCCACAGTTTGTTAATAATTTACTCTTAAATTAAAATATAAAAAATAGCATAATAAATAAAATTTTAAATTAAAACTAAATAAAAAAAGGTATAAATAAATTATAAAAATTTTTATACTCAAGTTCACATAAAAGGTAAATCTTATTTTATTTTAAAATCTCAAATACCTAACTGACAGTGCAAAGAAGGTCGAGCCCGCGTTCGAGTGGCGCATATGTCTAAACATTGTAAATGCCAAATGTTACGTAGGCACGGAAAACTGAGAATCCTATCGGAATCGGACTACACGGTTTCGTGCATTCACTTTTTCACCCAAGGGAGAAAAAGTAAAATTCTGCTATCTAATTGGTCGGGAAGCGGTCATAAACATTTTTTCTCCCTAGGGAGGAAAAGTAGTATTTTGCTCCTTTTAGACAACTGCAGAAAATCGTATTTTATATCTCGAGTGCGCGAATAGTACATTGCTTACCGAGTACGGAAGGGCTTTATTTACGAAACGAGAGGTTTACGGCTCGAGGCGAAGCCGAGGGTTGTAATGAGGTTCGTAAAAAAGCCTTTTCGTACTAGGTAAGGACTATATTTTTCCTCATGAGAACCGGAATCAAGCGGTGAAGGTGCGATTTGTAGGTTAGAATGAGGAAATAGTACATTTCTTACCGAGTATGGAAAGGCATTATTTACGGAACGAGAGGTTTGCGGCCCGAGGCGAAGCCGAGGGTTGTAACGAGGTTCGTAAAAAAGTCTTTTGGTACTAGGTAAGGACTATATTTTTTCTCATGAGAACGGGAATCAAGCGGTGAAGGTGCGATTTGTAGGTTAGAATGAGGAAAAATAATTTATACAATTTTCTCAATTTTTTATTTAAAACTTGACAATAAAATCTACTATTGTATATTTACAAACTTGGATACAGAACATAATCATATATATATATATATATATATATATATATATATATATATATATCGGCTCTCTATATTCAGAAAACTTTTGATCAGTCTCAATTTCTAGATAGTAGCAAATGAAAGGAAAAAAAACTAACAATAATCATAAAATGTTTGATATAAGAAATAAAAATTGAAAAATCTAAATATTTAAGTTGAAATTTAGACAAGCCAATGAATATATGATAAAGTCCAATATAATTCATAGTTGTTAATAGCAGTTTATATTTTTTCATTCGGATCAATGTGTATAATAAGCAACTACTATACGTAATTAATTTCAGATTTAATATAACATTGACTCATACGTTGTTGTTTTATCATCTTTCGTTCTAAAAGTTTTTTTAATTCGCTAATAATAAAAACACTTGATGTCAATCCCGTCAAAAAAATTAAATCTGGAATAATATAACTTTATATTAGTTAAAAACATAATTTATTCATAATTAAATTAATATAATTAGGTAAATAGTGCAGTTTTTACCTTTTATAAATAATGCTTCTGTTTGAAAAACATTTTGAAGAGGAGGAAAATAAATTACTAGCATTTGACCAGCAACGGATAATGATACAGCTACTAAAAACATTTTGTTACTACATAAACCAATGCTAAATATTGATTTTGTCTAAAAAAATCAACATCTTTTTTATTTAAGATATTTTAAATTATCTGAAAAAATTAAACTGTATAATCTTACTTGAGAACGGCAGCTTAAAGCATTAAACATATCAAAAAATACAAAGCAGGTGAATGTCATAGTTGTATCTCTAGCAGTAATTCCGCCCGAGGTCATTTCTCGATTGTAAACCCAAAGAGTTCCGAATATAATGATAATTGCTGATAATAAAACATTAATAATCAAATGTTTTGTTATCATTGGTTCTTTTATATTTCGTGGTTTCTGTTTCAAAACATCTTTATCTACAGGTTCAACTCCTAAACTGTATAATTTATAAATTTATTTTTTTGTTACAAAGTAAGCTGAAAACTGTAAAACTTCAATACCTTTGAGCTGGGGGTCCATCCATAATTATATTAATCCAAAGAATCTGCATGGCATTAAGTGGATTAGGTATACCCATTAAAGTAGCAAGAGCTATTAAAGATAAAGCTGCAATACTTGTACTAAGTTGAAATCGTACAAAATTACGTATATTATGAAAAATTGCTTTTCCTTCCTCTATTGCAGCAATGATAGTTTGAAAATCGTCATCTACTAAAATCATGTCCGCTGCTTCCTTGCAAACATCAGTGCCATTGATACCCATTGCTATTCCAATATCTGCTTTTTTCAATGCAACACCATCATTTACACCATCCCCGGTCATTCCCACAATATGACCATTTCTTTGTAATGCTTTTACAATATATAATTTATGTTTAGGTGTAACACGATAAAATACACTAATGTTATTAATCTTTTCTTCCAATTTTTTTTCGGATAATGCATCTATTTCATCTCCCGACATAAGATTAGCATGTACTACGTCAAGTCCTATTGTGCTAGCTGTAAAAATTTGAAATAAAATAATATTTAGAACATACTAAAATAAATGCTGTGTACCTGTCTCTATGTCTGTGTCTGCCTGCCCTCTCTCTCCCTCCCTCTCTCATTCTCTCTTTCTCTCTCTGCATTTGTGTTTGTGACAACTTACATTAGAATAAATCGAATAGTTGGATAGAAAAAAAAATTTTTCGATTTACAAAAATCAAATCTGTAATTGCTTGTATTTTGTAATGGATCTTTAATTTAATTTAATCTGTTAAATAGACAACTAATTAGAACACGCTCTATGAATCATTACATAATTTTAAACCACGTAGGTTATTTAAAAAATATTATGATTAAAGGAAGAAATAATTATTTTGTACGTTTCACCTTCAAAACAAAAATCAAAAAAACAAAGATCAAAATTGAGGGCAAAGAAGGTAGAATAAAAAACATATATAGGTTTATAATTATATGACATTTATTAATAAAAAAAAATCGAACAAAATACAAATTTTGTTAAAAAATTAAAAACATTTGATTTTAAAATCATGCAGCTCATCAATGATACTTGATAAATTAATGAAAAGTAGCTTAAATTGAATAATAGGTTATGTTAAATAATAAATCAATGGAAAAAAGTTACAAAGTTATGCGATTCATATTTTTAAAAAATGTTACATCTTACATTTCTTTGAAAATTGAGAAAAATCGCTGTTTCAAAATCAAGTATCTCTCGAAAAAGAATAGATAAATTATTCAGTCAAACAATAAATTAAAGCTTAAGATCAGTATAGTAAGAGAAAAATATGTAGAAGTTATAAAAATTTATTTATCGAATACTGACAGTCGACTAAGTTTGTAAATTCAAGTGTTGAAACTTAAAGTTTTTGTATCAAGATTATGTATCTTTTGAAAGAAAAAAGATATGTTAATGTAAAACATACGAAAAGAAAGAAAATAACATGCAAAATAAAAAAAATAGTAATAATTTATCAAAATGCATTTATTAATTTAATTGCATTATCTAAAAGTAACACAAATCTCGTTCTTTTATATATATATATATATATATATATATATATATATATATATACATATATACATACATATATACATACATACATACATACATACATACATACATACATAGATATACATGCGCATACGCATACGCATACACACAATACCTGAACTCTGACCCTTTTCTCAGGCACAAGCTCGGACACACGCTAATCCTCTAAATTAGGGTTGGCACCGTATAATGAGTTATACGGTTAAAAAGAATATTTTCATAATTTAAACAATTTCTAAACAATAAGATAATAGAGCAAATTTCTAATGAATTTTGAATGTAACAAGTCCTTGTTTGCATTCACCTCCGTAGACTAATCTGAAAATAAATAATGAGTCCCTGATGAGGAGCCGTAGCGAGCTCGAAACGTTGGACAAGTCTTCAATTAGGTAAGGGTGTTGGGGACAGTCAGACTGCACTTTACTAACAAAGAATTTTTTCAGCTAATATTTTATTTTCAGATTAGTCTACGGGGGTGAATGTAAACAAGGACAGTCTGACTGTCATTATAATTTCAATTTAATTTTTATCAGGTATGTGAATAAGTCTTTCCCGTTTTTTTTCAAATTTTGAGCCTTTATTGTCAAAAAATGGTTACAAATGAATTATTGAAAGTATTGGCCATCGCTAGCTACAACTTTTTCCCATCTTTCTGGCAACATACGAATCCCGTTGCGAAAAAATTCGACCGGTTTGGCCTCTATCCAGTCATCCACCCATTTTTTGGCTTCCTCGTAGGAATGGAAGTGCTGGTCAGCCAGGCCATGCGTCATCGATCTGAAGAGATGGTAATCAGACGGAGCAACGTCTGGACTATACGGCGGGTGGGGTAGGACTTCCCATTTGAGCGTTTCTAAGTATGTTTTCACCGGCGGTGCAACATGTGGGCGAGCATTGTCATGTTGCAAAATAACTTTGTCGTGCCTGTCGGAGTATTGTGGCCGTTTTTCTCGCAGTGCGCGGCTCAAACGCATCAATTGTCGTCGATAGACCTCGCCTGTGATCCTTTCATTCGGTTTCAGAAGCTCATAGTAGACCACACCTAGCTGGTCCCACCATATACAGAGCATGAGCTTGGCGCCATGAATATTTGGCTTGGCCGTCGATGATGATGCATGGCCGGGTAGTCCCCATGATTTCCTTCGCTTCGGATTATCGTAACGTATCCACTTTTCATCGCCAGTCACGATACGATGCAGAAAACCCTTTCTTTTATGTCGCTGAAGCAGCTGTTCGCAAGTGAAAAAACGCCGTTCGACGTCTCTCAGTTTCAGTTCGTACGGCACCCAATTTCCTTGCTTTTGGATCATTCCCATGGCTTTCAAACGCTTGGAAATGGTTGTTCGGCCAACTTCCAATGCTTCAGCAAGTTCTTCTTGCGTTTGACAAGAATCTTCATTAAGCAAAGTCGCCAATTCTCGATCTTCAAAGATTTGCGGCCGCCCGGAACGCTCCTTGTCTTCCACGTCGAAATCACCGCTTTTGAAGCGTCGAAACCATCCGCGAACACTTGAATCATCGACACAACCTTCTCCATAAGCCTCCTGAAGCAATCGATGCGTCTCGGCAGCAGATTTCTTCAAATTGAACCAATAAAGTGAAACTTCCCGCAAATGACGTCGACTCGGCTCAAATTTCGACATTTTCACGATACCAAAAATTTATGATGCGAAAAAATTTTAACTAATGTGTTAGTATGGAATTGTTGACATATGAATAAGCTTTGATTATGACATATGTAACCATTGAATACTCGCACAGTATTGGTGGCGCCATCTCTTACAAAAAACGGGAAAGACTTTTTCACACTCCTAATAATTTAATTTTTATTTTTTATTTTTATTTTTATTTTATTTTTAGATTGAATTGATTGGACTGTAAGACCAATAAAAAAATATTTATTAATCGGTACATGGGCAGTCGACAAAAGTACAATTCAATTGTTTTAATATTATTTTTGTCATATATTTATCCTCGGCCGAAAATTAGTTTAAATGATCCCTTTCAATGTCCTCTAAAAGCGTGGTGACCGTCCGCTGCGTCAATTAATTTGGATGTGGCTACGCCAAGCATCCAAACTTTGTAAAAATATTAAAAAATTGATAAAAACCAGGTTTTATGAAATAATTTTGAGTTTGAGAAAAAAATTGTTCAAACAAAGTTGTAGATCCTATTGAAATAATTTTTTATGTTCTATTAATTTTTGCTCTAAAGTTAATAATGATGGAGAACAACGCAATTAATTATGAACATTTCGAGCTACTATCAACCTAAGTCATAGTAGATACGACAGGAACCTACCTCGGCCTCAGATCATAGATAGAACAAGTACTTTTTAAATTTGAATTTTGCTCATAAAATGATAGTTTATTTTAGGTAGATCTCTAATTTGATTTCAAATAATTTTTATAAAATCTCTATTGTTTCATATATTCACATTTATTTATTATTATATACAAAGTATTATTTAGTACTATTCACTATTTTAGTATTAATTCAACCAATTTGATGTATAATGTTCTAAAGCTCCAAAAATTATTTGAAAAAACCTTTTCCTTTTACAAATAAATCGAAAATACTAAAATACAATAACGGTGAATGAAATTGGTTATATGGAAGTATGGTAGTGACATATCTATATACTTTTAGTTTATTTCTTTAAATATTATAGAATTTTTTTCCAGAAAATGTATAAATTATGACAATTATATACACGACTCTTTAATTGATAATAATTAGATATTCGTATACTGTTATAATCCATGCGATAAAATCATTTAAAAGTACTTGCTAAATTACAGAAATTTTGTACGCTCGTATCACATTTTGTTAGAGCATCAATAACAGATATAAATATACAAAAAATATTCAAATGACAATAACATTCTGAAAAATCTATTGGGTGATTCGAGGACAGTGCACTACGCGAGATATCCATCGTGTTCCAGGTCCCCCGAAAGCGCGTACTACAACTGTAGTTTTACTCTTAAGTTCCCATTTATCCTCACAAAATTATTTTTTCATCTTGTTCTACAACACATGTAAGTTCATTTATAGTAATTTTTAAGATTGCAACATCCTGGAATGTATGTCCTAAAAAGAATTATAAATGAACTTACATGTATTGTAGAGCAAGATGGAAAAAGAATTTTGCGAGGATAAATGGCAACCGATGTGCAAAATTTCAGTTGTAGCACGTGCTTTCTGGGGACCTGGAACACGATGGATATTTCGCTGGTGCACTATCATCGAATCACCTAATACCTGTTTCAGAATGTTATTGTCATTTGAATATTTTTTGTATATTTATATCTGTTATATAATTCTGTGACAGAGTGTGATGAGAGTGTAAAATTTTTTTGTATGTTTGAAACCACTTTTAAATACAGCACCTTCCAAGCCACTCTAACATATTATAATAGGAAAATGTATCTCTAATAAATTAAAGAGACTGTATATATTATTTTTCTAACTTAAATATATTCGTGATAATCAAATTAGAAAAATGAATGTTAGAGACAGAGTTCTCCGAATTTTATGGTGAAAAGCATTAAAAACTTGTATGTAATAACATATGAATGATGATATATAAAACAATAGAGAGTTTGTTAAATATTGTTTTAAACAAAATTTTGAAACTTACTTAAAATAAATTTTTTACATTCCATATATTTTTGCTTTAAAACTAGAATTTCATAAGCAAAATTACAAATTAAAAAGTACTTATTTCATGTATGATCTGAGCGGCGAGGTAGATCCCTGACGTATCGACCCTCACATGGATGATTATAGTAGTTCAAAACACTTATTATTAATTGCGTTTTTCTTGATAATTATTAGCTTTACAGCAAAAATGGATAGACATAAAAATTCATTTGAATAGGATCTACAACTTTTGTTTGAACAATTTTTTTCTAAACTCATTCCTTAAAACTTGATTTTTATCATTTTTTTAACATTTTCACAAAGTTTGGATGCCTGGCGTTGTCACATCCAGATTAGGTATCGCAGCGGACGATCACTCCATTCTTCAATACAGTCCAAGGAATCACTCATTTTAGGCTGAGGATAAATTGGTCATTAAAATATGTTGCTGGCTCCCGAACTATTCAAACATAAAAAGGCAACGTCGGATAAAATATAAATAAATATAAATATAGAGTATAATAATAGTACATCAGGTTCTGATTATTTTATAATTCTGATAGAATGTCTATACGAGATAATGGAGCGATGAACTTATTGTGACAGTATCCGCGCATTCAAGTAGTGGTCCGCGAATATTTTTTCACTTTGTCTATCGCTCCATATGTGGTCCTATTACTCTTTCAAGGCGTCGGTTAAATCAATATATAATAAATTCTGATTAAAATAAAAATTAAATCTTGAAACTAATTTAAAATATAGCATTCACATTTTTTAAAGAGATATTAATAACCACGTGTTTATATACGGGAGAATTTATGAATTTAGAAAAATACTGCAATGGCTTCATGAACGATGTAGGCTTCAAGATGAACTTAAAAACTGTTCACATAATTGGCCAAAAATCCGTATCATATATACCTGTTCTTATTGTAAGAAGTAGAATAATAAAGATGTTTAAAAACTACATAAAAAAGGATAATTGAATTGTACTTCTGTCGACTGCCCCTATACAAATTAATAAATATTTTTTTATTGGTCTTACAGTCCAATCAATTCCATCCAAAAATAAAATAAAATAAAATAAAAATAAAAATAAAATAAAAATAAAAAATAAAAATACTAATAAAAAATAAAAAATAAGAAATAAAAAATAATAAAAATAAAATAAAAAAAAATAAAAATTAAAAATAAAAATTAAATTAAAAATTGAATTAAAATTATAATGACAGTCAGACTGTCCTTGTTTACATTCACCCCCGTAGACTAATCTGAAAATAAAATATTAGCTGAAAAAATTCTTTGTTAGTAAAGTGCAGTCTGACTGTCCCCAACACCCTTACCTAATTGAAGACTTGTCCAACGTTTCGAGCTCGCTATGGCTCCTCATCAGGGACTAATCTAAACCTTATATTCTAATCTATATATACCCATCCCCACCACCAAATTTCGTAAATTAAATATAAATTCCCCCTCTACACAAATTGTCCAAAACCAATCAATTTAATAAGGAATGATAAACACTGTCCAATCTACCAGACTCTAACATTAAATTCACATTATTTCGATTCTTGGAAATGTGAATACTTTCAAGACTCTCCCGTTTATACTTATTATTAATATCATGTTCCAAAATATCGACATTCACAAAATCAAAAGAATGTAAAAACTTTAAACAATGCTCTTTTAAACCAGAAGTAATATGTGAGCTACGTAAACTATATTTATGCTCATAAATTCTCTTTTTTAAATATCTACCTGTTTGTCCAATATAGTATTTATCACAATCCATGCAATTTATCTTGTAAACAACTCCTGACTTTAAGCATAAATCATCCTTATCTTTGCAATTATTAAACAATCTACTTAAATTATTGCGATTTTTAAAGAAAATTTGAATGTTATATTTCCGAAAATTTCTTTTTATTCATTCAGATAATCCTCGAACATATGGTAAGACAATAATTTTGCCTCCGTTAAAATCAATTCCTGCACTATGTCTATTTTCGGTATTATAAATGTCAAATAATCTCTCAGCAATCAATCTATTAATAAATTGAATTGGATAGCCATTATTAATAAAAGTCTCTCTTACTATCTGTAAATTATTTTGTCTAAAATCTTTATGTGACAATTTAATTGCTCTGTCAATGACACCTCTCAATGCTCCAATTTTGTTTCCGAATTGGTGGTGTGAATTAAAATCTAAAAACCTACCTGACCAAGTAGGCTTTCTGTACCAATTAAGTTTTACCTTATTATTACTACATCTAATTACATTAATGTCCAAAAAACTTAACTGACTATTTACTTCAACCTCCCTTGTAAATTTAATTCTGTCATGTACAGAATTGAAAACATCCACCATTTCATCCACAAAAACTTCTGGAACAATTGTAAGGATATCATCAACATATCTCTTAAATATCATTGGTTCAAAAAGCAATTTTGACAAGGCTATACTTTCCAACTTTTCCATAACTAAATTAGCTATAACCGGTGACAAAGGCGACCCCATTGGACATCCGTATTTTTGTTCATAAAATTTATTATCAAATGAAAAAATTGTGTTATTAAAAACCAAATTAATTGCTTTAATAAATTCATTCATTGTCAATTTTGTATGCAAATTAATTTCATTCCACTTTTCCAGTATAATATCATTTAACAACTCTAAAGGTACATTTGTAAACAAAGATACTACATCCAATGAAATCATCCTGTAGTTTTTCGGAATAACAATATCTTTCATTTCATTGTAAAAACACCAACTATCCTTAATGTAAGAACTAGTTCTTCCAACTATCTTAACCAGTATATTAGACAAAAATCTAGCAATATTATAAGTTGGGAAACCTATGGAAGATATTATTATTCTAAATGTCAGATTTTCTTTATGAATCTTGGGAAGCCCATAACATTTTGCCACAGTTCCATTTTCACATTTTAAATACTTATATGTAGTATCATTTATATATTCATTTCTTTTCCAATTATTTAATAACTCTTTCAAATTATTTTGTAGCTTAATGATATGTGGATTACCAATCTTCAAATAAGTACTATCATCATTTAATATATTATTTATACAATTTATGTAATCAATTTTATTGGAAGCTACAGTTACATTACCTTTGTCGGCCTTTTGGAAGATTATATTAGGGTTATTTTTCAAAAAATTCTTCGCGGTAATTAAATCATGTATAAAATTACTATTTAAAAAATTATCAAATTTATTTTCTCTTTTAAAATTACTAATGACATTAACCAAAGATGCCCTACATTCCTTTTTTACTTCATCATTTAAACCAAAAAGATTACTTTCAACCTCCGCGATGATTTCTTTGATCGGGAGATTATTTTTACAATATAATATTCCATGTTTGGCACCTTTAGACATGATGTTTATTACTTCATTTGGTATCTCCTTGTCAGTTAGATTCTTAAACCAATTTTTATTGTTTGCATTGTTAAATTGATAGCTTTGAAATTGTTTTTTATTTCTTAAACATTCAAATTTCCTTTTTAATGTTTGTTTATTAATATATTTTGTCTTAATAAAATGTTTGCTTTGGTCGAAGTTCAGCCTTCGAAGTGACAACACGTGTGTTTACTATCGCTTCGTGTTATTATATTCCGGGCGAGTTTAGCCCGCAAAATTCGGCATTCTCGCGAGTGCAAAATCACACTGTGATTTAAATATGTCTCTTACAGAATTTAGGCAGACGCCAGTGAGTGAGTCAAAAGTTTTCTCTTATGAAGTTAAATCTAGTTATGCATCAAAAGCACAAAAAGAATTTCCTAAACGTGACCAAGGGCTGATAATTGATTGTGTAGGAGGTTTAACTCTCACGGACTATACAAGTGCAGTGGCTAAAATTGTGGAAAAAAAAATATACTCTATGCTACAAGGATATCAAATAATAGAATATGTTTGTATCTTGCGAGCAAAGATATTGTAGAAAACCTGACTAAAAGTCACAAAACTATAAAAATTGGTGAGGCTGAGACTACGCTGAGACCATTAGTTAATAAACATCAAAGAGTTATATTCTCAAATGTTTCTCCTGTAATTCCTCACTCTGCACTCGAGGACGCAATAGATTGTTTAGAAATAAAGCGCATTGCGCCTATAGTTACCTTAAAGGCATCTCTCGCAGAAGAAGGATTTTCGCATGTCTTAAGTTCCAGAAGGCAAACCTATATTGAACCGAAAGATGTTGAAAAACTACCTGAGCTACTAAAAATTAGATACGAGGAAGTTACTTATTACATATATCCTAGCACAGCGCAATTAAAATGCTTTATATGTAAAATGGAGGGCCACATTGCTAAGCACTGTTCGAATACTTTAGAAGAGAATACACCGAATGATTATCCGCTAATAATAGATGGCACTCCTAATATTAGCACCTGTGAAGACACAACAACAACAATGGAGACGAAGGAGAATTCCACGAATATTTCGAATCCTACAAGCTCAATCATTAGGAATATAGAAACAGTTGATTTAACTCATCCAGCAGAGGCTATAAAATCACAAACAGAATCTCAAGCCTCGAAGTACTTACTGTCTGGTCCCTTTAAAAGACCTCCTGCTCCATCCACCTCATCGAGCTCAGAACATGCAAAACCTAAATCTAAAAAAAGTAAAGCTACTCAAAAAATAGGAATGACAGAAATAATGGCCGAATTACTAGCAGTTGAAAGTCTGTATAATACTAATATGGAAAAATATCCTTTAAATATAGAAAATACCGCACAGTTCCTCCTTCAATGTTATGGCAACAAACAAGTAAGAAATCTCGTAGCAAATTATACTACGGACATTCAAGCACTTATTGCTATGCTTGCAGATATTCATGATACTACTATAAATAAAAATTAAAGGGCCGTATCACTAGAATCTTAAAACGCTTAAATAAGAAAAAAGAAAACGGTAACAGTAGTGACGACACGATCAGTTCACAAGAAGACTTCTCAAAACCAAGCTTGCAAAGTAAAAATCTCAATTAAAAAATTAAATATCTCAATTAAAATGGCGGACGCAAATATAAAAACATTTGGCTCTCTAAAACTTCTATTTTGGAATGCGAGAAGTCTTAATAGGCGTATACAAGAACTCCCGTTATTACTTGCCAATATAGATCTTTTTATATGTGTGGAAACCTGGCTCACAGAAGACCAAGAAAGAGGAAAAAACATTAGCTTCCCTGGCTTCATCACTTTTCGTAAGGATCGACTTCATTCTCGAGGTGGAGGTATATTAATATTAATTCGAAAAAACATAGCATATATTGAAATTTTAGATTTAAAGTCTCCTGATATCTCTGTAGAAATATGCGGCGTTAAAATTACAAATACAAACCCGACGATTGAAATTATCTGTTGTTATAGAACACCGGGTTCCTTACTCTCCCAAATGCAATGGGACATGCTTGTAAACAATGTAAATGAAAATAATCATACGATATTAGTCGGAGATTTTAACGCACACAATCAAGTGTGGAATTGCGCTCACACAGACACAAATGGTAGTAGATTTTTAAATAGTATTAATAAACATGACTTATTTGTACACAATAACAATACAAACACGTATATAAATGTAAACAGCCGTACGAAATCTAATTTGGATTTAATTATTTCAAATATGAATATTTCCGACAGAATAAATTTTTCAGTTCTTGAAGAAACGCACGGCTCTGACCATTTCCCAATAATATTCGAAGTACAAATTGAAAAATATATATATACAAGAAAAACCTTCAAACTTAAAACTATTCGAACAAACTGGAGTAAATTTAAAATAAAACTAGATAATTTATATGGTGAATTTTTAGGAAATACTTACAATGAACTTACAGCTAGCAAAAAATACGAATTCTTTGTGCAGACTATAACTAAAGCGCTTATAAACAGTAACCCGATCACACAAAAGAATAAGAAAATAAATATCACAAATCCAGCTCCATGGTGGAATGAACTATGTAATGAAGTTAAAAGAAAACGAAAGGAAGCATATCGCAAGTGGGTGAATAGTAAGGTAATGTCTGATTTAATTGCATTCAAAAAAGCCCATGCGATAGCCACGAAAACTTTTAAAACGGAAAAGAAAGAACATTTTAAGCGTTTTTGCGAAACTATAGATTTAAGGTGCGATTCTAATTATGTATGGCAAAAATGTAAAATATTAAAAAATAAATGGATTAAGCGCGTCTCACGCACACGCCAGAAAATCTGCAAAGAAACGACAAAATAAATTGTATGTTAGAAAAAATAAGTCCCCGTGGGCTAATACTGATCCCCTACTAATGCCCCTTTGCAACGAGAATGAAATTTTTTCGATACTTGTTATGATTTTTATGAGTTTAATACTGCACTCCCATTCTA